>ML810496.1:111261-128644 GCA_009831015.1 Picea engelmannii | reverse complement strand
TCTAGGTGAAGGGATCGTCAGACACAGTTGTTGTATCTGACACACCCACACACACACACATGCAAAGAATATAACACATACCCGACACTTTGGCACTTAGAAATTCTTCCAATACGGGAGGAATGAAGTGCATAAGAGGAGATTAGATCTCAGTCGTTAGATTTGAATACGTAGAAAAATTGTCATTGGATCCTATGGAAAGTGCACGAGACAATTCCCAAAGTCATCAGAACCGTCCATCATCTAGAGGACACATGGCGAAATATCATCATTTTGTTGACTGAAAGGTCAACGAAAGGAGGTTCTATAAACCCTCAAATTCATGATATGTGAGTTTGTGAAATGATCCTGGCCATTGGAGCCATAGGACACATGGTGAGCGATCAACATTTTTCTGAGTCTGAGTTGGAGAAGTCAAAGGTGTGTGTTGTGGGAACTCGCGATATGTAAGGTCACAAAATGATCTGAGTCATTGGAACGAGGACTAATATGGGTCGTCAGATCCAGGAGAAGAACATGTGGCATGTGAGGAGATCTACATCAGCAAGGACAAGTGGAAAACCATGTCATTGAGGACACGTGGTGAGCACTGAACATTTCTCTAACTCGCAAATTAGGAAATTCAAAGGCAGAGTTGCAGGAAATCATGAGGTGCGAGGTCATGCCATGATCACAGTGGTTGGATCACGGAGGGTTGTGGGCCATTGATCTAGAGTATTTAGGAGATCGGGAGTTGGAAGAGTCAGAGTTGGCTCATGCTCAAACACCTGACATGTGAAGTCATGATATTGATCGCAGTCATCGATCAGAGGGTGAGATATCACCCATTGATCTGATATGGAGCGCCCTTTGAATAAGCTCTTGGTCATAGCTAGTGGTCATGTGAGAGGAAGGAGCTAGTCCATATAAGCTCCATTTCGGATATCACAACTTGGGAGAGTCGCGAAGCCTCATACCAATATCCCCAAAGTCACGAGTCATGAAGCGCCTTCTGAGTAGGCATTTGGTCACTTCCATAGGTCACTTGGAAAGAAAATATAGGAAGGATCTAGCACTGCTAAGCTTCATTTCAGAGATCATGAGTTGGGAGATTCAAGGCAACTCGCAATAGAACATCGTGGTATGTGAAATCATGAAATGGCTTTTGAACAAGATCTTGGTCACCATCAGTGGTCGTGTGAAAGGAAGGGGCTTAGCCAGAAGAGCTAGCACCCACTGTGCAGTATTTCTCAGAGAAGGAAAAGGCTCCAAGGGATGAACATGCAAAGATTTTCTCAGTAACTGCTAGAATGAAGTGACTGCATCTGCCAGAGAATTTGAGGAGCTATAGGGTGACTGTTAGAGGAGCCGAAGAGTCTTGAGTTAACTGGCAGTGGAGTGTCGACTCATCATAGAGGCGATTGATAGATGGAAAAGCGTCGAAGACTATTACAGCTAGTGAAGCCAAATAATCTCAGCATAACGACCAGTGATGATGAACACATGAAGCTAACCTATAGAGAAGATGAAGAGTGTCTATGATGATCAGGAGATGACTTGGAAAATAAAACGGAAACACCATATATTTGTGAAGGGATTCTATGGATGAAAAAAGTAAAGGGGATGAAAAAGCTGCAGTGAATTTCATGTAGGGAGAAAAGTAATGCATTGAAGAGTATGCAGTGGCATAGCGCATGAAGAATGCAGAAGGTGCATGGAGACTATAAAAATGGAGAATAGAGAATAGATCGACACTGCTATTGAGAGTGATTCATGTGGGTAAAGTAAGACTATGTGTAGCAACTGAAAGAGAAAAGACTGAATGCAGAGATAGAGAAGAAGAACAAAAATCTCAAAGAAGAATGCAAGCAGGAAGACACTGATGCAAGCAGAGCATATCAGTGCAGTAGTACAATGATGAGACTGGTAATATATAGATAAACAATGTATCACTGTAATAAGTTTCAATAACGAAGTTTTGATAATCAGGGAGGTTGGGAGGTGCTAGGGAGGATTAGTGTCCTCAAAGTTTCAAGTGGGTTCTTGAACACAGGGGGTTGTAGCTTCCATTTGGTTGCAGCCAAAAAAAACAGGGTGGCAGGGTGGTGCAAGGGAGAACTATTGTTCTCTGTTATACAGGTTGGTGCATGTGTGATTGAAAGTTGGTGCTTCCATCCAGTTGGTGTTGGAACACTTAGGGAGTTAGTTCTTCCTTCTAGTGGGTGCTAGAGAATCCAGAGAGTAGGTGTTGTTAGCAAGTAGTAGCTTGCAAAATAGAGGTGGTAACCTCATTATGAGTTGGTTCTCATAAGAATGATAATGTACACAAGATAATTATCATATCAAGAAGAAGAGGTTTTCTCCCTTTATGGGTTTCCTCAAGAAATATTAGTCTCTCTATATTTCATGTGTGTGATTGGTGTTGAATATTCTATTGCTGCATTATTGTGATTGTCATTAAGTGTTCTGTAAAGAGTTTAAATGGGTATAATTGTTTAAGCACAATAACAATTGATTCACCCCTCCCCCTCTCAGTTCTCCAACAATTGGTATCAGAGTTGGTTCCCTTTATCTAAAGGTAGATCAAGAAGCTTAAACATGTCAAGCCATGAAGGAAATGCAACCAATAAGGACCCTTTGTTCAATGAAATAAAATTTTCCTTCTGGAAAGTTAGGATTAGAACCTACATAATGTCTTTAGGTGCAGATTCCTGGGATGTGGTAGAGACTTGTTATGTAAAGCTAGTTGTACTAGCTAATAAGGATGACAAGCTAGAATTCAACTTCAACACTAAGGCTATGAATGCTATTTTGAGTGGGCTTGTAGAAGCAGAATTTGTAAAAGTTAGAAAATGCCAAAGACATGTGGGACACACTCATTAGCAATTATGAAGGTAATGAGAAGGTAAAAGATGCCAAGATTCAAACCTATAGAATACAATTTGAACAGTTACAGATGAAAGAAGATGAAATTATTGGGAAGTACTTTATGAGAGTTGAAGAACTAGTAAATGAAATGAAAGCACTTGGTGAAAATATTGAGGAACCCTCTTTAGTTCATAAAATTTTGAGATCTCTGCCAAATAGGTTCAACCCAAAGGTCTCATCTATAGAAGAACTTAATGATCTAAAAGCTTTGTCATTTGATCAACTTCTAGGAACGTTGACTGCATATGAAATGAGAATAGTTAAAGATAAACCCACCTCTAGAGAAGCATCATTTAAAGAAGACAATAATGAGGATTCTAAGCTTGATGAAATTGAAGAAAAAATCATGAGAATACTAAAGAAAGGATCAAGCAAGTACCAAAGAAAGTTGCCCTTCAAATGTTTTAACTATGGAAAGATAGGTCACTTTTCATCTAAGTGTCCACACAAGCAGAAGGACTAGAAATATGAAGGAGAAGAGAAGTACAAATCCAAGAGATTTAGTAAAAAGAAAAGTTTATGTGTAAACAATGATGACTATTCAGAAAAAATAGCTAGTGACTCCTCGTATGAAGATAAGGTCAATGAATTTATGATCATGGCCCAAGTAGATTATGATAATAAAATCACAGGAAGAAATGATGATGAGGAAGAATCTATGGTTGATCTGGAATGAGAACTAATCAGTTCTCTAGAAGAGATTGACAGACTCAGACTTAAGAAGAGAAAGAAAAAAGAATTGCTGATACAGTTCAAGAAAGACAGTAAAAAACCTGATGAAGAATTTCCCCTGCTAAAAGTGGAATTAGAAGAGGCAATGAAAATCAAAGACATTATGAAACAACAATTATTATAAAAGAAGGCAAGATGTGAAGCTCTGGAAGAAGAAGTAGTGAAAACTAGGAAAGAGTTGGAGAAGTTTCAAGCCTTGTATCATCAGAATATGTCAAGTATCAAAGCCTCAAAAGGATTAGCCACCATTATGAATCATAAAAGGAATCCAAAGTTGAAAACAAGTTTGGGTTATGAAGAGGGATCAGGTAGTGGTCAACCAAGCAATAAATAACCCATAAAGTTTGTCAAATCTACAACCAATGACTACAACAAACCTGCAAAACCAAAAGAAGATAATCAGTCGCTCAGGAGGAGTAAAGAAAAAGATACCAGAACTAAAACTGTAGAAAAGAAAAGTAATACACCCTTTACTCAAATAAATCATCAACATGGAAGAAATTGACCTGCTCAAAGAAGACAACCATTTTCTAGGTACAAAGGATTTTTCTATGGATATTGTTTTTTCTTTTCTAACTTTGGTCACAAAGCCATAAACTAATCTTTAAGATTTAGATATGAGCAATCAAGACACTCAAGGAATAAATATTTTCCACAACAAAGAATGAGACAGCCAAGTAACAAACCACCACAGACTGCAAATCATGTGATGGCTGGGAAAAGGACATAGGTTAAGAATAACAAGCGTTATGATCCTTTATTCAACGAACCAGAATGTTACACCTGTCATGATTATGGACATAAAGCTACTGACTGTCACTTAAGGAACTATGAACCAGTTTTGAATCCCTCTGTTAAAAATATCAAGGTTTGGAAGAAGAAAGAAAGTGACAAGTGCAGATTAGTTTTGTCAGCTCAAAGGAAAAAGAACCCTTGGTATATAGACAGTGGATGCTCCAAACATATGACGAGAGACAAAGGTAGGTTTGTATCTCTAAGTGAAAGAAAAGCAGGAAACGTAACCTTTGGAAATGATGCTCCTGGTAAAATCAAGGGTAAGGGGATGGTGAGTTTGAGTAATGGTAACGGAAAAGCCCAGGATGTTCTGCTTGAGGATAGGTTGAAACATAATTTTCTCAATGTAAGTCAAATGTGTGATAGAGGATGTGAAGTGGTGTTCACCTCCAAGGATTGCAAGATAAAGTCTATAAACTCATGACAAGTGGTGGCTAAAGGAATAAGGACAGATAATCATGTATATGTGATGAAAGATTATAGAGAAGAGTGTCATCTAAGCAAACATGATGAAAGTTGGTTATGGCATAGGAGACTTGGACATATAAATTTTGACCACTTAATCAAGCTCAAAAATATTGAGGCAGTAAAAGATCTTTCAAGAATATCAAAGCCACAAGATTCTATGTCTAAAACCTACCAAATAGGAAAGCTAAACAAAACATAGTTTAAATCCAAGATCTCGACTTCAACAAAGAAACCACTTCAATGAGTTCATATGGATTTATGTGGACCATCAAGACAGGAAGGCACGGGGAAGAAAAACTACTTTATGTTGGTCATTGATGACTACTCCAGACTCACTTGGGTTTCTTTTCTCAAAGAAAAAGTTGAAGCATTTGAAAAATTTAAAATATTCAAGGCTATAACTAAGAATCAAACAGGTAAGAGGTCAAAGGAAATAAGATCAGATAGAGAAGGATAATTTATGTCAAGTGATTTTAAGGAATACAGTGATAAAAATGGGATCAAGAGAGAATACATAATCCCAAGAACTCCACAACAAAATGGAGTAGTTGACAGAAAAAACAGAACCATGCAGCAAATGGCTAGGTCAGTGATGAATGAGAAGAACATTGGTCAAACCTATTGGGTAGAAGAAATACACACAACAGTGCATGTTCTTAACAAATCCCACCTCATACCACACAGTGACAAGACACCTTATGAACTGTGGTATGGAAGACATGCTTCAATCAAACACTTCAAAGTCTTTGGGAGTAAGTGCTACATAAAACATAATAATGAGAACCTTGGGAAGTATGATGATAGTGATGATGAAGGAATATTCTTAGGGTATGCTACAAATAGTAAAGGATACAGATGCTATAATAAGAGGCTACATAAATTGGTTGACTGTATTGACATAACAGTTGAAGAAGGAATTCCAGTAAGAGAGGTGAACAATATTGAATCAACAACAAAGGATATAGATGAAGTTGAAGATGAATAGTTCCAAGAATCAGAATGATAAGACTCCGAGTCAATTTAATATGCAAATACTCAGGTAAACTCAAATCAACAAACATCATCAAATTCTTCCTCCAGAATTACTCAAAAGAATCATCCTACAAGTAAGATAATTGGTGAAAAAGACAAAGGTGTACAAACTAGGAGAAGGAAAATAAAAAACACTTAGCAATCACATATAGCCTTCATATCCATGGTAGAACCCAAGAACTTCAATGAGGCCAGTAAAGATGTAAATTGGTTAAAACCAATGAATGAGGAACTGGACCAGATTGAAAAGAATGACACTTGGGAACTCGTTTCTAGGCCAACAGATAAAAATGTAATAGGATCAAAATGGGTCTACAAAAATAAGATGAATGAGAAAGGAAATATTGTAAGAAATAAAGCTATATTGGTCTGCAAAGGATATGCTCAAATAGAAGGACTGGACTTTGATGAAACACTTGCGCCTGTAGAAAGATTAGAAGCTATTAGAAAGTTTCTTTCCTATTCTTGTCATAAGAAGTTTAAAGTCTATCAAATGGATTTCAAGTCATATTTTCTAAATGGATATCTAAAAGAATAAGTCTATATGGAACAACCAGAGTGATTCCAACTGTCAGATAACCCTAACTTTGTCTGCAAGATAAAGAAAGCCTTATATGGGTTAAAACTAGCTCCTTGTGCTTGGTATCATAGATTGGATATGTATCTACAAGATAAAGGATTCAAGAGAGGAACAATTAACAACAATATATATATCAAAACATAGGGTAATTATTTTCTCATTGTCTTAGTCTACGTAGATGAAATCACCTTCGGTAGTAATAATGCTTCACTGGTACAGTGGTTTGCTTCTGCCATGCAGTCTGAGTTTGAAATGTCTATGATAGGGGAATTGTCATTTTTTCTGGGTGTACAAATTACTCATAAGTCTGAAGGAATATATCTTTCTCAAGAAAAATATATAATGGAAATGTTGAAAAGGTTTCAAATGGAAGATTCTAAACCTATGAGCACACCTATGGTCACTGGATGTAAGTTAAGAAAGAATGATGACTTACCTGATGTTGATTAGAGTTCATATAGGTCTATGATAGGCAACCTGTTGTACATAACAACATCTCGTCCAAACAAAATGCATGTCGTTGGACTCATAGGAAGGTATCAGGAAACACCCAAATAGATTAATTTGTTAGTTGTCAAAATAATATTCAAATACTTGAAAGGAACAATGGACTATGGCCTATGGTATCCTAGGAATCAAAATTTTCAACTATCAGTTTATTCAGATGTTGATTGGGCTAATTGTGTGGATGAAAGGAAAATCACGAGTGGAGGTGCATTCTTCTTAGGAGATTCCCTTGTCTCATGGTTGAGCAAGAAGAAAGGTTCCATTTCCTTATCAACCACAAAAGTTAATACATTGCAGCTACCACTTACTGTACCCAAGTATTGTGGATGATTCACACACTTTCAAACTTGGAGGTAAAATATACTGCATCGATCCCAATTCACTACGATAATACCAGTGCAATTAGTGTGTCAAAGAATCCTCTCTTTCACTCAAAGACCAAGAATATACCCATCAAGTATCACTTCTTGAGGGAACAGGTAACCAACTATGTGGTTTCTATGCATTACATTCCATCCAAAGATCAGATTGTTGATATATTCACTAAACCACTTGCACAAGATCAGTTTGAGTATCTATGCCATAAGTTGGGCGTGACCTCGTTATCAACTTAAGAGAGTCCATTGTGTCAGGGGGAGTATGTGTTGGTTGAATATTTGATACCTCCAAAAATTCCTGAAACAACTCAGGGGGAGCATGCTTTTCTTTGACTTTGATGTCAAAGGGGGAGAAAAGGAGTGGTCCAGATGCTAGAATTCGAGGTACAAATAGACTAGCGCAGCCTTTGAGGGTTTCCATCAATGCCAAAGGGGAATATTGTTGGCATGTTTATAGTTGGGAGTGATCTTGTCACTAATGGAAAGAACACATAGGAAAGATAAGCTCAGGAGGAGGAGAGACGATGGCAGGTTTACTGGTGAGAGCAACAACAAAACAAATCTTGAGTATGCAGAGACAAGAAAACGTAGACGACAAAATCCATGAGGAATCACAGAAGGATCAAATTTCGAGGCCTTTGGCACTTAGAAATTCTTCCAATACGGGAGGAATGAAGTGCATATGAGGAGATCAGATCTCAGCCATTAGATCTGAGTGCGTAGACCAATAGACATTGGATCCTAAGGAAAGTGCACGACACAAGTCCTGAAGTCATCGGAACCGTCCATCATCCAGAGGACACATGGTGAAATATCATAATTTAGTTGACTGAAAGGTCAAAGGAAGGAGGTTCTCTAACCCCTCAAAATTGCAATATGTGAGGTCGCAAAATGATCCTGGCCATTAGAGCCAGAGGACACGTGGCGAGCGATCAACATTTCGCTAACTTGTGAGTTGGAGAAGACAAAGGTTCATGTTGTGGGAACTCACAATATGCAAGGTCTTGAAATGATATGAGTCGTTGGACCGAGGAATAATCTGGGTCGTCATATCTAGAAGAAAAACATGTGGCATGTGAGGAGATCCATGTCAGTAAGGAAAAGTTGCAGACCATGTTAGTGAGGACATGTGGTGAGCGCTCAACATTTTGCTAACTCACAAATCAGGAAAGTCAAAGGCAGATTTGCAGGAAATCGTGAGGTGCGAGGTCA
Organism: Picea engelmannii; assembly: GCA_009831015.1. NCBI lineage: Eukaryota > Viridiplantae > Streptophyta > Pinopsida > Pinales > Pinaceae > Picea > Picea engelmannii. Next base: position 120,034 of record ML810496.1, on the reverse strand, counting down.
TGACATGATCACAACCATTGAATCACTGATGGATGTGGGTCGTTGATCTAGAGTATTTAGGAGATCGAGAGTTGGAAGAGTCGTATTTGGCTCATGCTCAAACAACCGACATGTGAAGTCACAATATTAATAGCTGTCGTCAATTAGAGGGTGAGATCTCGACCATTCATATGATACAAAGTGCCCTTTGAATAAGCACTTGGTCACAACTAGTGGTCATGTGAGAGGAAGGAGCTAGTAAAACTAAGATCCATTTAGGATATTGCGACTTGGGAGAGTCGAGAAGCCTCATACCAAGATCCCTGAAGTCATGATTCATGAAGCGCCTTCTAAATAGGCATTTGGTCACCATTGGAGGTCACTTGGAAAGGAAATATAGGAAGGAGATAGTGTTTCTAAGCTCTATTTCAGAGATCGTGAGTTGGGATATTCAAGGAAACTCACAACAGAACATCGTGGTATGCAAAATCGCGAAATGAATTTTGAACAGGCAATTGGTCACCACCGGTGGTCACATGAAAGGAAGGGGCTTAGCCAAAAGAGCTGGCACCCACTGTGTAGTATTTCTCAGAGAAGGAAAAGGCTCAAAGGGATGAATGCACAGATATTTTCGTAGTAACTGTCAGAATGAAGTGACTGTGTCTTCTAGAGAATTCAAGGAGTTGTAGGGTGACTGTCAGAGGAGACAAAGAGTCTCGAGGTAACTACCAGTGGAGTGTAGATTCATCATAGAGGTGATTGACATATGGAAAAGCGTCGAAGACTGTTACAACTAGTGAAGCCAAAGAATCTTAGCATAATGGCTAGTGATAATGAACACATGAAGCTAACCGCCAGAGAATTTGAAGAGTGGCTATGATGGCCAAGAGATGACTTAACAAAGAAAATGAAAGAAACATAGATTTTTGAAGGGATTCTACGGTTGAAAAAAGTAGAGGGGATGAAAAATATGGAGTGAACATCCTCTAGGGAGAAAAATGATGCAGTGAAGAGTATGCAGTGGAATAGTGCATGAAGAATGCAAAAGGTGCACAGAGACTATAAAAACGTAGAACAGATAAGAGATTGGCGCTTTTGTTGAGAGAGATTCATGCGGGTAAAAGAAGACGGTGTGCAACAACTGAAAGAGAAAATATTGAATTCAGAGATAGAACAGAAGAACAAAAATCTCAAAGAAGAATGTGAGCAGGAAGACACTGATGCAGGCAGAGCATATCAATGCAACAATACAGTGATGAGACTGTTAAGATATAGATAAACATTGTATCACTGTAATAAGTTTCAGTAATGAAGTTTTGATAATTAGGTAGGTTGGGAGGTGCTATGGAGGATTGGTGTCCTCAAAGTTTCAAGTGGGTGATTGAACACAGGGAGTTGTAGCTTCCATTTGGTTGCATCCAAAAAAACTAGGTTGGTAGGGTGGTGCAAGGGAGAACTTTTTTTCTCTATTATACAGGTTGGTGCCTGTGTGACTGGACGTTGGTGCTTCCATCTAGTTGGTGTTGGAACACTTAGGGAGTTGGTACTTCCTTCTAGTGGGTGCTAGAGAATCCAGAGACAAGGTTCTCTCAACAAGTAGCATATTTCAAAATAGAGGTGGTAGCCTCATTATGAGTTGGTGCTCATAAGAATGATAATGTAAAGAAGATAATTATCATATCAGGAAGAAGAGGTTTTCTCCCTTTATGGGTTTCCTTAGGAAATATCAATCTCTATATATTCCATATGTGTGATTGGTGTTGAATATTCTATTTTTTCATTAATGTGATCGTCATTAAGTGTTCTGTAAAGAGTTTAAATGGGTATAAGTGTTTAAGCATAATTGTAATGCCCCTGGCCATTAACCCCACGGTCGGGCCAATGCTACTACATGTATAAAAAAAAAACTTTTGTAACACATTATGCATTCTAATGAACTTAAAACACTTAATTAGAGTTAAACACAGAATTACTGCTAGCATTTCAGAGCTAATGGAAATAACAATAATTCATATGCACAACAAAATACATGATAACATTGAAAGAATCATAGGTATGCAATTTAATTAATTACGGAATTACAAAACATAGTGACACTTATCTTTGAAACTGTCACACACCACCAACTTCATGTAGACCTTCCATGAACCTCCCAGCCTTAGGCCACACTGCTCATCACTCTCAGTAGTAGGTCACCCCCGAGCTAGGACTAAGCTCCATTGGGTAAGGAATCCTAGGCTAGGTAAGGTTTACAGGAAGAATACACGTAAAAGAAGGAGGATTCTCTCCCAGGAACCACTTATGCCTACTTCCCATAGAATCGCCTTCCCCACATGCCTGTCCCACCCCAGGAGTATACACCTTCTCTGTCACCTAGACAGTCCTTCGGCTGCTAACCTCCCTTGCCTTGGGATTTAGCAACAGATCGGACCAGAAATCTCTGAGCTCTATGGTAGCTACAAGGTTCCTTCGAGGAGCTCTCTCCTTCCTCGAAACACTCTCTCACCTAAAGAGAGTTTCTCACAGGCCTAGAAACTTGTTCTTTGAACAATTCCAACACAATGAGGATGAAAACAAGGCTTAACTAGGTATAGGAAATGACAGCCAGCCACATTCAGTCGATAAATCCATGGCCACTACATCCAACTGGGAAAAATGGTTATGGACACCCAAAAATGACAACAGTCAATGCTAAGGCATATCTCGACTCAGAGTTTACAGGATACTTCGGGCATCTCAGCAAGAAAACCTAGGAGACACGGCTCAATTCACATCTTACCATGGGTTTCAGGTGTGTGAGGTATGCATAGGTCCAATCACAGAGGCAAAAACGTGTTCAGATGGAGGATGGCGAATGTCGAACAAACTCATGCCGAGGTTGGAAGAATGGGAAGCGAATCCCCAAAACGACTCACTTCCTATCTTAAATTGCATGCACCTGGGCAGACACACATCACCCATGAGGCTGCATGTACTTCATCAGCTGGTGTGCGCTTTTAGGCATGTGTTCCCCCTTCCAGGGATTTGGGATCAAGGAAAACATGTTTCACACATCATTTTTAGAATAATAATTTAATATTATTCTCAAGGGTTTAAGCCCCCTCAACTTAGCCCCTCTTCCAACCTATCAGCCCCCTCTCCCTTACCCAAGATTTGTGGATGCTTAGTCCCCCATCACTCATTCATCATGGTCAGTCTGCACGTAGATATGTTTTGTATTAATACTATGCATAATTACATGTACAAAAAAAATTAGGCTCTTGACCTTCAACACTTAGGCTCCCTGGACTAATAATTGATAAGACCACTAGCTTATATGACTTGGCTCACCATCCTATAAAACATAATTACAATTCATAATGAAATCATTATACTTCATAGACATGATTTACATCAGGGCTCGGCCTTGGGGACATTACAATCCCCTCCCCTTATTTTTTCACTGTCCTCAGTGCAACTTTATACTGCATCTGCAAGCTTTTCAAAATTTTCAAAAAGATGTGGGTACTCTGCCCGCATAACATCTTCATGCTCCCATGTTATTTCCTCAGGACCATACCAGGTCCACTGGACCTTTACAAGCCCTATAGCTCGATTCCAGAGATATTTTTTTTTCCTGTCCAATATGTACACAGGATGCACTTGCAGGACACCTTCTTGTTCCACCTGAATCACATTCCAATCGATAACATGATTAGCATATGGTATATATTTCTTAAGAAATTAAACATGAAACACATTATGTACAAATATGGATGCAGGTAATGCAAGCATATATACAACTAGCCCAATCCTCTCCAGGATTTCAAATGGCCCACAAAATTTGGCTGCCAACTTGGCACAACTTCCTACCTTCAGGGAACTCTTGTTAGCTTTAACTTTCAGGAAAACATGATCACCCACTTTGAACTCTCTATGGGTTTTGTTCTTATCAGCATAACTTTTCTACCTGTCCTGGGCAGCTTTCAAATTCTGCTTGATTTGTATCATTTGGTCCTCCATTTCCTTGAGCAACTCTGGCCCAACTACTGCTCTATCAGCTGGATTATCCCAGCTCACTGGAGTATTGCACTTTCTTCCATAAAGTTCTTCAAATGGGCTCATATTCAATGATGCATGATACCCATTGTTGTAGGCGAATTCTACCAAGTGCAGGTAGTCTTCCCATCTTGGTGGTTTGTCCATCACATACATTCTTAGTATGTCTTCTATTACCCTATTCACCCTCTCTATCTCTCCATCAGACTCAAGATGATAAGCTGTACTAAAGTTCATATTCGTTCTAAATCCTTTGAACAACCCTTTCCATAAATTTGAGGTGAATTTTGGGTCTCTGTCGGATGCAATCATTTTAGGAATTTCGTGCAATCGTGCCACTTCCTTTATGAAAATATCAGCAACATCTGCTGCCTTGTGAGTAGTTTTCAATGGAATAAAATGGGCAACTTTTGTAATCTTGTCCACCACCACCATGATCAAATCATGCAACTTGGTTGTTCTTGGAAATCCCGTAATAAAATCCATCGTTACTACTTCCCACTTCCACTTAGGAATGGGTGAAGGTTGCAACAACCCTGCTGGGTGCCTATGCTCAGCTTTAACTTTCTGGCACTCCATACATCTGGCGATGTATTCAGCGATCTATCTCTTCATACCCAACCAAAAGTAATGGCTCTTAAACGATGTTATTTTTTTCTGATATCCAGGGTGCCCTACATAAGGCACATTATGCATCTCCTACAAAATCATTTGTTTCAAGCACTGAACATTGGGTACAAAATTTTTGTTCTTGTACAGTAGTATTCCATCTATTTCCAATTTATAAATTTCCATCTTCTGTGGCATCTTACCCTGCATTAGCTTGGCTACCAATTCTCTGTACTGCAGATCTATATTTGCAGCCTCCAGAATTCTTCTTTTAATATCAGTCTAATACATGCTAATGGATGTAGCATGTAATTCATGCACCCTCCTACTGAGTGCATCATCCACTTTATTCTCCTTTCCTTTGATATGCTTGATCTCAAAGTCGTACTCACACAGAAATTCCATCCACCTACTTTGTCTAGCATTTAAGGTTGGCTGATCAAAAAAATATTTCAGACCATTGTGGTCTATTCTCAATTCACATCTCCTTCCCATGAGGTAATGTCTCCATTTCCTCAGAGCATGAACGATTGCTGCCAAATCCAAATCGTGAGTGGCATAATTCTTTTTGTGCTCTTTCAGCTTCCTAGACTCATAACAGATTACAAATCCATTTTGACTGAGAACTCCTCCCAACCCTTCTTTAGACACATCTGTGCACACCATAGAATCCACATTTGGATCTGCAATCCTCAAGATTGGAGCGCTAGTTAACAACTGCTTCAATTGCTGGAAACTTTTCTCACACTCTTAAGTCCACTAAAACTTTTTCTCCTTCCTTTGCAAGGAAGTGATAGGGTGAGCTATCTTGGAAAACCCTATGATAAACCTTCTATAATAGCCCGCTAGACCCATAAAGGATCTAACTTCCACCACATTCCTTGGTGCTGACCATTCTCTAATGGCCTCAACCTTCTCAGGATCCACAATGATCCCTTCTTCTGAAATAATGTGCCCCAAGTAATGGATCTGCCTTTGATAAAATGAGCATTTGATAAACTTGGCATACAACTAGTGTTCTCTCAACACTTGCAACACCATCCTCAAGTGTTGTTCATGCTCTTCCTCTAACTTGGAATACACCAAAATGTCATCCAGGAAGACTATGACAAATGTGTCTAGATAGTCCCGGAATACACCATTCATCAAGCACATACAAACAGCAGGTGCGTTCAACAACCCAAATGGTACCACTGTGAACTTGTAATGGCCATGCCTTGTTCTAAAGGTGGTCTTGCTGATGTATTCATCCTTTATTCTTACATGGTGATATCCTAATCTGAGATCTATATTCAAAAATATTTTCGCACCTTTCAACTGATCGAAAAGGTCATCGATCCTCGATAGAGGATACTTGTTCTTGACAGTTACTTTGTTCAACTGTTTGAAATCAATGCACATCCTCAACGTCTTGTCCTTCTTCTTCATGAAAAGGACTGGGGAAACCCAAGGTGACACACTTGGGAGAATGTACCCCTTCTTTAGAAGCTCTTCAAGCTGCAATTGCAACTCTTTTAGCTCTGGCGTACTCATTCTATAAGGAGCTTTCGACATTGGAGCTTCTCCAGGCATAAAATTTATAGAGAAATCGATATCCCTTTTTGGAGGTAGTCCAGGTACTTCCTGGAATTCATATTCAAACTCTTTAAGTACCTCATGATCCTCAATACTTGACACCTTATCCTTAGGCATTTCCCCCACATGGGATGCAAATAATTGACAACCTTTTCTGTAGCACTTCTTCAACTGCATTGCTGAGATTTCTGTAATAGTAACAACTCTAGGAATTCCTTGGATGGATCTTTGATTCCCTTCTTCATCTAAGAAAGCGAATGCCTTGTTCTGATAGTCCAAGATGGCATGGTACAAGTCCAACCGACCCATCCCAATTAGACAATCATAAGAGCCTAATGACAGAATGTTCAAATCGACCTTCGTGCTCAGTCCATTCATGTCTATAGGACAAGACTTGACTAACTCCGTGACTTTCTTCTTGGTTCCTGTATCTAGCTGCACTAACCAAGACTTTTCATGTTTTCTTCTTATCAAATGCAAACTTTCTACCACTCTAGGGTCTATATAACTATGGATAGACCCTAAATCAACTAAAATAGTAAATGGTTGGTTTTTTATCATACCTTCTACTTCAATCATGTGTGACTGATAATCAGCTTGCTTTTTGTCCAGGGATATGTAGATCCTTGGAATTCTACTGCCCATGTCCTCCACTGTTTCAGCTTGCTGAACATTGTGGAGAAATCTTACTTTATCATTTCTATGGGGGAAATCTATGTACCTATGGTTTTCTTTACAACCCCAACATTCCATAGGTGGCGGCATTGATAATTTCCCACTCACTTCAACCTTCCTGGGCTCTCTAAGAGACGGCTGTCCTTGAGGACTATTTCTGAAAAAGGGTGGTTTATTTCCCTTTTGCCTTTGTTTTTTCTTGAACTTTTTCTAGTCATCCCAAGCCTTCTGAAAGGTAGGCTTTTCTCTTTGTTGTTCAAATAAGCACTTCGCTCTTCTTATTATTTCTTCCATAGTCTTTGGGTCATCATACTGAATCTTATCCCCAATAGGAGGTGGTAACCCACTCAGGTACCTCTGAATCTTGATAGACTCATCTTTGATGAATGGAACATACTTCAGTAATTCCAAAAAATTTCATTCATACTCATCAATGGTCTTGTTGTCTAGCTTGAGTTCAAATAACTCTTTCATCTTTCTGTCATAATATATTTTAGTTAAGTATTTCCTCTCGAAATACCTCTTGAATTCTTGCCATCTCATGTCCCTTTCCCTGATGTGTTGAACTACGCAAGTTGATCCCACCACATGGATTCCTTTCCCTTCGGTTGATACATGTCAACCCTACTCTTTGCATGAGAGGAATAATTCTGCAGTTGAAAGTATTTCCTCATACCCAACAACCAAGTTTCGACATCTTCCTCCTTCTTCTATTGTCCATCGAATGTTGGAGGCTTGATCTTGTTCATTTACCCTTTCAATTCATCCATCCCAGTTCTCCTGTGCTTTCTGGTAGGAGATGGGCTTGAATTACTATGTGCTTTCCTACTGGAATTCTTTGTGGAGCGACGACGATGTCTGCTGACACTCCATGATATTCTTTTCCTCTCAGGGGTCCTGTGACTCTCTGTCTTGCTTGAGTCACTCTCATTTTTCAATTTCTTTTCTATTATTTCCAGACTCTTCAACATCCTTAAGTTGAAATGACCCTGCCTATCCCTCACTTTCATGATATTTCGACTATCATCTCGGCAAGCCTGGGCATATTTCTACAATCTTTCAATGATTTTCATCACATGCCCTTCCTTATCCAATTCTCTTCCATGCCCATTGGATTTCTATCCTTCGACTCCCAAATTGACATCCCTTCCTTCTCTTTCACTCTCTGAATTGGAGGCAATCAACACCTCTTCCATTTCTATACTCGGTGTCGATTTGTGGCTATCCTGACACTCATTCAACTCTGCACACACAATGTACAGTCAACCAAAGTTTTCCAGGCCTTAAACCCTTAATAAAACTATGACATTCATAAACCAATGCAAATAAGAAAACGTTTCGATTCCACGAATTTTCTGAGCTCTGTTTAGCTCTACAATTTCCGGCGATAGCCCCAGTTTTCTTAGTCCCCAACCCATGCGTCCATAGGCCATGATCAAATGATAAACTGCTAGGTGCTACAAGGATCTCCAAACGAAACTTCAGGTTTCGAGATTTCAGGGCTTTGGGGTTTCAGGTTTCGAGGTTTTGGTCCCAAAGGTTCTCACACTCGCTTCCCTCTCCAACTCTCAACTTCCAAAAATTTGATTTCCTTACCCTCCGGGCCCATAACATAGTTGTCGCCCACTAAGGTAGTGACACATGGTTTCCTTAAGAAGGTCCACCTCACTCCTAGTGATGTCAGGGGGCCCCACTACTTTTACTTTTCATTTCGGAGTTTCGGGCATCAAGAGTTTTTGCATCTACACATCTCAAACTTTCGTTTGTCAAAATTATGAAATTACGGTCTATTCATATACTTGATCCAACAGTCAAGTTCCTATCCTACGATCTATGGTGTAGATCATTTCAGGATTTCGGAGTTTCAATTTTTTGGTAACCGGGAGTTCACGATGCA
>ML810496.1:77029-102521 GCA_009831015.1 Picea engelmannii | reverse complement strand
TTACCTGATGGTATCCCGATATGAGATCTATCTTTGTAAATATCTTTGCATCCTTCAATTGATAAAAACGATCATCGATCCTTGGCAGAGGATACTTGCTATTGACAGTCACTTTATCAACTGTCTGAAATCAATGCACAATCTTAACGTTCCATATTTCTTTTTCACAAACAAGTCTTGGGCACCCCAAGGTGACACACTTGGATGTATATACCCCTTCTTCAGAATTTATTCAAGTTGCATTTTCAACTCTTTCAATTCTGGCATACTCATTATGTAAGGAGTCTTTGACACAGGAGCTGCTCCTAGTGTCAGATTTATAGAAAAATCAATGTCTCTCTTTGGGGGTAGTCCTGGTACCTCCTTGAATACATCTTAAAACTCTTTCAAAACTGCATAATCCTCCAAATTTGTCACCTTGTCTTTAGGTGTCTCCTCCATATGAATTGCAAATATTTGACATCCTCTTCTATAACATTTCTTTAGCTGCAATGTCAAAATTTCTCTAATGGTTACTGCCCTGGGAATTCCCTATACTTTCATTTGGTTCCCTTCTTCATCCAAGAAAGTGAATGCTTTGTTATAACAATCCAATAGAGCATGATGTGGGTCCAACCAATCCATCCCAATTAGACATTCATACGAACCTAAAGGTAATATGTTCAAATCTGCTTTGGTTCTTAGTCCATTCATGTCCATAATACATGACTTAACCATCTCATTAACCTTTCTTTTGGCTCCTATAGCCAACTATACCAACCAATATTTTCCATTCTTGCTTCTTGGAAATTGCAAACTTTCTACCATCTTAGGATCTATATAACTATGACTAGCTCCTGAATCAATTAAAATAGAAATGGTTTGGTCATTAATCATACCTTCCACTTCAAGCATGTGTCAATGATATTATGCTTGCTTGTTATCCAGGGCTGCATAGATCCTTGGCACATTTCTTCCCATGTCCTCCTTTGTTTGAGCTTGTTGTACATTATAAACAGTCCTTCCTTTTTCACCTCTGTGAGGACAATCTCTGAATCTATGATCTCCTTTACAACCCCAACATTGAATAGGTGGTTGTCTTGTCCTTTGGCCTTCTTCCTCTATCATTTTGGGCTCTTTAGGAGTTCATGGTCCCTGTGGACTATTTCTGAAGAATGGTGGTTTAAATCCTTTCTTCCTCTGATCCACCCTGAACTTCTTTTTGTATTCCCAATATTTTTGGAAAGTTGGCCTTGCTTTCTTCTGATAATATAGAAATTTATCTCGCCTTATGGTCTCTTCCAATGTCTTGGGATCATCATACTATATTTTTTCACTGATGAATGTTGGAAATCCACTCAAATACCTTTGAATTTTAACTGTCTCATCCTTGATGAAGGAGATGTGCTTCAATAGTTCTAGGAATCGTCTTTCATATTCATCTATGGTCATGCTTCTGAGCTTGAGTTCAAACAACTCTTTCATTTTCTTGTCATAATATCTCTTAGTCAAGTATTTCTTCTCAAAATGCCTCTTAAATTCCCTCCAAGTAATTCTCTTCTCTTTAATGTGTTGTACCTGCACAAGATGATCCCACCACATGGATTCATTTCCTTTGAGTTGATAGATTGCAATTCTACCCTCTGCATGAAAAGAATAATTGCGTAATTGAAAATACTTTCTCATGCCAAACAACCATGTTTTTGCATCTTCATCCTTCTTGTGCTCACCATCAAATGTAGGAGGTTTGATTTTGTTCATTTCTCCTCGTAGTTCATCCACCCCAGACCTCTTACGCTGTCTGACAGGGGATGGACTTGTGTTGCTACCTTCTCTTTTATTGGAAGGCTTCAGGGAGTGATGGTGGTGTCTGCTAACATTTCTTGATTTCTTTTTCTCATCTGAAGCTTTGTGACTTCCAGATTTGCTTGAGTCACTTTCTTTTTCAAATTTATTTTCTATTCTATTCTTACTTTGCAATAACTTCATGTTGAAGTCATCCTTCTGCTCTTTGGCTCTCATAAGCCTTTCATTATCATCTTTAGGGATTTGGACATGATTTTGAAAATTTTTAATGGTCACTACCATATTTAGGTTTTCATCCCTTTCCTCTCCATGTCCATTGGAGTTTGTTCCTTCAATGTCCAAATGGACATTCATCCCTCTTCTCTCATCTTGTTGACTACAATTTCTCCATGTCTCTTCCATTCTTATGGATTTGGTACTGATCTGATCTGATCTAGTTGTTGTCAATTATGAAAAATGTGCATCCATTAAAACTTATTAGGTTAACTAAATCAACAATCCATGAGAAATATGAACTATTTCGGCTCAATAAATATATCAAAATTATCTTCTCTGATTTCTTGGTGTTGCCACCATGACAATTCTTAGACAAGACCCAAGTTTTGAAAACTTAGCAAGAACTACATCATCGCGCAAAGATACATTGGGAGAAAGGCAGTTTTTCTGAAACCACTTTTGCATAAGTTCCGATGTCACATGCTTCAATATGTCAAATCCAGCATTCGTGGGACGGGTGATGGCTAGTCAAATCACTCTGTTTTATTTGCTCAGTACATCATAGCCATTTGAATTTAGGTGAACGCTTCCATGTAATGAAATCACAAAGTTTAATCATTTGAAATGGATTAGCCAAGCATGACACCCATCGTACTTGTGTGCAAGTCTGCCAGTGATTCATGATTGAGGCTCTATAATAACCAACTCTCGGGTATGGAAGCATCATTTTATCCATCAGCGAGAAGTCTCCAAACTGGTTCGAGCTTCTCATCTTTGCAAAATTATTTTGGTTCCCACACAACTGAGGTATATGGACCCAGTTAAATCCAATGAGACTGGTTATTTGAGCAACATGATAAATTTTCCTTCGAGTATGAAGGAAAAGGTAGTCACACAAATACTGGCAACTAAATTTCACACAGTACCTGTTACTGATTCTAGATTGGAAATCAGGCTAAATTCAATCATGAGAGATCTGGTTATCAATAGACTAGCTACTAAGAATAAATGAAGAAAGCGATAGAAGAAAGAACCCATTGTTGAAGTGGCTGAAAGTGTTGGAGAGAATCAATTGGTATGGTTAGATTATTTTAAGGAGGATCTAGTTAAGATGAAATGATCCCTCAAATACAATTGAGTATGTTTCAATGATTTTTGGATAGATGGTAGCAGAGGTAAGGAATCTCTGAAGATGATAGACATGTTCTTGTATGGTCTCTTTAAATAGGGGAATTGCTATTTTGAATCATCCCCTTTTGTAATTTCAGATTTTAAATGAATATATAAGCACAGTAGTGGATTTTGTACTGTTTAGGACAAGATTCCAAGTGATGGTGATATGGATCTTGTTTCCTTTAATATTATGTGTCTTCTTGTAACCTATATTTCACTTTCAACTGTCTGAATAAAACTCAGAATTAATCTCACTCGCTTGACTCATTTTAAATAATACTTCAATGCAGTTGTGTATTCCTCTTTCTTTGAATACTATGTAAATGTTCTATTAAACTCAGGTTCATCGTCTTAATTAGCCGTTCAGATGATTTTGGGTGCATAAAATTCAACTTTTGTACCTTTATTTATCGTGCAAAGTGACTTTATAAGGTAATTTCATGCTTCCATGCACCTGTATATGCTATACATTTCCTCTTCGTTGCGCTAATAACTTGCGCGTACTACTTCTGCATTGCGCACCAATATCCACTGCGCATTGTTTTTGTATCTCACTCAGATATTCCACATGCATTTTTCTCTATGCATTGCACCGTGCTAAATTTAAATATGCCTTAACGCATGCAATACTCTATATGCCCCATCGAATACTCTATCGCTACCATGCACAATCACCTGCGTGCACCCTTGCCTGCACTGTAGCGATACAACTCATACTCATACTGTGTGCGCACCAATCAAACTTCATTGTGCCTTACCATACCATGCACACCACGTGCACCCTTACTATGTGTATGCACTCCACGCAATGCTAAATTTAGCATGTGCATCCCTACATATTATTCTTCCATGTGGTGGTTCAATTTTCCATGAACACAAATATATTGTATACCATACTGTAATCTTGTCTCCATTCGACTTGTTTGGACCATTCAAGATCAGTGTCAAAAAATGACGCTCTGATACCATACTGTAACGTACCTCCCCAGCCACCAACAAGCCGGGGAACATCACTACTCAGACACTTAACCTAGTTTTGACAACACATGGTAACAACCCAGTATCCAACTGAGGTATGTCACATAATTCTTCCTTTTAAATACGTATATACACACACATGCATACATACATATTGAACTGCATGTAATTAAACATATACATAAAACGCTCTAGTGGAAGCTTCACATATAAAGCATAACAAATAGTTTCATTTTGCAAATATACAATTTTCAAGTTGTATTAACAGTAATCACAGACATGCAGCGTACACAGGGGTATACCCTTAAACATACAGACATATATGCTCACACATGCCATAAAACCCATAAATTAACACACAAATGACAATGCAACAAGTAAATTCATCATAGAACCAGTACTTATCTTGGTCAGAATGTCACCAACTGCGTGCATATCGTCCACGAACCTCCCAACCTTAGACTACACTATTCATCAATCTCAATACTGAGTCACCCCCGAGTTGGGACTAGACTCCACTCGGGTAAGGGGTTCCTAACCAAGATAAGGGTTCACGGTCAATAAGAAAGACTCCATCTCAGGTGCTCACTCAAACGAAAGCCTGTAACCTCTCATTCCCCACATGCTTGTCCCACCCAAGGAAGTGTTCCCCTTCACTGGTCAACAGTCCTTCAGCTACTCCACTTCCTTTCCAGGGATTCAGCAACATGCCATATCGAAAGTCTTAGAGCACTGTAGTTGTAGTTTAGCACCTTCAAGAAATCGATCCCCCATAATTATCTCACTCAAAGAATTGTTCACGGGCCTGACAACCCGCCTCTTCAATCCTGCTCCCAAGATGATAGGTACGCCAACGGGAAAATGGACACGAAAACAGGTTCATGTACAGTGATAGGAAGGTACAAGGATAGCTCCCTGACTGATGGAATGTATTCCCCCACCCAATAATGGTTCTCTGGTCCAAGGAAAAATGGTAAGATTCCCCCAAAGGCACTAAGTCTCGGCAATAAGTATGCATGTCTCCAACTTGACATTTGTCATGTTGGAAGCTGCTCTGATACACTTGTCCCCTTCTTTAGGACTTAGGATAAAATAATTACCCATACTTTATGTTTTAAGAAATATTAATTTAATATTCCTTTTTGTCTTAATCTCTCTCGCTTAGCCCTTTCCTTAGCTTTTGGCCCTCCCTTTCCCTAATTGGTGCAATCTAGTCTCCCTTCTCTTTTATCATGGTCTATCTATGTGCAACGATGTATTTTATATTAATCATGAGACATATACAAAATATGCGTGTTGTCCTTTAACATCTAGGCACTCTGGCCTATTTCTAAAACATAAGAATTTCATCTTATAATACTAGCTCACCATCCTATATTGCATATCATATACATAAAGGTTTGTTGACCTTAATATTGCATGCACTTTAGTTACTGTGCACGGTTTCCATTGTCCTCAAGGTTGCGCGCACTTTAGTTACTGCGTGCGGTATCCAGAAATGTGCACACTACATCACTTTACTGCGTAGTATATGCGTGCACCATTCCATGAAAGGTGTATTACAAAAATGATGTCTAAACAACTCACTAGCTTAAATATACTTGGATTACACTTGCATTTGGGTTCGGCCGAGGGATATTACACATACACAGAAGATGAAGACTTCAAGGAGATTTTTCAATAGATACAGGAAAAAAATCATATATAATAAGGTGAAAACAAGGTTTGATATAATTTCTAGAATGGTTTACTCTATAAGCTTGACAAGCTCTATGTTCCTAAAGGTGAACTACTATAACTTATTAGAGAGGATCACACCTCAAAGGTTGCAATACGTTTTGGTGTTGGGAAGACAATTGCCAATTTACAGAGGTATGTGTACTCGACTAGAATGAAAGAATATGTAGAATAGTATATTAGAGTATGTATAATTTGTTGTACCAACAATCCTATTAATAGGAAGCAAGGTCTATACCATCCCTTACCTGTACCCACATGACCTTGGGAAAGTGTTTCCATGGATTTTGTGGGAGGTTTACCAACAAAAAATAAGAGACGTGCCTATCTATTTGTGGTAGTTGACAGGTTCAAAAAAATGTGCATTCTCGTGCCATGTAAAAATACCATCAATGGACAAGAAGAAATAAACAATTTCTTTGAATAGGTCTGGGTTCACTTTGGGATACCAAGGAGAATCATCTCAGATAGGGATACCAGATTTCTCAGTGCATTTTGGAATACATTGTGGGAAAATATGGACACTAAGTTAAGAAGGTGTACAACATTCCATCCACAAACTTATTGGAAGACATAAGTAGTCTACATGAATTTGGTGCAATTTTTGAGGGGTTACAATCAAAATCATTTGAAGACCTGAGATGAAAATATTATCTATATACAACACTCTTATAACACAGTACTCCACACTTCTATTGGTAAGTCACCTTTATAAACTTTCTTTGGATATTTTCCACCTTTTCCCTTATATGTTGTATATGGATAGCAAGGAGAAGTGAGTGAGGACCTCATGTGAGATGCATTAAAATAAAATAAAAAATGTTGAGAATATCAAGCGGATCCATTTGCAAGTATAAGAGACAATGAATAAGTCATAAACAAAGTACACGGATAGACATAACCAACACATAACAGAGAGAACATTTAGATTGGGAGACAAAGTATGTCTACAGCTGAATAAAGAAAGGCTACAAGGTCTTGGTAAGGAGATCAAGGCTCTATGGTATGGCCTTTTTTGGGTATTGGGAAAGGTAGTAGATAACACCTACAGACTCAATATACCCCCATACATGTGCATTTACGCAGAAGTGAATGTGGAGAATCTCAAACTATATGAGCCTGTCGTGTTGGATCAAGAGGAGGAGAAAGTCCTAGCCTCCATATAAGACTTAGCATCAGATTCTTAGGAAGAGTTAGAAGAGGACAATTTTTTTTAAAATCAGACCAGAACTACAAGATAGAGGCAATGTGACCTATATAAGATTGGGTTGAAAGGACAACTATGAGGAAAATCAAAGTGGTAATCCAGGGAGAAGGTAGAGGAAAAATTCCATCACCTCATTCAATAAATATTTTGGGGACCAAAAGACTCCCTAAATTGGGATGCATGATCCATATTATATCATTATATTATTTTTCATCTATATCAATTCTTTCATAGTGGAAAAAAATGGAGGAATCAACTTACATGGTCATTTTAGTGGCAGGTTGACACAACACCCCTACCTCAGCAGGTTCTTCTTGACCTCCCAGTCTTTGGATATTTCTATTTCCTTGAGCCAAAATGACTCCTTAGTTCCCACTGGAACCTTTAACACAAATAAAACCATAGTTCCTTCTTAGAAGTTATGCCTGTGCAAACAAGCACTAGGTGTGAACCTCCACCGACGTGACCACTCGGCATGACCACTAACTTAACCCAAAAAGGTGTTTCAGATTTCGCGACTTCATGATTTCTATTGTGATTCCCTATGACTCCTTCGATTCCCGAAACCTCGAAATGGGATAACGTGTCCTCAATGACTCCCTTACGCTTCGACCATATGACCTCCAGTCAAGTCCCGGGGTCCACTTCCCAGCGCATTCGGATTTCGCAACTTGTGAGTTTGTGATGCCACTCTTGTCCTTTCTCCCGAAGTCCGAACTCATGACTTATTTTCCACATATCAATGGTCATGAACCTTCCATGATTTGAAAGTCTAGATCACATCAGGATTTTGCATATCAGAGATTCCCGAAAATGACTTCCTCCACACTTCTGACTTTTGATTTTCCAAAACTCCAATATCCAATGAACGGATCTCATTGATGTATATCTAATGGCTGCTAATCCTCTTCATATTACAAGTGTTGAAATACACTTGGACTTAACCTCCCCATTGATCCACTAGATCCAACGGTCCACGTAAAATCGTTGTTTCTCCCCCTGAGAAAATCAACCATCCGTTCAGGTTCTCAAAGACTCCTAGCCAAATAACTTATTGTTCTTCTTCCTAGGCTTGGTTTATGTGAGGTAACGTTGACCCTCGTCCTTCTTTTGAAATATCCAAGACTCTATCCCTCATGAGCTTGATGCTGGATGCAAACTCAAGGATTCTAAGGAATCTTGCACACACTCCTTGTGGCCTTCATGATAATCTCTAATTATATGAATTATCCAACTCTATTCACTCCTTGCGACAAGAGTTATTCAACCACTCATTTGGTTGGAAAAGTCTAAGACTTCAACCTTCCTACGTACACCTTGCATGACTCTATGCTATCCTTGCACTTTTGCTGGTATGAAAACAACGGTATCTCTCCTAAGTTGTTTTGAGGTAAAACTCAAAATCTTGTCAACGCACTCCTTGCAGACATTCACTGCACTGCTTGTAGGAATTCTCAGGAAGAGAAACAATTGAAACTCATACTCTCCCTCTTACAGGTTTCATACATTCAACATGAAATCATACACATACACAGCATTGAAACAATTGCATAATAGAGAATGAAATTAACTGTAAACATACCATTCAATAGATGTAAACAGAATTCATAAACACCATGAAGTTGGATCAAAGATTTCTTATATTAATCCAAGTGCATCTGTACATGGGTCCTATAGCAACAACTACCTGCTCAAACAAATTTTACAATGTCTGTTCTTCTCCACTCTCTCTTCCTCTATAGCTCTTCATCTTAGTTACAATGAGAATAATGATACAATAAAATACATACAAGGGATCTTTCTATAGTTTTCCCTCCTACGTCTCTAAGCTATCAAATCGAATTAAAGCCTATATCTACTTCATATTCATTACATTAATTGAATACAACTGATAGATGAGAGAAACCTCTCAATATCTGCGTTACAATCCCCAAAACATTTAAAATCATTTATGTCTCTCCAGGTATTACATTAATGTGTCGTCCTTTTTGAATTTCAAAATATCTTCAAAATGTGCATTAGTGCGCATCCAACTGTCCTCCTCTTTTCTTTCTTGCGATGCTCCTACATCATACTCCTCTGGCTGAAAATTTCACGGACTCCTTCCATGAGCTCCTCAACCATTTGTCCATGTTTCTGGATATCTACTTCACTTTCCCAACTGGCATCCTCAATCAGGTGTCCTTTACATTTTACCAAGTATTCAAAATATGTCTTTCTCTGGGTCTTCTTGCTAGCTCTCTGATCAATGATCTTTTCCATCTACAACTTTTTAGCTACAGAGAGTTGTTTGACCCACTAAACTTCCTTCTTATTCTCTTCCCCATATTCTTCATCTTCTTTGTAAGGATACAAATCTTCTATGTTGAATATGATTGATATGCCCACATCATCTAGCAATTCTATCTCACAATCATTTGCCTCAAATTTTCTAAGAATCTTACACGTCCCTATCTTTTTCATTTTCAGCTTATTATATGCTCCTCTTGGGAATATTTCCTTTCTAAGGTGCGCTAAAACTAAATATCCCACTTTGAATTGAAACTCTCTCATGTGTGGATCTGCTCTGTGCTTGTATTCCTGGTTGGAACTCTGAAACCATTCTTTAATATTTCCGTGGAGCTCTTGCATCTCTACTGCAAAATTTTCTACTCCAACACTTTTGAATTCATTCTTCTCTAAGTATCTCAACTCAGATACTCCCCTTGTCTACATTCCATACATTATCTGGAATGGTCTTTGTCCTATGATCCTATTAGGTGAGTCATTATATGCAAATTCTGCTTGAGGTAGAATCTGATCCCACTGACTATGATGTTCAGTGACTAAACTCCTCAACAAGTCTCCCAAATTTATATTTACTACCTCAATTTGTCCATTCGTATGAGGGTGATATGCTGAGCTAAAAGATAAATTCGTCCCCATCTTTTTCCATAGTGTCCTCTAGAAATGACCAAAAAATTTGGTGTCTCTGTCTGAGACAATACTCTCGGGTAAGCCATGAAGTCAAACAACTTCTTTGAAAAACATATTTGCAATGTGTGTTATGATGCAGGAGCATCACTTCACCCAGCATGCACCGACTAGCCAACACGTCACAATGCACGTTCAAGGAGAAGAGAGACATCAACCCTCTCGATTTTCAAATTTCAAATTGTAATTAAATGAAAATTAATGTTTGTAAGGCTCGGAGAGCCAAAGCCGTGCTTTTGAGTAGGCAAGAATTAGAGTCACCTTTAATGGTTGACAGGACGAGATCTAGATCCAATTCAGACTAGACAACCATTGAATGTAACTCAATGTAATTTATGAGAGTAGGTGAGATGGAGGGAAGAGATTGAGGAGCCCCCTTTTGTATCTGTATTCATCATAACTAGCATGCATAAAAGGAAGAGAGGAGAGAGCCGAGACTCTATAGTAGTCTGAACTTACGTAGATTATAACATGCATTCTTATTAATACAAAGAGCAGTTTTTCCTACACTTGAGTCTTTGTGTGTTTATGAATGAATCTCTCTTTCATGTGTGAGCACTGTAGATGTATGTTAGATGTCATATGCAGGTGATAGATATATTTTCCTATCTATTTGTGAGCTTCTTGGTTTTAGTCTAGTTCTTTGCGGCTTCATGCAAGAGGTTGCATGACAAAATACTGAGGGTTATGTAATCCAGTGCAAGAGTGCACTTCTGAGTCTTGCAGAATTCAGACAGAGATGTGTCAAGAGGGTGCACCAGAGGAATCATTAACTCAAGGGGAGAAACCTCAAGGTTGTTGAACAACTTGGAGGTGAAGGTTATGTAGAGGAAGGCACATAGAAGACATAATTGTGAGAATTCTTTGAATATCTACCAAGAGCGCATCGAGTGAGTGAAAGGAGTGCACCGATAAGAACTCTATTTTGAGTTATGTGAGAAGGAAAGTGTCGGAGGAGAATACACTTACATAATTTCTGAGAATTCTGTGGAGTTCTGCCAGGTGGGCGTCGAGAGAGTGCAAGAGTGTGCACAGAGATAATTCTTTGTCGAGTTTGAGGAAAAGAGTATCTGAGGAAGATACTTGCAGAGTTGTTGAGCATTATGTAGCTCAGGAAGGAGTGCTTGAGCGCAAGGATTCCATGAAGGCACCAAATTTCCCTTTGAAGGAAAAGATGAGGGCCGAGTCCCTTAGAGATTGAGCGAGTTTGAGAAGCTCAGGACATATAGCACAAATACGTGCAAGGAGTCGCAGAGGCCAAGCAAAGCCTTTGGAGGGTTCAAAGTTTGAGAATAATAGGAGGGAATTTTTTTTGAGAAACATAGGTGAGACCAAAGGTCATGGAATCACAGGACAAAGAGAAAAGGTCGAGGCCTTTGAAAACTCAGAAAACATCCAAGGTAGGGAAGAAAGCATGAAGCTCAGGAGGAAGAGAAAAAACTATCATTGGATCGACACTAGTAGTGATATGAACTATCATATTAGAAAATATCTAAGAGAAGAGCACAGGAAGATATCAGGCCATAGCCATTGGATCTAGACTGAAGAGGCCCACAAGCCATCAGATCGAGCAGAGCTACGAGGAGATTAATGACGGGACCATATAGCTTTCGAAGCTCAGGAGAGATAGGGGTCGTTGATCCAACCCATCAGAACTGTTGGTTCTTTTCAGATATTGCAATCGAGAGTTTCATGAGGATTTGTTTCTGGAAACCCCGATATGCGAAACACCGATCATCGAGGATCGAGAGTTCAGGGAAATGTGGGTTGGAGTTGACTTGCATAGAAAGTCCCAAAAGGAGAATCCTCGATCAGATCGAGACTATTGGTTTGTGGAAGACTTTGGTCCATCGATCAAGGTTGTCGACCTTCAGGGATCGGAGGTTTTGAGAACAGTGGAGCACTGTTCATGAATTCACCGAAACATGGGAATCCTGATGCGTGTCCAGGACCTAGGACCAGGTTCTGAGTGAAGGGTCATGTGAGCGAAAGGTAAGGGAAGGAGCTAAGAACCTTAGCCCTATTTTTGGTTTCAGGGATTGGAGGAACAAGGGTTCCTTGCAACTCGAATCTTGAAATCCAATTTTCATTAGCACCATTTGGGGTTAAGGGCATGGTCATGAGGGTGGTCACATGGAGGTGGGGCCTAGCCCGAGGGCTAGCACTCACACTATGTGTAATTTCAAATTAGCACCCAGAGAGCATGATGGAAGCATGGAAGGGTTTTTATAGGAATTGCGCAAAGGGAGTTAAGGAGGACTTGTGAATCGTTGGGGTTCCAACAAGGACCCACTGAGATGCTCCATCTTAGCACCAAGAGGAGATCGATGTAGAGCAGACCCTAACGAGGTGTGGAGTAAGGTGTTTGCATCAAAGTGGTATCAGAGTTTGAACATAATTGATTTTTGTAGGCGAAGATGATGAAGAGGATAGTCTAATACCATCAAAGTGGTATCAAAGCCACTTTCTGTCTATAGATTTCAAGAAGAGGGAGGCAGAGTAAATAAAAGACAGTTCAATACCATCAAGTGGTACCAGGAGCTGAAGGAAGATAGATTGTTGGTGCTCTGTGTGAAAGACTTTTTCCAGGTGAGAAACAATGGTAAATAGCTAGGTGGGTTGAGCCAGAAGAACCAGTTGAATTCTTAAGGGAAGGATGGCTACTGAAGGCCACGAATGTGGTCCAAGAGGAGACCTCCAGCAGAAAAGTAGGGTTGAGATAGGCCAAGATCTTAGAGAGGTAAGAGCATGAATGGAGAATCTTGCATTGAAAATGAAGCAGGATGAAAAACCACATTGGGTATATGAGTGGCCCATAAAGAAGAAGGTGAAGTGGCCCGTTCAGAAATTGTTGACCAAAGGACAATGAAGTTTGTTGAGACGATGGTTGAGGCATGTTGAAAGCCTCAGAAGTGAAGAGGAAGTGGTTCATATCTGTGAGCCAAAAGCTGGGAAGAGTCTCATTGATGAGGAGAAGAGATCAAGAAGAGATCTCAAAAAATTTCAAGTGGGCGGTGAGCAACTTTCAAGTTGTCAGGTGGGAAATGAGATGGGATCACTGGAGGATCTCATAGACTTCTAGGTGGGAAGAGAAGAAATCCCATATTTCCAGTTGGGAAAGGGAGAGAATATGAGGCCATGTGAGAGTCTCATGAACTCAGGGTTGGGTTGGAATCAACAAGGAGAGCTGACAGAGAAGGATCAGAGGATTCTTCTGATCATTGGAGGAATAGAGGTATTCATGCCATATAGCCCAGTTGAGGCCAAAGCCTGTGTTGCAGTTGCAACAACAACAGAAGAAGGAAAACCAACTGTGAATGTCAAATATAAAGAAGAAATGGAGCAGATACTAATGTTTTCTCCAGTAGAAGAAGAGAATTCAACAAAATTTCTCGGATTGTTTAGCTAGGAAGCTGAACAGGAGGTAACTGCAGTACTGAAGGCTGCAGAAGAAGAAGCAAAAGAGGAAGAAATAGACAACATAGATTTTTTTGATCTGTATGAAGAATTTGAAGCTCTAGAGAAAAGGGTGACATTGCAGAGCATGCACATCCAACAGATCAGGTTGGAGATAGAGGGAGAATACCAGCCCAAGGAGTAGCTGGAGGAAGCTAGAGATGCACCAGCAGGAGAACTGGCAGAAGCAAAGCTATCAGAAAGAGAAGTTGAGCAGTAACGTAGTGATGATACTGTAGAGCTAAAGTATACAGCAGGAGGGAAATATAAGGTCGTAAGAGATGTAGAAAACAACAGAGGGATCAAGTTGATCTACCCATTGACAAGGAGGAAGAGTCACAATAGAGAAGACTTCCATAGAGCCAGTCATTGGAGAAGCTAGATAGGAAGATAGAAGAAATAAGGAGGTTGATGTTGAGGTCAGTGCAAGAATATATCAGCAGGAAGAAGTTGAACAGAAGAAAGCTTGCAAGAGCAGCAGGAAAGAAGCAACAACTGCAGCAATGTAGTGGAGCAGATGGACAACTCCAAAGAACAGTTTGGGATTTAGGTGGATTTCAACAGAGCTGGGAATCTCATGAGCAGGAGATCATGAATTTTTCGTAGTAGTGGAGTATGATGCAGGAGCATCACTTCACCTAGCATGCACCAGCCAGTCAACACGTCACACCACACATTCAAGGAGAAGAGAGGCATCATCCCTCTCAATTTTCAAATTTCAAATTGTAATTAAATGAAAATTAATGTTTGTAAGGCTCGAAAAGCCAAATCCGTGCTTTTGAGCAGGCAAGAATTAGATTCTCCTTTAATGGTTGACAGGCTAAGATCTAGATCCGATTTAGACTAGACAACCATTGAATGTAATTCAATGTAATTTATGAGAGTAGGTGAGATGGAGGGAAGAGCTCAAGGAGACCCCTTTTGTAAAAAGATATTTTGTATCTATATTCATCAAAACTAGCATGTAGAAAAGGAAGAGAGGAGAGTGTTGAGACTTTGTAGCAGTCTGAGCTTACCCATATTGTAACATTTATTCTTATTAATACAAAGAGAAGTTTTTCTTGCACTTGAGTCTTTGTGTGTTTATGAATGAATATCTCTTTCATGTGTGAATGTTGTAGATGTATGTTAGATTTATTCTGTAGGTGATAAATATATTTTCCTATCTGTTTGTGAGTTTGTTGGTTTTAGTCTGGTTCTTTGCGGCTTCATGCAAGAGGTTGCATGATAGAATACTGAGGGTTCTGTAAGCCAGTGTACGAGTGCAAGAGTGAACTTCTGAGTCCTGTGGAATTCAGACAAAGACGTGTCAGGAGGGCACACCAAAGTAATCATTAACTCAAGGGGATAAACTTCAAGGTTGTTGAACACCTTGAAGGTGAAGTCTATGCAGAGGAAGGCATAGATAAGACAAAATTGTGAGAATTTTGAGAAGCTCTTCCAGGAGGGCATCAAGCGAATGCAAGGAGTGCACTAAGAAGAACTATATTTTGAGTTCTGTGAGAAGGAAAGTGTCAGAGGAGAAGACACTTACATAATTTCTGAGAATTTTTTGGAGTTCTTCCAGGTGGGCATCGAGAGAGTGTAAGAGTGTGCACAGAGAGAACTCTTTGTCGAGTTCGATGAAAAGAGTATCTGAGGAAGATAGTCGTAGAGTTGAGCATTTTGTAGCTTAGGAAGGAGTGCTTGAGCATGAGGCTATCATGAAGGCACCAAATTTCCCTTTGAAGGAAAATATGAGGGTCGAGTCCCTTAGAGATTGAGCGAGTTGGAGAAGCTCAGGACAGATAGCACAACTACGTGTAAGGACCCTACAAGGAGTTATAGAGGCTAAGAAAACCCTTTGGAGGGTTCATAGTTTGAGAATCTCAGGAGGGGCAATGTTTTTAGAAACACAGGAGAGACCTAAGGTCATGGACTTGCAAGACAAAGAGAAAAGGTCGAGGCCTTTGAAAAATCGAAAAACTTCCAAGGCAGGGAAGAAAGAACAAAGCTCAGGAGGAAGAGAAAAAACTACCATTGGATCAGAACTGGGAGTGATCTGAACCGTCAGATCAGAAAATATCTAAGAGAAGAGTGGAGAAAGAGATCAGGCCATAGGCATCGGATCTGTAGCGCAGAGGCCCATGAGCCATTGGATCGAGCAGAGATGTGAGGAGGTTAACGATGGCACCATCTAGATTTTGAACATTAGGAGAGATAGGGGTTGCTGATCCAACCTGATCAGAACCATTGGTTCTTTTCGGATATCGAAAATCAGAAGTTTCATGAGGATTTGTTTATGGAAACCCCGATATGTGAAACACTGATCATTAGGGATCGGGAGTTCGGGAGTTCGGGGAAACATGGGTCAGAGTTGACTCACAAAGAAAGTCCTGAAAGGTAAATCATTGATTGGATTGGGACCGTTGGTTGGTGGACGACTTTGGGTCGTCGATCGAGGTCGCCAACCTTCAGGGATCGAATATTTGGAGAACAATGGAGCATTGTTCATGGATTCACCAAAACAAAGGAATCCCGACGTGTGTCTAGGAACTATTACCCGATTATGAGAGAAGGGTCATGTGAGAGGAAGGTAAGGGAAGGATGCAAGAACCTTATCCATGTTTTAGGTTTCAGGGATTGGAGGAACAAGGGTTCCTTGCAACCAGAATACTGAAAGCTAATTTTTGGTAGCACTTTTTGGGGTTAAGAGCATGGTCATAAGGGTGGGCATGTGGAGGTGGGGCCCAGCCTGAGGGCTAGCACTCACACTGTGTGTAATTTTGAAATAGAGACCAGAGCGCATGTCGAAAGTGTGGCAGGTTTTTATAGGACTTGTACAAAGGGAGTTAAGGAGGACCTATTGATCATTGGGGTTCCAACAAGGACCCGCTGAACTGCTTCAGCTTAGTACCAAGAGGAAATTGATCCAGAGTGGACCCTACCGAGGTGTGGAGTAGGGGGTCTGCATCATCTTACATCATTGGTTTTCTAACATGGAATGAAATGTGCCATTTTTTAGAATCTTTCGACTACCATGAATATGGAGTCACAAGATCTCTGTGTCCTCAACAGTCCTAACAAAAAATCCATGCTTATTGCGTCCCACAACCTCTCTAATACTGGAAATGGTTGGTATAATATTGTATTTTTTCTTTTCCTCTTCACATGCTGGAAATTTCTACATATGTTCACAACCTTATTGACATTTGTCCTCATCCCTGGCCAATAATACAAACTATTTAGTTGCACAAATGTTTTTCCATGGACGAAGTGTCCAACCAATCCTCCACTATGCTTTTCCTTCAAAAGGTTTTCTCTCATAGAACTCTTCGAGATACACAATTGATTTCCTTTGAATATTATTCCATCCTAAATTAAATATTAAATCCATTTTCTTCTATCTCTTAGAACAGGGTTCTCACATGCTTCATAAGCGTCCCTAAAATCTGAATCATCTCTGTACATGTCCTTAAGGTTATCAAAACCTAAGGTATTCACATGAAAACTCTTGTAGATCAAACATTTCCTTCTCAATGCATCAACAACCTTATTATCATTTCCAAAAATGTTCTTTATAACAAAAGTAAATTTCTTCATAAATTCAACCCATTTTGCATGCTTTTGGTTTAGTTTCTCATGTCTGGTTATAAACTGTAAGGCATGGTTGTCACTATACAAAACAAAATCTTTCAGAACCAAGTAGTGCCTCGATTTCTTCAGTGCTTGTATGATTGAATACAATTCTTTATCATACATGGAATAATTTCTCTTGGCATCATTTAGCTTCTCACTGAAGTATGCAACTAGTCTATTGTCTTGACTTAATACTTCTCCAATCGCAAATCCACTTGTGTCACATCTCACTTGAGATGTCTTACTAAAATCTAGCAGAACCAACACTGGTTTTCTAGTTAGATTCTCCTCTAAAAAAATGAAAATTTTCTCCGCTTCCTCTGTCCAATGAAAATATTTATGTCTCTTCTTGACTGTGTCCATCATTGATGCAAAAATTCCACTAAAATTTCTGATGAACTTCCTGTAAAAATTGGCTAGTCCATGGAAGCTTCTGAATTCAAAGATATTCCTTGGCGACAACCAATCTTTGATTGCTTTTACCTTCTCAGGATCCATATTCAAATCATTCGAAGAGATCACTAACCCCAAATAAATGAGTTCCTTCTATATGAAATATGATTTCTTCAGATTTATCAGCAACTTCTCTTGCTGCAACCTTCTCATCACTAGAGTTAGGTGTCTCAAATCTTCTTCCTCAATCTTACTGAAGATCAATATATCATAAATATACACAATTACAATTTTTCAAATGAAATGATTCAAGACTTCGTTCATTAATCTCATAAAAGTACTTGTTGGCACAGGGGTAGACCCAGGGTTCAGCTCTAACAACACAACAACAAGCCCTAACTATTGGCCCTTTTGGCAATACCTGCGAAGCATATGCAGTCTCACCTGAAGTAGAAATAGGGGTTGCAAGACACATGTGTCTACAACCAGAGGAAATGTAGAGTGGATTCAAAGTAGCTACACACAACAACCTAGTATTATTTATCTTCCTTAGGCCTACTATGCAATCTATGCCTTAGATATAACAAAATATCACAATAGTAGCATATCAAATGACAAAGAACCCAACATCAATCACACATAACACAAGATATACATGGTTCACCGTCTCTCTAGGGCTACACCTACAGAACTGTGATTTATGGTATATTAGGTTAAATCATATATTTCTATCTTTGCTCTTAGCTTGCATATCTCTCTCTCTTTCTCTTCTCCTCTATCTCCCATCCCTGTGCACCCAGCTTCAGGGCTGATCTTTCCACCCAATTAAATATCTTACAATACCGATTGCTCACACAACACAATACTCCTCTCTCAACAACAATCACTCATCATAACATAATCTCTTCTCTCTAACCCATCCCGGGTCCTCTTGACATTTATTTATACATTACAATAGCTCACTTATAACCTTAGGCCAAAACCTAGGTGTCTGAAACTCTAGATACCAAAACCCTAGGTGTCTAAAACCCTAGTTCAACTTGATCCACATTTTCAGGGATTTGCCAGCCTGTCTTTCCTTCCATTTCGTGTGGTGATCCAAAGCATCCAACGATGGTTTTTCCCTCTTTTTGAGTTTTCCATGATCCATCTTCCCTGTTGATCTATCCATCCTCGATCTCCTCATCCAATGACTTTCTTTCTCTTACTTTGCACCATTGTTTCTTCTCTTTTGCTTACTTCAACCTAGTATCAGTCATTGTGTCTTTTGCACAGTTCACATTTTTCCTTTTCTTCCTTGATCTTCGTTTTCTTCCATAACCAAGGGCCAACAGGCCCCCAACACTCACCTGTGACTCATCCCGAGGCACTTCAGGTATGAAATTTCTATTTCACTTCGATTTCAGATTGCGCAGAGCAGCCTGTTCTTTTTTCTTTGTCCCTCCCTTCTGTTTGCAGATTGTCTTTTCTGTTTTTGGTACCCAGTTTCAACTGCACCTGGTACCTATACTCATTTCCTTATTATTTTACTAAGAGTTGCGAGGCAGCTGGTTGTCATAATACAATTTCAACCGGATTCCATTCACCAAACCTTCCTTCCATTCTCCATTCAAAGTCTTCAACTGCACATCTCCTCCTTCTGTAACATAGGCAACCTCATATGGCCCAAGCCAATGCATCCTGAACTTCCCTAAACGATTCATGAACTTACTGTCATATACCAATACCATATCTCCTTGCTTGAATGATTTCTTCTTGATGTGCCTGTCATGGTAGGCCTTTTCTCTTTCCTTCTGAACCTGCTGGTAAAATCCTGTAATAAATTTGTATTCTTCCAGTTCGACCAGCTCCGTAAGCCTCTCTTTCACAATGCCAGTGTCATCCATATTTGTAAAGGCTGCAATTATCAGACTGGGAACCAAATATTCCATGGGTACAACTACTTCTAGACCATAGACCAACTTAAAAGGGGTCTGCATGCTCAACTTCTTATAAGTGGTTCTATAGGCCCATAAGACTGTTGGTACTCTCAAATCCCATTCATCCCTGTTCACACTTCATATATTCATCAACGTTATCTCCCATTCGCTTGTGGATGGTAGCGTGTGCTCTTCTGATGGAAAACTTCAAATTCTTGAGTCACGACTTCAATAGTATTGTTAATAAAATGTGTGACTTGATCACTCATAAGTATCTTTTGGCATCCAAACCTGGTTATGATATCATCAAATATGAAGCATGCAACTGTAGTTGCACTACAATCCTTAACTTCTCTTGCTTCGACCCATCTGGTCAAGTACTCTGTTGCAGTGATTATGTATCTGGCTCCTGTGCATTTTCTTGGTGGGTTGATAGGTCCCACAAAGTCAATGGCACATTTATCAAATGATTGTAAGGTTAGATGAGGTGCTAAAGTCATCTCATCCCTTCTAGACAGTTTCCCAACTCTTTGACATACATCACAGGCTCTGTAATAGTCCTTAGCATCTATGTGTAAGGTAGGCCACCAGAGGCTAGGTCTAAGAACCTTCTGCGTTGTTGATTTTCCTATGTAGTGTCCTCCTACGATGCCTTCATGAGATTCTGCGAGGATCAATGGTCTCTCTTCTTCCATAACACACCTCCTCAATATCTCGTCAGGTCTCATCTTGAATAGTTGTCCAGCTATAAGTGAAAAATATGTAGCATGCAATACCAACTGTTTCTTCTAGGTGATTGTATATTCACTCAGTGACATTCTTGTTGACATGAACTGAACTATCTCCATGAAGTGATCATCAATCTTTCTAATGGTCAGCAACTTTGCATCTGGTAGTTTATCCTCCAAACTAGTAGTCTCTTCTCCATGTTCTAACCTTGACAAGTGGTCATGACCTTTGTTCATTCTCCTTGTCTTAACCACGATCTCAAAATCATATTCTTGAAATAGAAGAAGCCATCTGCGTATTATTCCCCACAACACTGAATTTTTGACTATGTATTTAAGCACAGAGTGTTCAGTAAACATTTTAAAGTGTCATCCCAAAAAGTAGTGGAAAAACTTCTGCAGTGCATATACCATGGCTAACCCTTCTCTCTCAGTGGTGGTGTAATTAATTTGATCTGTTGATAGCTTCCTGCTAGAAAATGATAATGGTTGGTCAATGTATCCATCTCCCAGTTGTGCTAACATATCTCCTAGTGCAATAGAATATGCATCGACATGCACATGGATTCCTTGATCCAATCTGGGAAAACCAGAATGGGCGCAGTAACCATTTTCTATTTCAATGTGTCTAAGATCTGTTGGCATTCTTCTATCCAATGAAACTGAGATTATTTTTTCAAAAGATTCTCCATGGGTGTTGTGATCTATTCATAGCCTTTAATGAACTTTTTGTGGTATCAAGTATGTCCCAACGTAGTGCACAGCTATTTGAATGAAGTAGGAGGGGGAAGATCATCTATAATAGAAATCTTAGATGGGTATACCAGCAGTCCCTGCTTACACACAATATGACCTAAAAACACTCCAAAGGGTGAAAAGAAGATGCACTTCTTCAGGTTCAAGAAAGTCTTACATTTCCTTCACTTATCCAACATTAGTCTTAAACATTCAATATGATTTTGCAAAATGTTGAAAATAGTCCAATCGTAAAAATATGCTTCCAAACATTTGTGTAAAAACTCTTTGAACACTTCGACCAACTCCCTAGAAATGATGGTTGGTGCATTCTTCAATCCAAATGGCATCATGGTATACTGGTAGGATCCCCATTCTATGGCAAAGGTGGTCTTATGGCGATCTTCCTTGGCAATCTAGATCTGATGGTATCCTGAAAATCCATCTGTGAAGGAGTAAACCTCCTTTCCTCCCACATTGTCTAACACTTCATCAGTGAATGGTGTAGGGAATGGGTCATGTAAATAGGCATCATTCAGCTTCCTAATATCTACACAGATCCTAATCTCTCTTGTATTCTTATCTTGGAACACCATAGGGCTAATCCACTCCGACTCTTCAATAGGTTCTATGATTCCTACTTCTAACATTCTATTGAGCTCAATCTTAACTTTCTCCTTGTATTTAGGATTCAATATGTAGGGTCTCTATTTGACTGGCCTTGCATCTGGTTTCAAAGTGATTTTCATCTCTCCCATGGGCCCTTTAATGACCTTCATATCAGTGAACTTGGTTGGAAACAAGTCCTGGTATTCATGCAGTAAGTTTGTAATCTTGCCAATGGTGGCAGCATCCCAATAATCTCCCACATTAGCAATATTCGGTGTTTGTTCAGTTCCAATGTTAATTTTTTTAATTTTAATTGGCTGTCCAAAAAAAGGTAGTTCGACTCCTGGTCCTTATACATCTCTTTTTCCTTATGTTTCTATGATGTTCACATTCCTAGGATCATCATCTTCATCAACATTGATATTGTAATAGCCTTGCAACTTCTAGAGAGGCACAGTCCATTCATCCTATTCTTTCTCTGAAGGAAGGCTAGGTGCCTCCTCAAACACTTTCTTTCTTACAACCTATAATTATTTATCTACTCTAGGGTATTGGATTTCAAACAAAAAGGTAGTTACAAAGTCTTGAGTCATACCGTACCAATCTGCAGTGGTGAGGCACAGTTATGCTTGTAGATACTAATTGATAGGTGTTGTGTCCAAAGTGTAATAAATTTATTCACCCACTTCTCTTCTAGAATGTTTCTCTAGGCTTCCTCGCAACTTCACAAATGGTCCTTTGGACAACTTCGATCTGTGTACCTAACTTCATAGCCTTCTACTTTCTCTGAAAATTGTGATGTCATCAAAGTGCGACATTGTACCCAGTTTGTAATTTTATTTTTGTGTGTCCCCCACCATCTTGTTGGGGTTTCTTTTAGGGCCTCATCCATTTCCAACAATATTTGTTGTATTGGTACAATTTATTCAAATTCCAACAAGAAATCTTCTAAATGATTTAGATCATCAAAGGTGGGCAATTTGCTTACTGTTGTGTCGATCCAACAAACTTCTTTGGTTAATATAGCACATATTCTTGTAGATACTTCATACATTTTATTCCACCAATTCTCTAGTTCTTCTTCCAAGTCTGATGAACATGTGTTGTCACTTCACCAGCTTAGGTTCCCATCTATTGTAGGATTAATGTAATCATGTTGTCTTGTTGTCAATTTATATATATTCCTGAGCTCGTATGCACAGTCTTCTTCTCTAATGGGTTCTATGTATCTTCGACCTTCATCAGGATACAAAGATGTAATGAACCTGAGTCCATCACCTTCAAATTTCGTTCTTCTTTTCTTTAATTCAACAATAGTATAATTGTTGAAAGCCCAGTGAATTCCTAACAGCGCAGGATAATGACAACTATCATCAACTATCTCAATTACTTCAAAATATGCAAATGTCCTCACCCCGTCGATGTCCAAAGGAACATGCTCCAGTATCCCAAAAGGACTCACTGCTTGTTGATTATCCATCTTAAGCCTGATAGGGGAATAGATCAACTTAGTTTTTCCCATTAGTTCCCAGGTCTACTTCGTCATGACATTGACTTTCGACCCTAAGTCGAGCACTACATAGTCTATATCATACTCTCCAATTTGAACATTCAGGTGTAGTTCCTTATTTGTTCTTATATTTTTGGATAGGTGATGTACTTATTTATTCAGTAAAGGATATACCCTTCCTATCTCATACTATATGACCAAATTTTGTAGTTCTTGTATGGATTTTTCATCTTTAATCAACTCAATAAACATATACAAGAAACTGACAAGTTTACTCACCTCTTTTCCATCTCCAGGTGAAACAGACTAATCAAATGTCAGTGGCATTCCACATTCTCTTACTTCTGGTCAAACCGTTGATGAAGAAGCCTGATATCTTCCGAATTCTTTTCTTGCTTCCTCAAATGTCTGATTCTCTTTCCTTGGATCAAACTCTTGTGTCTTCTCTGTAGATTTTTTGATTCTTGATCCTTCAATGTTCTTCTCTGGA
Source organism: Picea engelmannii (assembly GCA_009831015.1). Taxonomy (NCBI): domain Eukaryota; kingdom Viridiplantae; phylum Streptophyta; class Pinopsida; order Pinales; family Pinaceae; genus Picea; species Picea engelmannii. Next base: position 78,994 of record ML810496.1, on the reverse strand, counting down.
GTCACTTTGTCTTCTCCTATAACAACACCTCCTCTAGTGATAACAATGAATCTGGGATATTCTTCATGAGGTTTTTCTTTGATTAGTTGTATTTTTTGGTTTCCTCCTCATCTCTCTTGAAGTTTATCCAACAATGCTAGACATTCCTTAATAACATTCTCAAATGAGTTGCAATACATGCAAGTGGTACAAGGGTTCTGACAATCCCTTTCCAAGTGTCATGGCTATGTGAAGCTATAACAAATGGTTTTTCCTCAACCTCGACCCATACCTCCTCCTCTTCCTCTGAATCCACCATGAGGTTTGAAGCTTCCTCTTCCTAGGGAGTTATACTACGCAGTGTTTCCTTCCTACTGTACTTTGCATTGAATTTTGTATATATCCATTGACCTTTCATGCAGGAGTTCGTAAGCCCTACAATCCCTATCATCATACCCCACCGACTTACAGAACATGCAATACAGATTTGTGGGTATTTGGACATATTTTTTCAAATAGTAGCATTCACCAGGGTGATGTTGATTTCTACATACCTTGCACCAGTGTAGGATGACTTGCTTCAAAGGTCTTGGAGCTCTAGATGCCAAGTACTCGTGAAGTATAGGACAATTCTCCTTATCATGGCCTTCTAATTTTCATTTGATACACCAAATGTATTCTCTTTTATCTTTTCCCTTGTCCTTCTTGATATCTTCAACCTGTAGTGATAAGCTAATTAGCTGACTCAAGATTTGACTCATACCTGAGTTGTATTCTCCCATTGGGGATGATTCTAATTTCATGGTGATGTCCAATGCCTCAAACTGTGAAGTAATATTTTGTTGCATCAGAGGGAATATGATGTGTGGTAAGAGGGAAGCAATGAACCATTCCTTGTTCTACTCATCTGGGATCTGAAAAGTCAAATGACCTGTTAAGGTCTTAAACCTATGATCAAATTCCCATACAGGTTCAACTACTCGTTGCTTGATTTCTTTTAGTTCTGTAATTCATTGCGAATCCGAATTGGGTTTCCTGAATTCTGCAACCAACACATTCTTTATCTCATTCAACGGTTTAGGCTGTGTAATTCCTTGGACAAGTTTCATGTACCCTCTCAATGCACGGTCTCTTAGGGTAGTACTAAACTGATCTCTCTTAACTTCTTCATCAATGAAATTCTTAATACTCCATACAGCTTCACATAAAAACCAGTGTTGATCAAGATCCTCAAATCCATCTCCTCTAAATATAGGTATCCTCATTTCATCTTCCATAGATCTTCCTAGGTTTCTCGACTGAATAGGTATTCAACTGCTTGTACTAGTTCTCTCAATGATCTCATTACTTAGGTTACTCTAGTTAATTAATGTTGTTGAAACAATAGGAGGATTAATAGTACTTAATTCAACAATCAATGAAGTTCCTGAAGTTTATGGCTCTTCTCGGTGAGGTTCCTCTATCCTAGTGGACTCTGAATTCTCTTATTCTATCAGATATACCTCTTCTCCACTGTAGAACCCTTCATCTTCGTAGTTGTGCTTAAACAGGTTTGCAAGATGAACTTCTTTGAACACTCTCCCACTGTGCATATGTCCAGCCTCTATGTCGCTATCACTGTTTGAATTCTTGAACATTAGCTCTTTCAATATGACCGATTACTATATATTCAATATGTTCTTCTCATGCAATAGCATCTTGATATTCAACTTCAGAAAATGTAAAAATTTTCCTCTAGGTCCCTTAAAGAAATATCTTTCTTCTTGTCTATATGATTCCACTCTGTCAACAACAAAATCAGTGATATACCCTCTGATGGTACTATCAAACCAGTGATATACTTCTCTTGACATGGCGTTGTCGAATATCTTGACCTTCTTTATCAGTGTCAATGTCCAAACCATAGGTGGTTTGAGCCTCACTTTGAACTGCGTATATGCTAATCTGACTAGCCACTTGTATATACAACAACCTAGTATTCTTTAT
>ML810496.1:45045-59711 GCA_009831015.1 Picea engelmannii | reverse complement strand
GTCACTTCTGTATTACAAGTTTGCTTCTCTGTATCTCATTTTTTCATTTCAATTCATATTCATAATTGATGTGCTTCGTTATACTTTAGTATGACCACTACTATAACGAATGAATTTGGTTTTTCTGTAATTGTTTATTGTCTTTCCTCTGCACCAACTATCAGCTGTGTAAGACCAATCAACATTTTTGGAATTCTACATGTATTCTTTGTTACATCAGTTATTTCCATACTAATGTCCTCTTCTGTTATATGTGAGATCTCTTTTCGACAGGAGCCTCGCGTAATATACAGCTAAATGTTTTTCTCCCATTTCACACCTTTTATTAAAATATAATACGGTTACGGGAACGAGCCCTAGATTTGCATCCATATTTCAATTCTGCAACCGTAAGTTCTCTTTTATAAGACTAAAATGAGACATCACTTAACCTTTCTCAAAGTTCTGCCTACCTATGAGGTTCCCCAATGACAGTTCCTGTACCAACTCAACCTAATGTTGAACCCGGACTATTAAACCAAACACACATTGCCTTAAACCTCTTCGATACTATCCTTAAAATGACAACTAACTGAGTCGAGCTTGAAAAATCATGGGCATCCATTGAACGAGACATAACTATCCAGGAACATTTTGAAGCCAGACAATGCCAACGAAGAAATCTCCCTTAGTTCCCTTCTCTGAATATTGACGTTTCTCCCTTCTCCATCTTTTAACCTTTTTCGGATGCCTTGACACTGTACTTTTGAGCCTTAAGTACAGACTCAGGAACAACAACTTTCTAGCGCCGTTGTCGGGGACCGAAGTTATGAAATCTTTTTCCCTGGGAAGACGACAATTGTTTTTCGTTGAAAGTGTTACCCTTTGATAGTGAACAAAGAGTACACACCTTTTAAGGATTTTTATATTTCACTTGGCGGCTCCATGAAGAAATAAGTTGGCATTCATTCGAAGGAATACCAGACAAAACCCAAATGGTGAGCAGATTACTCCCGTTGCCGATCCTGAAAAAAATTCTAAAGGCGAGAGGCTCTTTTAAGCCAACCACTACAGTTTACCAACTAGAAATCCCATCACTGAAGGCTAAGAGTCCTTCCAAACCCTCAACTTCACTCAGTCCTCACGTTCCTTATCCTTCTCCACCAGACCTTCCTCTTCGCAGCTGTCGGAGGGGGAGGTGAAGGGTTTATAGGAGGAGGCAAAGGGTTTATCAGAGGAGGAGGGGGAGGTGTCCCTTTAGGAGGAGGTGGAGGTCAAGGGCCTACCCCCCCTCCCAGAGTTTTCATGAAAGTCGCAGCCAGATATGCCCCATTAGTATTTCCCTTCCCCCTATAGGATCTTCCAAAAAACTATATAAAGAACTTACCGAAATTCACCGGGGAGGGATATCTTATCGTTGCTGAACATATTAATTTTTTCGACCAATTCGCAGATATCTGTGGTATCGAGCACGAGGATGTATATTCTAGACTCCTTGTCCAAACTTTTGAAGGTTAGGTCCGAACTTGGTTTCGGAGCCTACCCGCGGCTTCTATCCCGTCATATGATGCTTTGGAAGATGCTCTCCTCAGACAATGGGGCGAGCGAAAAGACCATCTCTATTATCTAACCGAATTTGGGTCTTTGAAGAAAAAGAACTCAAAAATAGTCATGGAATTCATTCTGAGATTCAATAAGATGTACAATAAAATCCCAACTGAAGTCAAACCATCTCAATCCGTGGACAAAGTGACCTTCGCCGGAGCTTTCGAGCCAGATTTCGCACTACTTTTGCGAGAACAAAGGGGAACCACCTTAAACTGTATGCAGGACGATGTGGTAGAGATAGAATCTAATATGATGGCTTCGGGTAAACTTAAGGCTAGAGTAGAGACTGGAAACCGAGAGACCAAATGCTTTAGAGAACAGGCTAGCCCTTCAGGGTCCAATATATCCTCAGACGATAGGGTGGACGATATGGCTAGAGTGATTAAAGAGTTGTCAAATAAGATAGCTCGGATGGAACTCGAACAAGCCAAGGCTAACTCTTACCCCAAAATAGATTTCAGGAAAAATCAAAACCCTCCTAATCAACAAAGACAAATAAAAAAGGAGGATAAAAAAATACAAGCTCCCTTGAAGAATGAAAATTTTATAGGAACTAACGATTTTCAAGACTTCGAGGATTCAGATAATGATGTCACAAACTTCGGTGATGACTGTAGTCAACCATATTTGACTCGCAAAGACTACGAAAAGTCTCTAAATATGTCAAAGCCGTCAAATGAGAGTGAGGAGGGTGATCATATCGAGATCTTTGAATCTCAATCAGAAACTGAGATAATGATGGATGATTTTCAACCAAAGTACAATCTAAGGTCTAAAAGTAAGCCCACCTCTACGACTCAACCCAAGAAAATCCTTCAAAGAGGCCAAGCTTATGAGTCTCCTTCGGACGAGACCCCATTACCCAACAAAAAAACTAGAAGAGTAAGCACTCAAGAGTCTGAGGTGGAGAAAGTTGGGACTCAAACACAGGTAACCAAACTCGTAAATATAGCTATGTCTTCAACTAGGACCATGAATGATAAATCTATCTAGAAAAATAAGTCAGAAAGGAATAATTCGGAAGTCTCAATCAGAGAAACAGACAAGGTAAGCAAAGCTTTTAGTTTTGAAAATGAGTTAAACAAAATAAAGATACCAATCCCTTTGGTGGAATTAGCGAAAAACCCCGTTTATCGCAAACAAATTACCAAAATGATAGGTGTCTCTGAACTAGAAAGTCAGTCCGATGTCATAAACTTGGAAGATGATAGACCTAACATCACTTTTGGTCCCCATTTTGAAGGGTCCAAAGACAACATCGCTCCCTTTTATATCACCCTGAACATATATGACCAGTTGCTGCATAATTGTATGTTAGACTCCGAAGCTTCCCATAATGTTATGCCCAAGATTATAATGGAGAATTTGGGTCTCCAGATCACAATACCTTATGTAAATTTGTACTCTTTTGATTCGAGGAAGGTTAAATGCATGGGGATGATAAAGGATCTAGTAGTCACCCTGGCGCAGATCCTGGTTAAGAGTATCCTGATGGATGTGGTTATCACAGATATCCCCCCTAAGTATGGAATGATGTTATCTAGGTCATGGGGAGCCAAGTTGGGGGGTTCTCTTCAATTAGACATGACTTATGCCACAATCCCTGTGTTCGGTGGTCAGTTCACTCGTTTATACAGAGAAACAAGATTAGCATATACGGTCAGTTACCCTCAAAACCCGCACAACTTCCCCATTTACATTGCAGACCAAGACCTGGGAAATTGCATCTTGTCTTTTGATGATGGTATGGATGGTTTCCTAGAGGAAATCGATACAAATAAAGAAGAGTCAAACCCCATGACAGAAGAGTTGTGTAATACTGGCATCTGGAAAATGTATTTTGACGGTGCTTCATCTTCTGAAGGGGTAGGTGTTGAAGTACGTTTGGTGGCACCTGAAGGTAAGTTCATTGTTCCTTTCTCATATCGTTTGCAGTGGGACATAGATTACACTAATAATGTATGTGAGTATGAAGCATTGATCTTAGGATTAGAGGCTGCCAAAAAGCTAAATATAAAAAACTTGGAGGTATATGGTGACACAGAATTGATAGTAAAACAAGTAAACCGACAGTACCTAGCCAAGCATCCCAGACTAAGAGCATATAAAAATTGTGCTTGGGATCTCATGGAAATTTTTTTCTCATCTGTAAATATCCATTTTATCCCTCGCGCAGGGAATCTGCATACTGATGCATTGGCAAAGGCAGATTCAACCTTCTCTCCCCCCACGACCTTCAAACTGAAGTATCACATTGAAATCAGATACAAACCCTCCATACCAGATAATATCCGACACTGGAAAGTCTTTGAAGATGACGAACAAATTAAGAAATTCCTTACAGCAGCAGACGAATTCTCTGAAAATCATGTTGACCAAGAAAATCAAAACGACTCGAGGTGGATCATGCAAGAAGGAGAGGAACCTGAAATCTTCCGAGAAAAAATTGCCGATCATCATATGTTGGTCCTTAAAAGAAATTAGATCCCCAAATGATTGATTCCTTTGGAAAGAATTTTTGATCAGAACGATGTACCTATAAAGTCCACTTTGCAGCCCCAACCATAATAAGTGGAGGACTGCGATATAGGAACCGGAAAAGAACCCCGGATGGTAAAAATATCGAAGTTCCTCCCTCCCAAAGAGAAAGTTAAGTATGAAGACTTACTCAGACAATATAAAGATGTTTTCGCCTGGTCCTATGATGAACTGAAAACGTATGAAACTTCCATTATTGATCACAAGATACCTTTGAAGCCCAGGGTCAAACCGTTTAGGCAAAAGCTTAGGAAAATCAACCCCATTCTGTTACTCGTGATAGAAAAGGAAGTTAAAAAACTCTTGGAAACAAAAATAATCGTGCCTCTGAGATACTCGGACTGGGTAGCTAACCTAGTCCCAGTCAGGAAAAAAATGGGGAAATCTGACTCTGTGTGGATTTCTGAAACTTAAACAAGTCGTCTCTCAAAGATAATTACCCGCTGCCCAAGATGGACCATGTTTTAGAAAAGGTTGTTGGAGCTAATCGAATGTCTATGATAGATGGTTTCTCGGGTTATAATCAGATCGCTATGAATGAACAAGACAGGGAAAAAAATGCTTTCACCACGCCCTGGGGTACTTTCATGTATGAAAAAATGCCTTTTGGTTTGATGAATGCAGGGGCCACTTAAAAACGAGCTATGGACATCGATTTCATGGAAGAAAAGGACAAGTTCGTAGTTATTTACCTCGACGATCTGACGGTTTTCTCTAAAATTGATGAAGAACATCTGATGCATCTAAAAGAGACTTTCGAGAAGTTTCGCAGGTTTGGCCTATCCCTGAACCCAAATAAATCACATTTCGCTATGCGGGAAGGTAAGCTTCTGGGCCATGTCATATCTAAGGAAGGAATCGAGATTGATCCTAAGAGGATTGAAGCGATAGATACTATCACTATCCCGAGAAATATAAAAGAAATTCAATCATTCTTAGGAAAGATAAATTTTCTATGAAGGTTCATTCCCAATTTCGCTAAGATTCTCAAACTGATTACAAGAATGTTGAAGAAGGACAGCGGGGTAAATTGGACCATCGAGGCCAGGGCATCGTTCACGCATATTAAAAATTTTATAAGCGAGGCACCTGTGTTAGCAAGTCCAGATTATCTGAAAGATTTTATCATCTTCTCTTTTGCTTCTGAACATACCATCGCCGTGGTACTCTTGCATAAAAATGAAGAGGGGTTCGAACAACTGATAGCATTTTTTAGCAAAAGCCTCAGAGATACAGAACTAAAATATGACATAATAGAAAAACAAGCATACACAATGGTAAAGGCAATGAAATCATTTAGAACCTATGTGCTACATTCAAAAATAATCGCGTATGTGCCTACCAGTTCTGTAAAAGACATATTGGTACAGCCGGACAGTGACGGAAAAAGAGGGCGATGGATCGCTAAAATACAAGAATTCGATCTGGAAGTCAAGACGACTAAATTGATAAAGGGGTAGGGTCTAGCCAAACTCTTGGCGAAGTCGAATCTTAGAGCTCTTGATATTAATTGCCTTCAAGAAGAAGATGGAGACACACACCTGCACGAGCCAAATGACCAAACAGATCCAAGTAAGGTTGAGGAAAAGTTCATATCGTCAGGCTGCTATATAGACATAGTGTTCTACTTGTTAAACCTGAAATGCCCAAATGAACTATCACCAGCCAAGTGCAAAACTTTAAAACTCCATGCTGTAAAATATTGCATCACCGAAAATCAGCTATACTGGAAGGATCCACTCAGGTTCCTGCTAGTCTGTTTGGTTGAGTCAGAAACTCCATAGGTTATAGAGGAATTTCATGAAGGAGTTTGTGGAGGAAACCATGCATGGAGAGCCACTGCCTATAATATTTTGAGGGCAGGATACTATTGGCTGAAACTATTTTCAGACTTCAATGCCAAAGTACGTGCATGCAACCCTTGTCAAATATTCGTTGGTAAACAGAAACTCCCTGCACTTCCACTCGTTCCAGTCAAAACTGAAGCTCCATTTCAAAAATGGGGTCTAGACTTCATAGGGTAAATTAATCCTCATTCCAGTGCTCATCATAAGTGGATCTTAACAGCTACAGATTATTTTACTAAGTGGGTGGAAGCCATTCCAACCAAAAGGGCAACAGACTCGGTGGTGATCGATTTCTTAGAAGATAATATCTTGTCAAGATTTGGGTGTCCTCGAAAGATAGTTACCGATAATGCCCAGGCCTTCAAATATATGGCTATGATCAGCTTCTGTCAGAAGTATAATATCGTTCTCAACCATTCCACTGCATATTACCCCCAGGGGAACGGATTGGCCAAATCATCTAACAAGATCCTGGTGAACATAATCAAGAAAGTACTGGATGAAAATAAAAGGTCTTGGCATGTGCACTTGAAATACGCATTATGGGCAAACCTCATCAGCACTAAAAGGTCTATCGGCATTTCGTCGTTTCAAATGGTCTATGGGACAGAGGCAGTCTTACCTATAAACCTAGCGCTACCAGTGATGAAGTTATGGCAGGATCAAAATGAAGAACCTAACCATGTAACCAGGAGAATTAACCAACTGATTGAGGTTCAACAACATAGGGTTGAAGTCGATGAAAAAATGTAGAAGTACCAGGATGAGATGAAATCATTGTTTGATCTCAAGGAAAAAGACAGGGAATTCCTTCCAAGTGACTTAGTACTAAGATGGGATGCAAGAAAAGAGGAAGCTGCGATGCATGGTAAATTTGACCACCTTTGGTATGGGCCATTCAGGGTCTCTGCTCCGGAGGGAAAAAATTCCTTCCTGTTGGAAAACATCGACAGAGAAGTCCTCGGCGCCCCTGTCAATGGGCGATATCTAAAACATTACATGACATAACAATCGCCATTTAAAAAAATAAATAAATAAAATAAAATAAAATAAAATAAAATAAAATTTGTGTACATACATGCATTTTTATTACCCTTTTGACTTTCTGTTTTCTTCTGTTCATAATTTTTATACATATTTCAGATAAAGTTCGTATTTGCTTTTACAGGATTCAGCTGCTTGCAAAGCTAGCGGGAAGAGTAATTAGCAAGGAGGTGTCAGGAATACATTGACATGAAACATGTGATATCTAAAAGTAGCTTCATAGTGCACAAAGAAAGTAAAAAGAAAAGGTAAAGGTGAGCTTTCTCAATACACATGTTATGAAAGACTATTAAAGTAAACCAAGGTAACGTCATTCAAACTACAATATTGGCTAAAGTGTTAGATAACAGGATTATTGTGTGGCTTGGTAACCTTTGATTTAAAATGATTTGAATGATACACTAAATCTAAAAACAGTCAGTCAAAAATAATTGTCCCCAAAGATATCTACAAGAGCCAGTCTCGAACTGTTTTGACCTTCTGTATTTTCAGTCAATGAATCATTGCCTTGTATCCTATCTATCTTCGGGTCTAACTTTTAGCAAATCACCATCTTCCTGAGTCGTTGCGAAGGGATAAAAGTTTTTCATTTTAAACCTCGTGGGTTTCGAAATAGATCTTGATAAGAAAGCGGGTCTTCACAACTACTTGATCTCCTGCTAAGCGAAGGAACGTTTAGAGAGATCCTAACTTTCCTAGGTTTTTCAACAACATCAGAAGAATCAAAGCTTGCTCAAATGGGATGCCCCTTAAAAAATTATTTTCCTTTTCTCCCTAAGAATGAAGGTGTTGTGAGGGTCAAGGGAAGCTTGGTACTGAGTAATCAAAGTAAGTTGACAGACCTCTGATGCAAAATATTGCACAGATATCAACCCTGATACAAACTGATTACCCCCATCTTCGCGCTCAAAAAATAACTATAAGACGGGTGGTGAAAGGAAATTCAGAAATGATTGCCCCCACCTAGTCCAGGGAGATGATGAAAGTAAATTCAGAAATGATTGCCCTCGTCTCATCATCTAAATGCATAAATATTTTTCGAAGTGGTGAAAGGAAATTCAGTAAAAGGGGCCAGATAACTTCACCGGGGTACTGAACATGCTCGTTGGCAGTGAAGCAATGTCTGAGATATCTGTAAGGCTGTTATACATGAATATCACTCTACTCTGGTAACCAATGCTTTCTAAAAACCTGATCCACATCCCAAATTCAGACGAGACTTCTCGATTAAAAAACATATAATCTCATTCTTTTGATGCAAGCCGAGAGCCACAAGATTTGTTGGGTCTCCTAGGATCGTTTCGACTGTCTTACAACATACCTAAAGTTAGTAGTGGGAAAGGGAAAATTGTGAAAGGGACTACAGTTGTGTTTGAAAAGAGTATCTGATTTTGAAAAACTTCTCGAGGTGAAAAGTGGAGTCTTTTCCCCCCTTCAATCCTTTTTCCTTGGAATTTTTCGCCTGATTGAGTTTTTGACTCCATTTACCCAATATTGGCATGTGGTCTACTGTTCTTCCCACCTCACAGGAAGGCGGGATCCCTAGTTGGAGCCTATGTTGGAGCTGCCCTTGTTTTTTAACCCGTCACAATTTTTGTTTCGATGCTGGAAATCATAAGATGGTTCTCTTTGCCACTCCGAGAGATCGATGATCTCTAAGAGGTTGAGCATGCAAGCAACCAAAATTTTTCTACCCTCGAAGCAAGTCCTACATTTCGTAAGAATGTTCCCTCTCTTGGTTCTACTTCGGGATCTCGTAGGTCGGATACTATAACTCACGAATTCACACGTCCCGAGTCACGAAACGGTGAGGTCATTTTAATCTCTCACTCAAGACAGTGACTAGGGTAGAATTTTTTAACTCATGTTTAGACATCGTCGAGGTTTTGCGCCTCGGCGTTCGCCAAACCCAAATTTTTATTTTTACAGCCCCGAGAGCCAAGAACACGAGGTCCTTTCGGGATAACCCTGGTCAAGGATTAAAGGCAAAAAGGCTAACCATGGTTAAGATTTCTTCTCAGCGTTTTTCCACTCGGCACTATCATTTTAGAAAGTTACGACGTCTAAAACCCCGACTCATGAAGTCGCGATGTAATTATAACATGATTAATTAATCACTTAATCTAAGATTACCTTCCCCTAAATTAATCCTTGTTATCGCAGTCTCGCGGTTTCACAACTCGGCATATAAATCTCCCATAAACTTATCTTTGAAGTTCCGAGTTGCGATACGACGAATAAAACGATTATAAAATTAATTATGTCTCAAATCGCGATTACCTTTAATTAAACCAAACTCGGTTGTCGCGGTCTCAGGAGTTGGAAACTCAAAATGTTAACAGAAAATTTACGAGATAACGAATAGCGAGAAATTTATTAACATGGATAGATTTGGATTAATTAAGTTAAATCAAGACTTATCCCGAGTTTCGATGCTTGTACGATTCTTGAAGGAGAATTTTCACTCCATACGCCAACTGACTTTTAAACCGCCAAAATTTATGACATTAATGGGAAAATAGGGTAAATCTTTGTGTAAGATCGGATTTTTACGGCATAAATTTATTTCTAATTTCGAATTGACAGGCTTGTTTTGAAAGGTACCGTTTTTTCAAATATATGCAAGAGATGCGTTTCATTATGAATTTTTCATAGCACGCGGAGCTCATCACTTCTCAGTAAACTAAATTATGTATGTATACGCAGTTCTATCGCAGAAGAGCTAAAACACAAGCTTCAGCTATGGCTCCGCGGAAAGCAGCAAAGGCGAATGTTGAGGTCGCAAGACAAGGCTCGGATAATGTCTCCGATACTTCACCCCGAAGTGTCGATTCAGTCCCAAACTGGTCATTTGTTTCACACATTCTGTAGTCACAATTGGTAGATTATTCAGACGACTCTGATGGAAATGAAAAATATGATCTCAACACCAAATATAAGATAATCGTCCAATCCGGTATGCATAGAGTAGCAGCCAGACCATGTTTTCTCCCATATTATGACATGATACGATGGGCATTGGATCACGTAGACATACCGACTAGGACTATCATGAACGGGAAACAAGTCATTGTCGGTACTTTTAGGCCAGAGCATATGCAAACCATGTATAAGCTCCCGACGACGTTTGACTACACATACGACGCTGAGTTCCTGGAGGAATTCAAAGAAAAGGAGTGCATCCAGTATGATAAAACCATGCTAGGTTTGATAAAGGATTGGGTTTCACGTGCCGCGAAGTTCAGGGCTAATGAAAAAGGTGTTTATTCAATTGCCTCGATGGAGCCACAGTATAAATATGTGGCCATGATGACATGTCGGCTATATGGGAGAGAGGACACATCGCATTTTATCCTTGCATGGGTGCCTCTAATGGTTCAGGCCGTAGAAGGTTTCTCTTTTAATTGGGCAAAGATACTTTCGGATAGTTTGGCCAACCGGGTCACAGAGTACCGGGAGCAGAAAGAAAATGGGAGGCCATCCTCATTCTTCATGTCCGCATATATTTTGGATGCGATATGTTCCATGACACCTTTCCCATTGATGAGCTGGGGTTGGACTCCAGCCCAAGAGAAACCCATACATGTATATCATGACAAACTATGGGAGAACAAAGCAGAAAAGTTCACATATGAAATTTTTAACTGGGTGATGGTGCCCCTACATATCGCCATTTTTGGGCACCCACCACCTCGTATCTCGGACAACATTACAACAAATCTGAGTGGCATAGAGGATTGGTACATGGACGCAGAGTTTTTGTACTTCAGTGTTTTCAGGGCTTTTGTTCCCCCTTATGCGCTGCCATTTTTCATTCCTAACAAGTTGGCTTGTCGCAAGGTCACCCGACAGACGGTAATTGGCCGTGTGAGTAAAGAACTCAAAGGTTACTCAAAGAAGGTATGGCCTTCTTTTCCCATTCGGCTGAATTTTTATTCTTTGTTAGATTTCGGGCATGCCAAAGAAACAAAATCTGGAGGCTGAGGTAAAAACCCTAGACCCTCCAAGGAAATAGAAGTTGGAGACTGAGAAAAAGACTCCAGGACTGCCAAAGAAGCAGAATCTTGTCGATACTCCAAGAGAATCGACAAAACAAATCGGAGAACCCATCACCTCGGTCACACCCTTGCAGTCGAAACAGGGAAATGTCGACAAGGGATGGATATTTAATGAAGAACTGAGGCCCATAAGAGCAGAAGAAATCCCTCTGAATGAGTTCTTATTTGATAAGAAGAGGAAGGTTGTAGTGAAAAGAGAGTTCTATCAAGAAGTAGGGTCTACTGCGAAAAAATATAAAATCATGACCGATGGAAAAGATAAGAAAAGTGACCAACTCGCCACTGAAATCGCAGGAATGCTGGGAGCACATGCTTCGAAAAATCAATTCTCAGTTGGGCTTTTGAAGAACCAACTGAAAAGGAAGAATCTCCTAATCAGGACCCTCGAGGCTAGATTGGCTACAGCCACGGAGAACGCTAAAGGTCAGGCTAGCATGGAAATAGAACAGGCCAGAGTGGTCGACAAAAATGAAATAGAGGTGCTCAAGGCCGAGCTTGAGCAAGCACAGTTGGTGGTCCGATATGGCCGAGTGCAGGTGAGCCAATAGAGAAGTCTGATTGAACAGTTGCAAGATCGGGTAGAGATCGCCGAGAGCAAAGAGATAGACATCGGGATATATAAATCCCAAGCTAGTGAGATTCGGAGCAGAATCTTTTCGGCACAGCAGAATTTGCTCGCCAAGGTGGGAACAATCCGGGAAAACTGTCTATTGACAAATCAGGTTTTCGAGAACCTATCGGCCAGAGAAAGGGACGTAGGAGCGGCTCGGGTCGCTTTCCAGGAAGCAGTAATAGCCATGAACAATCGGGTATCGGCGGGTACTCCCAGGTTCACCACTTCGGAGCAAACTCGGGGGAATATTCTGTTGAAGGACTGGGAGCACAACATCGCCTTGGGAAAGGAACAAACCCAAAAGGTAACCAACTCCCTCGAAGAAGCTTTTAATTCTATAGACGGTGAACTGTTGGGCATTGACAGCGGAGGCAATGCGGAAGTATTGATGCAAATGAATGTAGAACAGATCTCACTTGATCTAAAAGATAAGGAAGAAAGAGATTTGGCTAATATCTCTCAAATGAATATGGTGGACATAATCCAAGTTGATAAGTACATGATCAAACCCAGCACGCAACTAAGTTCCCTTGACATCATCGATTCACAAATGGAGGACAAGTTGCAGCAGTTAGCCCGAGAATGTTACTTCGCTGAGGCCAACTGTCAAGCAGAACCATCACGGCTCATATCCCAGCTAGTGGAAATATGCATCGCCTGCACCGAGTCTGCGCGACGACAAACACCTGGAACCAAGTGAAGACGGAGTAGGCGAAATGGAGAGCTTTCCCTCTTCTCATTCATAACCGAAATTTTGCGACTGTTGAGATTCTATCCGTTTTGTAAAAAATTGTATAAATATATCCCAGAAACAAATAACAGGGCTGGGCTTTTTTGAGTCGTTTGTAATAGAGTTTTTACATTGTGAGTTAATACAAGCAGATATGGAGATTCTCAATTCCGTCACTTATGTATTACAAGTTTGCTTCTCTGTATCTCATTTTTTCATTTCAATTCATATTCATAATTGATGTGCTTCGTTATACTTTAGTACGACCACTACTATAACGAATGAATTTGGGTTTTCTGTAATTGTTTATTGTCTTTCCTTTGCACCAGCTATCAGCAGTGTAAGACCAATCTGCATTTTCGGAATTCTACATGTATTCTTTGTTACATCAGTTATTTCCTAACTAATTTTCTCTTCTGTTATATGTGAGATCTCTTTTCAACAAGAGCCTCGCGTAATATACAGCTAAATGTTTTTCTCCCATTTCACACCTTTTATTAAAATATAATACAGTTACGGGAACGAGCCCTAGATTTGCATCCATATTTCAATTCTGCAACCGTAAGTTCTCTTTTATAAGACTAAACTGAGACAACACTTAACCTTTCTCAAAGTTCTGCCTACCTATGAGGTTCCCCCATGACAGTTCCTGTACCAACTCAACCTAACGTCGAACCCAGACTATTAAACCAAACACACATTGCCTTAAACCTCTTCGATACTATCCTTAAAATGACAACTAACCGGGCCAAGCTTGAACAGTCATGGGAAGCCATTGAATGAGACATAACTATCCAGGAACAGTTCGAAGCCAGACAACACCAACGAAGAAATCTCCCTTAGTTCCCTTCTCTGAATATTGACGTTTCTCCCTTCTCCATCTTTTAACCTTTTTCGGATGCCTTGACACTGTACTTTTGAGCCTTAAGTATAGACTCAGGAACAACACCATCAATTCATACTTTACCTCTGCATCCCTCAAGACCTTACTGAAGAAGGCAACCGGTTGCTCCTGATCCTCAGCATTTTTCTGCAAGAGTACTGCTGCGATTGTATCACTTGAAGCAAATGAAAAGATGTAAAATACCTTGGAGAAATCGGGGCTGATCAAAACAGGGGTTGTTGTGTTGGCTTCCTTGATGGCATTGAATGAGTGTTTGGTTGCTTCAGTCCATTTTACCTCAGAGACTTTTCTCAACATAGCAGTAATATGCTTTGTGAGTTCTGCAAAGTTTACTATAAACCTTCTGATAAAGTTTATAGTCCCAAGGAAAGACTGAATGTCCTTCTTTGATCTAGGAAGAGACAGATTTTTAATTGCTTCTACGCTCTTTGGGTCAATTTTTACCACATCAGCTGAAACAATATGCCCAAGTAATTTCCCTTCCTTAAGTACAAAATTTGATTTTTTTGGATTAAGAGAAATTCCATACCTTCGACATTTTATAAATGTCCTTTTTAAGTGTTGCAAATGAAGTTCATGGCTGCTCGAGAAAATAGTGATATCATCGAGATATATCAGGACAAATTTATTTTTCTCTCCAACGAAAGCAATGTCCATTTCCCTTTGGAATGTCGCTCCTGCATTCATCAATCCAAAGGGCATCTTCTCGTACATAAATGTACCCCATGGAGTGGTAAAAACAATCTTTTATTTATCGTTTGGATGGAAAACAATCTAGTTGTATCCAGAAAACCCATCAATAAAAGACATCAACTTTGATCCCGACACCTTATGCAAAATATGCTCCATTTTGGGCAGAGGGTAGTTGTCCTTCCTAGAGCACTTATTCAAATTTCTGAAGTCGACGCAGAGTCTGATCTCCCCATTCTTCTTCCTGACCGGTATGATATTTTCAATCCATTCTGAATATCTGAGGGGAATGATGATGCAAGCATCCAATAGTTTTTTAATTTCCCTTTCCATTGTAGGCAACAACAAAGGATTGAAGGATCTAAGCTTCTGCCTGAATGGTTTGGTGTATTTATTCAAGGGAATCTTATGTTGAATTACCTCTGTGTCAAAAGTCTTCAGGTCATCATATTTCCTAGCAAAAATGTCAGCAAACTCCTTTAGCAATTCACCATAATCAACCCTTTGTTTTTCAGTCAAATGTGAGGCTAAGTTGACGTACTTGGGATCTTGTTCGCTAGCTACATTATACTTCAAAACTTCTGAATCTTTTTCTCCACTCTCCAATTTGACAACCACATCATTGTTATCGAACAACCTTTCCAACGAGACCAAA
>ML810496.1:9822-34372 GCA_009831015.1 Picea engelmannii | reverse complement strand
GATTGAAAATTTTCCTAATATAGAAGCCACCTGAAAGTGAAAATGTATCCCATGAAATTCATGATGAGGACACAAGGAAGTTGAATCAAGATTGGAGAAAATCCAACTTTGGGTTGAAGACCAACCACTTTCCTAAGATCGATATGAGGAAGTTTGATGGAAAGGATCCAATCAAATGGATACTTTAGATGGAGAAGTTCTTTGATTTGCATGATGTGTCACATACAAAAAAGGTACGAATGTCTTATTTATATTTAGAACCCAATCAATTTGTGTGGTATCGATGGATTTTTTTCTCGCAAATCACTTTTCAGTTGGACAATTTTCACAGAATAAATGATAGAAAACTATGAGGATACAAGGATAAATACCTTCTTTAGCCAATTTATAAGTCTCCAACAAAGGGGTTCATTTGTGGAGCATATTGAGAACTTCCAAAGATTGAATATAAAGGTAACGAATATTCCATATGAGCACCTGATTGATGTATTCATAGGAACTTTAAAGGATAAAATTCAACATGAGGTTATCCTTTGGGAACCCAAATAATTGGAGAATGAGTTCAGGGTGGCAAGAAATGTTGAAAGTAAAAATATGGCTATGGCTACTAGAAGGGCCACTCCTAACATATATCAAGAGAATAATGTTCCTTCTTCTAAAACACCTCAACCTACAAGGCTGGCACCTCAACAATTGGAGGAAATAAAAGAAAAAGGTTTATTCTTTGATTGTGACAACAAGTATAGTAAGGGACATAGGTGTGGTGAGAATAAATGATTCTACATAGATTGTGAAGAGGAAGAATAACAAGAACAAGAAGTTAGAACCATCTCAAGATGAAAACGTAGAAGATATTTCTTCTAAAGAGTTGACTCCCACAATATAATGTAATGAATTGGTTGGAATTATCACTCCTCAAACCATCAAGATCGAAGGATATATCAAAAATGAAAAAGGTAATAGTCCTAATTGATTATGGTAGTACCCATAATTGAATTCACTATAAATTAGCCAAATCTCTCAATTTCTTTATATATCCAGTGCCAGAGTTTCAAGTAATGATTGCAAATGGAGGAACTATCAATTTATTAGGAAAATTCCATAAGGTCAATCTTACTATGGGGGAATATGTAATGAATATTCCAATGATTTCTATACCCATGGGTGGTGTTGATTTTTTACTAAGAATCTAATGGTTACAATCATTGGGAGCATTGGCTTTTAATTTTCAAAAACTTTTGATGAAATTTTCATTCAAAGGAAAGGAAATTGAGTTAAGGGGTATCACAGGGAAACCCAGTAAGGTGATAAGCTTTAATGGCATGAAAAAATTATTGAAAAATAGGCATCAGAGTGTAATTGTTCAAACATCTAAGCCATCTATTCCCCTAGATCTCCAAGGGATCAATGATGAGCATTCCAAAGTATTTGAATATATTCCCAAAGGTATTCCACCAACTCGAAATCATGATCATGCTATTCACTTAATTCCTGGGAGTGTTCCTCCTAACATCAAGCCTTACAGATACCCTTATGCCCATAAGAGTGAAATTGAGCGTATGGCTGAAGAAATGTTAGAGGCTAGAATTATTAGACCTAGCAAAAGTTCTTACTTCACACTGGTGGTAATGGTACTCAATAAAGAGGGCTCATGGCACATGTGTCCAGATTATAGACAATTCAACAAGATCACTATTAAATATATCTTTCCCATTCCCTTCATTGATGAATTGTTGGATGAACTACATGG
Organism: Picea engelmannii; assembly: GCA_009831015.1. NCBI lineage: Eukaryota > Viridiplantae > Streptophyta > Pinopsida > Pinales > Pinaceae > Picea > Picea engelmannii. The sequence goes on along the minus strand of ML810496.1, from coordinate 32,622 downwards.
ATAAATATATTTCACAAAGTTGGATCTTTGTTCATGGTATAATCATATTAGAATGAAGGAAGCAAATATCCCAAAAACAACATTTTGAACTAATGAAGGAAATTATGAATTTTTGGTCATGCCTTTTGGAATTACAAATGCACCTTCCACATTACAAGGTTTGATGAATTCCATTTTCAAGCCCTTCCTTCGAAAATTTGTGTTAGTAATTTTTGATGATATACTAATCTATAGAATGTCTTGGGAGGATCATGCTCGACATGTTGACAAGGTTCTACAACTACTAAAGGAGAAACAACTATATGCCAAACCATACAAATGTTTCTTTGGAGTGAAGGAGGTAGAGTATTTGGGTCATATTATATCTCATGAAGGTGTCAAGGTAGACCCTAACAAGATTAAGGCCATGATGGATTGGTCATTCCCAAAACATTGAAGAATGTTAGAGGATTTTTAGGTTTGACAAGTTACTACCGCAAGTTTGTTCAGAACTATGGAATAATAGTATCACCTTTAACAACATTAACTAATAAGGATGCATTTTCATGGACTCCAGAGGAAACTCAAGATTTTGAAAAATTTAAAGAGGCGGTGTGAAAAGCTCTTGTCTTGACTACACCCAACTTCATAAAAACCTTTATGAGAAGGAAATGATGGAAATACTACATGCATTGAAAAAATGGCACCCTTACCTAATAGGAAGGAACTTTAGGGTCAAAACAAATAATGATAGTCTTAAATACTTCTTGGAACAAAGATTATATTCAGAATAACAACCAAAATGGGTGACCAAGATGTTGGGTTATGATTTTGAAATCATCTACAAAAAAGGGAATAAAATTTTTGTGGCAGATGCACTCTCAAGAAAGGATGAATATATTGAGACCTTTCTCTCTGCTATCTCAATCATCCAACCTGATAGCATAATAGAAGTGAGGGATGAATGGAAGAACAACCAAAATGTGTGGACTCTCATTCAAAGGTTGTAACATGATTCCAGTGCATCAGATACATTTACATGGAAAAATGATTCACTATGGTGAAAATATCACTTATATTTATATAAGAACACCCAACTCAAACAAAAGGTACTCATGGAATTACACACCTCTCTGGTAGGAGGGAACTCGAAATTTTTGAAAACCTACCATAGGTTCAAGAAGGATTTTTTTTGGGATGGCCTTACAATTGATGTTCAAAGGTTTGTGGTAGAATGTTTGGTTTGCCAACAAAAGAAGGTGGAAACAATTAAGACCCCATATCTTTTACAACCATTAGCCATTCCAAGTCATCGTTGGGAGGAGGTTTCCATGGATTTCATCATAGGGTTACCAAATTCTAAAGGAAAGAGTGTCATCATGGTGATTGTTGATAGGCTGACCAAGTACAGACACTTTTGTGCACTCTCTCATCATTTCAAAGGAAGTACAGTTTCCACCGCATTCATGGAGACAATTCAAAAGCTACATGGAAGCCTACAGATTATTGTAAGTGACAGAGATCCCATCTTCACTGGAAATTTTTGGACATAATTATTTTCTTTTTTGGGTACTCAATTGAATAATAGCTCATCTTATCATCCTCAATCTGATGGACAAACTGAGATAGTGAAAAAATCTCTAGAAGGATACCTTCATTTCTTTTTCTCTAATAAACAAACACAATGGTTCAAATGGTTACCCTTGGTAGAATGGTGTTATAACACTTCCTTTCATACTGCAAAACAAATGACACCATTTATGGCACTCTATGGATATCGCCCACCTTCCATCACTTCTTTTATAAAATAAAAATCTGAGGTTCAAGAAGTAGAATATCACATCAATCATCAACAACAAGTTCTCCAACCCGTAAAGGAAAACCTAACCATGACACAAAATCACATGAAACAAAAAGCATATCAACATCATAGTGAAATAAAATTTGAAGTAGGGGATTGGGTATTTCTAAGACTACAACCATACAAATAGATGTCCCTTAAGCAAGCTAATAAGGATAATAAATTATCAACAAATTACTATGTCCCTTATAAGGTGTTTTAAAAGATTGGTACTATGGCATACGAGTTGGAGTTGCCTGGATCTTCATGAGTACACCCAGTTTTCCATGTTTCATGATTAAAGAAGGTTATAGGTGACAATATCCCAGTTCCAACTCTATTCCTAGAACTTGACGAGGAAGGAAAAATCATATTGGATCATGAAGCTATCATTGACACAAGAATTTTCCAGCTGAGGAATAAATCCATTTCAGAGTATCTCACTAAGTGGAGGAAATTACATGCTGAATATTTCACTTGGGAAGATGATTATTTTATATAGAATCTTCCAGAATTACCCAAGTGTTGCAGACAAAAAATTTCTGAAGGGGAGGGGCATGTTAAGCCCTAAATAGTGGCACATTACCCCTTAATTGGGGAATATTACATTAGTAATGCTATTTTATTTATGTTAGCTTGGGTCCATTAGTTGTAATTGTACCTCCTAGTCTCCTATATATACCAAGCAAACCTTTTCACTTGGAATCATATGGTATTTGCAAATTTATGTGGTGTATAAGGAGGTTTCCCCCTCGAAGAGGCTTATTATCTAAAATCATCTCATTGTCAAGGCGTTGAGTACTTATTATGAGGTTTTTTATGGTATTTTATATTTGGTTCTTAACATAATACCCCTACTAGTAAATGTGATGAAGGAGCATCGACAACAAGCAAGCATGCGCAAGAGGAGGATAACTAGATATGCACTAGTGCGCATTTTTAAGACATTCAAATTTCAAAAGAGGAACATTAGTGTAATATCTAAAGAGGTGTATTGTTCTTAAATGTTTTGGGGATTGTAACACAAATATTGAGTGTTCACTCTCATCTGTTGGATGGAGGAATTGATTGTAATAAATGTAAAGTAGATGTACGATTTAATTCGATTAGATAGCTTGAGGTTGTAGGAGGGAAAACTCTAGAAAGTTCCCTCGTATGTATTGTATTGTATCATTATTCTCATTGTAATTGTAAGAGTTGTAGAAAAAAGAAGAATAGGAAACTAGAGCAGAAGATAGATTGCAGAAGATGGTATAAGCAGATAATTGTTGCTATAGAACCCATGTACAGATGCACTTGGATTAATATAAGAAAGCTTTGATCCAAACTCATGGTGTTATAAATTCTGTTTACATCTACTAGATGGTATGTTTACAGTTTTCTTATATGCTCTATTATGCATTTGTTTCAATGCTTATGTGTTTGATTTCATGTTGAATGTATGAATTCCATGAGAGGGAGAGTATGAGTTTCAATTATTTCTCGTCCTGAGAAATTCTTGCAAGGAGTGTAGTGAAGGTCCACAAAGAGTGTGTTGACAAGACTCTAAGTTTTACCTCAGAAAAAATCAAGAGGGATATTGTTGTTCTCATACCAGTAGAAGTTTGAGTATAGCACAGAGTCGTGCAAGGAGTGCGCAGGAAGGTTGAAGTATTATACTTTTACAACCCAAGTGATTGGTTGAAGGATTTTTGTTGCAGGGAGTGCGCAGAAGAGGAAGACGTCAGATAATCAGTGATTATCATGAAGGACAAAAGGAGTGTGTGCAGGATTCCCTAGAACCCTTGAGTTGTAATAAGAATCAAGCTCAGGAAAGATAGAGACTTCAAAGAGTTCTAAGGAAGGATGGAGCTTGAAATCACCTCGCAGAATCAAGCTCAGCAGAAAAGACACCAAGCTATTTGGACAAGAGTTATCAAGAAATTGAACAGATGGTTGAAGTTTCTCAGAGGGAGAACTACCGATTTTTCATGGACCGTTGGATCCTATAGATTAGTAGAAGGGTTAAGGAGAGATTCCTTAGCATTCGTAATCTCAGGAGGGAGAATAGTCAATAGATCTAGATCAACGAGAGTTGTTGATCTAATGCTTGGAATCTCAGCATTTTAGAATTTGAGAGTGTGGAGAAGGCTGTGACTTGGAGTCAAGAGTCACGAAATCCCGATTCACAAAATCCCTATAGGATCTATACCATCGATCCATAGCAAAGAAGTCGCGAGTTCAAACTTCGGGGAAAAGGAGGAGTGTTGCATCGTGAACTCCCGAATCGCGAAATATCGACGCACTCAGAAGTTGGGCCCCAAGTTATGATAGAGGGTCACATCAGGAGAATTTAAGGGATGAGCTAAAGAACCGTTATCCCTTTTCATGGTTTTGGGGTTCATAGAAGTCAGAGGGACTCGCATAAGAAATCATGAAGTCGTGAAATCTGAAATGCCTTTTTGGGTTAAGTTAGTGGTCATGCCAGCGGTCACGTGGGTAAGAGTTTGCACCTAGTGCTTGTTCATGTAGGCATAACTCCTAAGAAGGACCTTTGGTTACAAGTGTGAAGATTCCAATTGGGAATCAAAGAGTCATTTCGACTCTAAGGGATATTAAGAACTATCCTTAGATCGGGAGGTCAAGCAAAACTTGTTGAGGTAGGGGTGCTGTGTTAGGTGGTATCAGAGCCCAGATTTTGAATTTTTGTAGTAGAGAGTAGATTTCAATAATGCCACCAAGAAGACGTCAATAAAGATCAATTCCTGATCCAACCATGGAAAGGGAAATGGGGGAACTTTGTGCTTGATTGGATGCTATGGAGACAACACCAAAATAAACATCTGATGCTGGAGATGTCAGTGAATCTAAAAATGGGCATGAAACAAGTCTTGAAGAAGAAGAAGTCGCAGTCAAAGATGCTACAAAAGAAATTTTATTCAGAGCTATTGCAAGAATCAGTGCGAGAGAAAAAATGGACATCCCTATGTATGAAGGAAACTTAGATGTTGAGGAGCTGCTAGATTGGTTTATAGATCTGGATAAATACTTCGATTATGAAGACATCAAAGAAGATAAGAAAGTAAAACATGTTTTCACTAGACTGAAAGGGCATGCAACACAGTGGTGGGATGAACTGCAGGTTGATAAGCATCGCAAAGGCAAGAAAAGAATCAAAAGTTGAGATAGGATGGTAGCAAATATTAAATCCAAGTTTATACCCATAGATTATCAAATTAACCTATTTCAAAGAATGCATAATTTGAGATAGAAGGGGATGACAGTGAAGGAATACATTGAGGAATTTTACAGACTCAACATTAGAATTGTTCATCATGAGAGTGATGATGAAAAGGTTCCCATGTACATTAATGGCCTGATATATGACATTCAGTATGATATGAGCATGGTGACAATCGGAAATGTGGAAGATGCTTATCAAATTTCTCTGAAGGTTGAAGAGAAATTGGCCAGAAAACAAGGTCAAAGGGGCACAGGTAGAAGTCATAGCAGAGGAAAAGAAATTTCCCAAGACAAGGTACAAAATCCCAAAGATGAAGAAAAGAAGCCTCGCAATCACCCAGAAAAAGGAGGAAGTTCATAGGGAATACAATATGTCGATAAGAACACTTTTCCATGATCAAGAGGAAGAGGAAGAGGCAGAGGAGGTGAAATAAAGTGTTTTGTCTATGGAAAGATCGGACATAAATATTTTGAATGTCATGATTGTTAGGTGATTTATATGTACTAAAAAAGAAACTAAACTACCCTCAATTAAATTTTCAACCCAGGGTAACTAAACTTAGAGTTGTAGCAAAATATATGCCAAAGGTAAAAGGTTGGTAGGAGTATAATCTAATTAATGAAAGAATCTATCTAAGACTAATCTATTCAAGAAAACCTATATAATGAGAAAACCCTACAAAACAACTTGAAACTAGGTAACCTAAGTACTTTTGGGCCAAGGATTGATGGATAGTTCCTAAGAAAGCAAGTAAAAACCCTATTCAAAGAAAACTAGTTCAGGACAATAAGCAAAGGTAAACTACTAAGCATACTAAGAAAATGATGAAAGGAAACTACTTTTAACTTGCCAACCTACATTCAATGAGAAACTACCCTATGAAATAAATTAAATAAGAAAGTAAGCAAAAGCACCTAACTAACCTACTAAAGCAAAAGACAAGTAAGAAAAGACAACTATATATCCTACTAAAGCAAAGGGACTAGTAAGCAAAGACTTCTCATTGACCAACTACCTAGCCTAAGAGGCAAGTGGACTAAATTCCTAATGCAAAACTATTTCTAATGCATGAAAGGAAATTTAAAAGCTCAATGCAATGCATGAAAAGAAATCTAGTTTATTGAGAGTAAGAAAGACTACCAACTAAACTTATGAAGACAAGAAACTATCTCTTATAATATACGAAAGCAAGAAACTATCTTTAATCTATGAAACACTCAAATGTAATGCTGGTGGTTGTGTGAATGCCTTCGGTGGTGATGGATGATATCTCGACGACACTTGACAACAAAGGACAGTTCTAATGGTATAATCTCAATACTAATTTCAATGGCAAAATGAAAGGTGTGAAGTAAACAGTCTAATGAAAACTTAGCCATGATAAAAGTAATGTTAAATACCCTGCATATTCATGTATAAACCATCAACAACATAATGAGATTATCATTATTTAACTAAGAAATTTAATTTCATTTTAATCTATGAAAGGAAATTGCGTAAAGGAAAATTATTCTATGTCTACTCTATTTATTCAAGCTATGATGAATTAAAAACATAAATTAAACTATGATATCAAGAAGTAAGTTGACAATTACATTAACCAATAACGAAGCAAATGAAATCTATCTAAAACTGAAGTAAGCAAACTATAATTCAAAAACTGGAAGTAAATCTATCCATCCATCAACATCCTTATCAAAGAAAACCCAAATTAAAACTATGTTTTGTTCTGATTAAAAATCTATTCTAAACTTGACTGTAAAATTGTAAAAGAAAGCAAGGTTTAACATTTAACTGCATATGAAGGTTAGTAAAGAGAGAGACTTTTTAATTGCACACGGAATTAGCAAAGAGACTTGCAAGCCTATTCCTAGTCTATCAAATCAACACATAATATCACATATCATCATCTAACCTGCAAAAGAGAAGTAAAATAGTGAGCTACAACAAACCAATTAATTAAATAAAAGCATGTAGATACAGGAAATAAGAAAGAGCAATTTATATTATGAAATGAGTAAATAAACATAAGAACAATCACCAGACTAATGGTGGGCCCCCTAGCAAGTCGTGGCTACGTTCTACAAGAACACCACGAACTTCAAGAGGCCGAATTCACCATGAAAGTTAAAAACGCAGTTCTGGCACTATTCTAGCAATGTGAAAAATAAAAAAGAGAGTACAATGAGTTTATCTCCAATCTGATGGCTCTTCTACTTGATTAACAATATAATGACCATCCTGGTAGTATTTATGGGTTTACAAACCAAGTGGTCAACCACAGGACGGTCGAACCACCTCTAAATTCGGAAAAATACAATAAATGGATCCATAACTAACAAAATGGAGGAAGCCAATAATCGCCCTCTTTGGACAACTAAAATCGATTTTTCTTGAGCTTAGTAGTTGGAGGGGGTGATGATAAACAAAACCCACATTCTCGATTTGTCCAAAACTAGCCGCCAATACCATAACCGCCAACTCGCCTTGTGTTTTTGTGCAATACTGGGTGCTGGAACAAGTGTCGGATCGAGTACCAAAACGAGTGTTGGATCAACTGTCAGATCAAATGCCGAATCAATAAACATGGTGCATTTTTCCCTGTAATAGCAGAAAAACATGAATTAACTCTTGGAAGCATATAAACAGGATAAAATAAACTTGATTTAATCATAAAACACGAATTACACATACCTTATGCCGATTATACCATTTTATCATAAAATTCTTCAAAAATCTCCTTTGAAAGATGAAAAATACATATGTACATATGGGAAAAGTGTATAATAACGTCATGAAAATGATCATATCTTAGGCCCACCATTACCCCCACACTTACAATTTTGCAGGTCCCACTGCAAACAAAAAGAAGTTCCCCTCGAAACTAGGCTTGCTGAGGAGGGTTGGATTTAGAAGTCTCTCCTTCTTGATGTGTAGGCTTAGCCTTGTGCATGTTGTATTGATTTAATTGTGCTCTGAGGCTATAGTTAGATTGGTTCATCCCATCAACCAACTGTTGAAGGGAGTTAACTTTTTCCTGAAGGACTGGATTGTCATGATGAAGGTGTGCATCTATTGTCTTCCTCTCTTCCAATTGTTGGAGAAGCTGATGGTTTTCCTTTTGTCACCCCTCTATAGTTGGGGAAGAATCAATGATCTTTGAGGAAGGATTAGGTCCTTTGAGAGATGTGGACAATTTATCAATTTTACGGTCTAGAGTATGCATGGGTGAAGTAGGAGTGATGGGAGATCAGAAAGGTGAGGTAGATTCTGGTTTTTTTTTCCTTAGTGGCTCTAATCCATCCGCAGAGAATTCTCTAGGTTTATTATGAGGGCTCTCAAGGTCGGAGGACACTTGGATAGGATCCGAAGCAGGTGGAGGCTTTGCATAAGGCTTGGTTCTTATGTTCTGGGTACTCTTTCGAAAGGGTCCCTTACTAAATTGGTTGGCTCCCCTCTTGTTTGTGGGAATGATGGGAAAGTMTTGCTGCATTAATTATTGGGTTTTCTTAGGTGTAGGATCAAGAGAAAATSAAGGCATTGGGGGGTCAGAAATAGGCTTATTTTGGTCTTTGTTCTTGGTCTTTTTCCCTAATGAAGAAGTAGGAATATCAACAAGATTTTGGTATTGATCCGGCAAAGAGAGAGTTTGTGCAATGGAGTTTGGAGTTCTTGGAGAGCGAGGCTTGGGTGGAGAGATAGTTTTTAGGCTAAGTGGTTTTTTGTCGGTCTTAACTATCAAGTGGGGGTTTGCAAATTGGTAGATAAAGGCATCCCAAATTTTCCCCTATTTCTCTAGTTCGATAAGAACGAAGAGTTTGATCAAACCATGGTGGAAGAGACTATTGTGGGGGTTAGTCACATTTTTACTCACTTGAGAGGAAATCTTCTCCAATATTTTGAGAAAATAAAAGGGAAAKTTCAAGGGTTTATTGAACAAAAAATGAGCCAGCAATCTAAAATGACAAGCTTTGAAGGTGGAGTATCTGCCTTCACAAGTAATTAACCTTGTGATGATGATGAGGGGTTTAACCAATTCTGGCTTTATCCACTCCTTAGCATACCCTTTTTCTCCTGAAATGCTCTTGAATTCAGGATTAAACACCCTGTTGTAACTTGAGCGTGGCAATTGATGATTCTTGAACCATCTATCTCCCATTCTTGGGAGTTTTGTTGTGACAGCAATTGACTCTTCTGTGACTGCAAAGTTGAGAGATCCTACATGTGCTATGTTGTCATCAAAACCAACTATAAATTGCATATAAACACCATCATCATGGCCTTACAAACTAGACAGAAATGGCTCCCAGCCAACACGCAAGAACACTTCCCTGCACTATGCGAATTCTGGAATGGAAAACAAGTCTACATAAGAGGAGGGTTTGTATCTCCTGGGCATTATGACAGAGTTTGAATTCAACAAGTGAGGGAGAAATCAAGCCAAGAAATGACATGGATTGGGCATGGTCTGAGTGTGATTGGAACAGAGGGTGAATTTTAACAAGCAAGGGTGTGAACAGGCCAAGAGATGGCATGAGTTTAGCATAGTCTGATTGCTATTAGAACAGAGGGAGAATTTGGAATAGGTTGGGTGCGGTTTCTTAATGTAGAGGAGAGAAATTGGCAAGGGAAAATGAGATAATAGAGTGCCCAACCCAATTTTGGATGCTCTTATGGTGGAGTACGTTGCCCACATGTGCGCACGAGCTGCCATGTGTGAAGAATTTGAATTCAAAGGCTCGACATGGAGCAATGTACTGGTGCGTAATTAGATCAATGTCCAAGTTTGTTGACTTGGAAATTTGATCATAGCCATATGAAGCATCTTTAATCAATGCCTGCAACCAATGTAATTGAATATAATTGAATTCTGGTTACCTGGAATCTAGGATAGTTACTAATATGCAATTCAATGGCACTTCAATTGACACTTCAAACGACATCTCGCCCAGCACGTCATATGGTACTTCATCTGGTACCCCTATGTTAAGTGCATTTTCACCTCTTATAATGGATAGCTTGCAATTTTGAAGTGTTTTTGACAACCATAGTGGTTAATGAGTAGAGGCAAAGTGCTCCATGCTTACTCATTCTTCTTGCATATGACATATAATGTCAAAACCTATAATGAATGGGTTATAGCAAGCATAAAACATGTATTGTCAACCTATAGTATGCAGGTTGTAATGGAAGATAACCAATAAAGAGTGGTCTGTTAAATAAACAATAAAGAGTGGTATGTTAAGCATGAGTTCAGTAATGTATAGCACACAAGAGTTAAGCATTAAAAAATAACATGACTATCAATGTAATAACCTGTATCATGGTAATAATACAAAAATTCTTGTAAAGACTCTTTTCTCTAGGCAATGATCATTTGTCAGCTCATGAACCCCTCCCCCACACCTAAGTATTGTGACACCTCACAATCAAACGTATAGGAAACTATTCAGTATCCCTCAATAGCCAAAGATTTACAGTATGTCAGGTGTAAAGATGAAATTTCATAGATTGGTCTAACAAGACAATTAGGAGATGGACCCACCTATAGGATAAGAGATCCTATATATAGATAAGAAGAGGTAATAAAGAGAGTTTCAAGATAGTCTTAGAGTCATTTCCCAATGGAAATTTAATGATATTCATTAACCTTAGCTTAACCACACATAATCCATGTCATCTTTGTCCACAAGAAATGACGTACATCAGGACAAGTTTACATTTATTATTTATTTTTGTCAAATTACCATCCTCGCTAGGTAGAATGCCCCGCTGCCAGCAAGCCTTTTCACTAGTCTGATGGGTTTTCCAAGTCATACCACAGGCTGGTACCCATTGCCAGTAGACCTGTTCAATATCCCAGAGGGTTAGCCTCTTAAACCCTCAGAGACTAGTCCTCCATATTTTAAGATTTTAATATAAGATTTCTTATGCAAGAAGATGTGGGGACAGCTCTGAAAACAACTTTTCGTTCCTTTTATTTTTTTCAATTGGGATGGTATTAATGTTAAAGGATGAATTTTCATTATATTATTAGTGGTTGTCCCGATGTAAGGGGTTCTTAAGTGGACGTGGCCTATCTAAATATATGATATAATCAAGCTATTTAGTGTGTAGTGGATGGTACGATCGAGAAAGAACATAATGGTATCTCTAGGATCAACTTACTTTCTTCTTTTGTAATGATTATGATGTTTCCATGACTAACTGCTAATGAGACGTCCATGTTACTCTTTGATAAAGACGCTTGACTTACTTACTCAGGTTTCTTGGAAAAAATGTACAAGAGACCTTTAGGCTTGATAGTTATGGTATGACTTCCTTATACAGTGGTGAAGAGTTTCAAGAGAAACTTCTTTAGAATGCCTTAAAAATGATAATTTTGCAAAAACATGGCTAATTACAATAAGTCACTATTCATTTGATGCTTTAGCAGACACAAAATTCAAGTATAACAATGTTGTGAAGAAAGATATTGAAACTGTGTACTCTTGGTGAAATAAATAGTTACATAAACCTCTTAGAATTGCCTTATTAACAAAAACTATTTACATATATATAGTAGGAAATCTTAAAAAAAAGAATTAATAACAAGGGGGGGGTTCCCCATATACTAAGGCCAATGCCTTGTCAGCTGACATGACCAGTAGAAAATCCTCTCTGGAAATGGGCTTATGATAAAATTTAAGTCGGTGTCCATTTACCACAAAGGAGACTTGTCCATTGTCAATTGTTTTAATTTTTACAACTCCATTGTCATATACAGTGTCTACCTCGTAAGGGCCCAACCAACGGGTGGTAATTTTTCCTTTGAAGGTTTTGAACCAGGAATCAAACAACAGGGCCCAATCACCAGGCTGGAAGTGTTTCATTTTAATAAACTTTTCATGCCACTTGCTCCTCTGGTTTTGGACCAATATTTTCCATTGGATGGAATCTTGCTTGATTTCATCCAAATCATTCAATAGTAGGGCTCGTTGCTTCTAAGCCTCATCTAGGTTCAATCCTAATTCTGCGGCAATACAGAAGGTCCTTGCTTGGAATTCTATTGGTAAAAGTACTTATTTCCCATACACTAGCTCATAAGGGGTATGCCCAGTGGTATTTATCTAGGTAGTTTGGTATGCCCACAAAGCCTTTGGGAGACTATCAGCCCAATCTCAGTGATGTAACTAAACAGTCTTGGTCAAGATGGCTTCCAGAACTTTGTTTGTGGATTCTACCTGACCATTGGCTTGCGAGTGGTTTGGAGAAGATTTACAATGTTTAATCCCATATTTCTCTGTTAGCTCTTTTATCATCTTGGAAGTGAATTGAGTGCCTTGGTCGGTAAAAATTTCACGAGGGACACTGAAGCGGGTAAATATGTATTCATAGATAAATTCGACAACAGAATTCTCTGTGGCCCTAAATAGGGATTTTGCCTCTACCCATTTGGTGACATAGTCCGTACAAACTAAGATATAGTTATTCCTATAGGACATGGGTGAAATTGGTCCTACAAAGTCAAGGGCCCATTTTTCTAAGGGTTCTATCATAACTTGGGAATGCAAAGGCATTTCGTTAGATGATGTAGGTCTTCCTAACCTTTGGAAACTATCATAACTTCTCACATACTTGGCAGCATCTTTGAAAATGCTAGGCCAATAGTAACTTGAATGTAACACCTCTTATGTTGTACGTTTGTTAGAAAAATGGCCACCACATGGTCCATCATGACAACTTCATAGTATTTTAGGTAACTCGTCTTCTCGAACACATCTATGAATAATCAAATCAGGACCTGTGTGAAAACGATCATGACCAACCCAAGATTAATTATCACTTTGTGTAATAATTTTCTGCTTTTCATGAGGTGACAAATGAGATGGTAACTTCCTAGTGGCCAAATAGTTTTCCATATCCGCAAACCATGGGGTATTGACAGAGAGGGAAAAGAGGTTCTCGTCTAGGAAACTATCATCTACAAGGATATCATCATCCTCATTGTTTATTCGGGAAAAAAGTTAGCTACTACAATATCCTTTCCAGGTCATTCAAGCACAGTGATATTAAATTCTTGCAATAACAAGAGCCACCTAGTTACTCAGCCATTAGTTATAGGTTTGTTCATGAGAAACCTAATGGTGGAATGATCAGTGTGTACAAATACTTCATAACTTGTAATGTAATGACGAAACTTGTTAATATCATGAACAACTACCAATAACTCTTTTTTGGTGACTGTGTAGTTTAACTCGGCAGGGGACAAGTTCTTTCTTACAAAATAAATGGCATAGGACTGTTGGTCCTCTTTCTTCCCTAATACCCCTCCTATTGTTGTGTTGGAGGCATCAATGGATATATGAAATGGGAGAGTCTAATTGGTCCCTCTAAGAACTGGTGCCAAAGACAACTTGGCTTTCAGGGTTTCAAAGGCAGATTGACAATGCTCAGTCCAAACAAAATCAACATCTTTTATCAATAATCCAAACATAGGTGCAACAATCTTTGTAAAATTTTCAATAAACCGTCGGTAATATCCGGAATGTACAAGAAAGATTCTCACCTCTTTCTAAGTCTTGCAGGGTGGAAGTCTGACAATGATCTCAACCTTTGTAGGATCGACTTTTATCCCTTCATATGAAACATGATGTCCTAGAACCACTCCTTCGGTTAACAACATTTTGCATTTTTCATGATTTAGACATAGGTTCATTTCCTGGCATCTGATGAGGAATTTTTATAAGTTGACTAAGGATTCTTGGTAAGTGTTTCCATAGACTGTGAATTCATCCATGTAGACCTCCACACAATCATGAATAAGATCGACAAATATCCCTAATACTTCTTGTTGAAATGTGGCAGGAGCATTACATAATCCAAATGGTAAGACCCTATAGGCATAGGTGCCCCATGGACAAGTAAAGGTAGTCTTATCTTGGTCCTTGGGTGCTATAAGAATCTGGTTGTACCTATTGTACCCATCTATAAAGTAAAATTACTTCTTTCCAGACAAGGTATCTAGAACTTGGTCAATGAAAGGAAGAGGAAAGTAGTATTTTAGAGCGGCCTTGTTGAGTTCCCAGAAATCAACACAAATTCTCCATTTCTCGGTCACTTTATTTGGGACCACTACAAGCAGGGATAGCCACTTACTGTTAGAGATGGGATAGATAAATCTGACATTTAACAACTTTTGGATTTCCTCCTTGACTATGTCTTTGAGTGTTGGGTTCATCCTTCTCTGGGGTTTCCTAACAGGTGTTGCTTCCTCCTAGGTGTATATATGATGGATGCATGTGTTAAGGTGTATACCCTTCATGTTAGTATATTCCCAGGAAAATTCTCCTGATTGTTCTTTAAGGATATCTACTAACTGTTTATGTTGGTTTGTATCTAGCCCAGAGTTTATATGTAAAAATTTCCCTAGAATAATCTCGTAGGGCATAGTATAAAACATGGAAGACTCATCTATCTCAAAAATAAAAGATGTCGAAGACAAAATGGATGGATCTAATTGTTCTTGAAATTCTTCCCCAAACATGTACTCAAATTGGGGAAAAGACTGTGGAAAATCCACACATGTGATGGCGGAAATGAACTGATTTAACACATTTTTTGGTGTATGTTCCTAAAGTGCCCTTGCATGGTCACTAGGAAATACGGGTTCTTCCCAGTCCTCGTTCTCATATGGGAATTCAAGCCACCATAGATTCTCCATAATAGGTTGAGCTGGAGGGTAAATGGTGAGCTTCTGGATAGAAAGACCATTCGAGATGGTCATTTCTCCTTCTCTACAGCTAATAAATGCATTGGTCGTGGCTAGCCAAGGTCTTCCCAAAATAACGGGATGGTCTCTGGTAGGATCCTTTGAATGAATGAAAAGAAAATATATGGGGTACTCCCATGAGGCTAAAGTAACCATGACATCATCTAATATCCCTTCAGATATAACCCTAGTCTTATCTGCTAATTCCAAAATGGTTGGGGTAGGTCGAAGAAGAGGTTGTAACTGTAATTGTTCCAAGGTAGTAGTAGTCATAACATTGATGGATGCCCCTAGGTCTATGAGAGTGTTTCCAATGGAAACCTCATTAATGGTTATAGTCACTACGGGGTTTCCTGGATGCCCATATTTTGCTAGCTTTGGCTACTCTGATATGTACTCAAAGAGTCCTCCTACCAAGTGTACTATAAGAGCATCCTTTTGCTTCCTACCTGGCTTCTTGATACACAATTCTTTGACTACCTTATTGTATATTGGAATGTCTTTAATAGCTTGAAGCAAGGGAATCTTGACACAAATATTTTTCAATTCATTGAGAATGTCAAATTATGGTCAGGTGGTAGGTTTCTCAATTACCAATCAATCTGGATAAGGAGTGACCTTCGTAATTTGTGAAGGTTCATTTTGGGGAATATTGGGTTCTTGATTCCTCGGGATAATAACATCTTCCCACCTAGTGTCATCCATGGGTTGTTGGGTAGTTTCTTCTTCTTATTCTTCCTGGATGAATACTGAAGGTCTCTGCCTATCTAGAACTTTTCCCGATCTTAGTTGAATTTCCTGTAATGGAACAAGAGTAATGACATATGTTGGAAAGGCCGACATCTCAAAATTGTTAAGAGGTTGAGGGGGCTTATTATTAGGGTTCGGAACTGGCTGTGCTGGTAACAATTTTGGTCTCGGGGAGCTTTCATTTTGAAATTATAGCGGTTGTTGTTGTGGGATAGGAGGTAAAGGTTGTGGAACAAAAACTGGAAAAAGTTGTAGAGTGCTCAATGAGAACTGAGGATAAGGATGGTTGCACATAGGGATAGGTGGAGCTTAAGGGTTTCATGGTTGTGTCCTCCCCTCCATCCTTGAATCCAAGGATGTTGGTACTGAGTAGACTAGTTTTTCCAACCTGGTGAGTTCCACTATTGTTGTTGATAATAGGGTGGAACTTGAGACTATAGATCCGGGTATGTGGGTTGATTCTTAGGCTGCCATGGCCTCCTAGGTGCATAAGAAGACTCCCCAGGATCTCCACTCCTATAGATGGCTAATAAATTGGGCAAAGATGGAAATTTCTCAGTTGAATGGTATTTTGTACAGAAGCCACAAACTAAAATGTTATCTAATGGGGAGTCCCTTGAGGAATGCTTCCTCCTACATCTTGGGCAATATATGCTCATTGCTACATTTTCCTCCTCCTGTTTCCTTTTGAGTTTAAGGGTATCCAACTGGGAACCTATTATGCTTAAGATGTYAGTCTTAAAGTTTTCTAGAAGGTTCCCTATCTCTTCTCTTGTAATACCACMTGAAMTAACTGGTTTTAAGCTTCTATTGTAAGGGTCTCGAACATTATTTCYTGTTTTGGATCTACTCCTTGAGTAGTCTTTACACATTTCACATATTTTAGCAAATGGTTTATGAGAAATATCACTTGATGCTATCARGTTAAGMATCTCTAAATATTCTTCTGAAATTCCCTTAAGGAAAATAACCCTAATTGCATCCTCTAGGAGGTCATGGTATTTTGACTTCTGGGAGATATAACCAAATCTTTCCATATAGTCTTCAAGGGTCTAGTCTTCTAACTATTGGAATTTAAAGATGTCATTACGAGACACTTTGGTCTTGCAGTAGTCTTGGTACTTCTTAAGAAAGATGTATTTCATGGATTCCGAAGACCTAATACTGGATTCTCCCAACCCCATGAACCATCTTAATGCAGAGTCTTTGAGGGTGGAAGGAAAGAGTTTTAATTTCTGGGCATCTTGCACATAGTTGTAGCTTCTGCACAAGATGTCAAATTCAAATAGGAAGGTGTATGGATCTTCATTGTTTTTACCATAAAAGGTAGGTAGTGTTGAGAGAGGAATATTCTTCATGTTGACATTTGGAGTGGTATCTAAAATTGGAAATTCGAAGGTAGTTTTGGTTTGGTTTCCAGTTTCTTCTTCCTCCCCGTGTACATTATTATGGTCCTCCTGATCACCCATATTGGCTTGGTTTCCAAAAAGAGAGTACCTAAGTGGTTTTATTTTTGAAGAGAACAAATTTTATCTTTGATGAAAAGGTCTTCCTACTGATTGGATGTCTAGGACTCTACTTGAGCCGGTTGAGATTATTGGTGCCAAAGTTTTTGTGCCAATTTGAGAGATAATTACATTGGTTGAGATACCAAACAAAAGATTCACCTGTTCAGGGTCTATGATATCCTTAAAATTAGGGTCCCCTGGTGGTGTTGTAAAAGAAAAGGTTGTATTCTTTGGTTCTGTGGAAGACTCAAGTGGTCTTGCCTCCTGTCTTAGTATGATTGATGCTTCAATTTCTTGTTCTATAGTGCTCCCTGTGTTAGTCTCTTTGGATACTATTTTATCTCTTTGGGTTGAGCTAGCTCCTGTTTTTTGGTATCGTCTGCGGATTATATAAGTGAAACATTCCTTCCCCCAAAGAGATCGAAAGGAACCTTGGTTGAAAGCTATGATTTTGATTTAATGTATCTACCTTGTGGGTCTCTAGGCCTATTCATGAAAGAAAGAAAAAACAAAAAGAAAAATATACCATTTGATTCCTAGGTCTATTCATGAAAGAAAACAAAAAGAAAAACTACTATTGGGTTTGGGAGAACCTTCTATAGCAGATGCGCAAGTTCTTACCTTTCATCTTAAAGTTCCCCTGCCACCAAACTAATGATAAGGTATAAGGATGATCTAATTCCTAATTACTTCTTACCTTAAGACAACTCCCCGACAAAGGTGCCAAAATGTTAGATGATTGTTACACATTATTTTCGTCATCCCTATGACTGTTAATGATGTAAACCTATATGTTTCCCTCAAAGGGGTCAGTGGCCTGAGTTCCTAAAGAGAGAAGGGAGAAGAACTTTTCCTGAGAAAAGAAGTTGCATTTTCCTGTGTAAAAACCTTATAAAAAAGGAAGTCCGCAGGTTGCCTATGTATTAGGGTGTGAGAATGCCTGATTCTCGCAGGCTTCATCATAGCTAGGGTGCGAACAGTTCACAGGTTGCACTATAAGCAGGGTACGAGAATGCTTACACGTGGGAAAAATGAGTGTTTTCTCAAATATTCTAGAAGGAGAAACTTCCATGGTGAGGTGGAATCCAAATGGTTTGGATCTTACTCGCTTTCATGATTTAGTGGGATCATCCTAACCTCCTCACATTATCCTCTTCAACTTATAAAAGGAGAGGATCTCTCATGGAGAAGGGGTTCTTGAGCTTGTTGGCTTTGGTTGGCTTGGAATTATTAGCTTGGTTGGAGTGGCTTTGAGATTTTCTTTGTCAAGATAGATTGTGAATATCATCAGATCTATGCTCTATGAATTCTTGGAGTGAAAGTGTGTGGGGAACGAAGGATAGTTGGAAGGGACCTTATGACATCAAGGCCATGGTTGTAATCTCTCTTTCACATTTAATATGATACAATAATATGATTCTTTCCTATAAAGCTTGTTGTGTTTTATTGTATGATTCCTTGATCACATACATAGGTTTATATTGAGTTTATGTTATTGCTATCACTTTGTTTGTGTTCTTTTGCAGGTTCATCAGTGTATGAGAATTAGAATGGAGCTAGGATGGTGATGGTGAGAGGAAGCGACATTTAAACGGTATGTCACTAATCCCTCTTTAGTTAGTAAATTCAATATTTAAAACTTAAGGAAAGCGTCATTTTCTGGTGTGTTTTGTTCTAGATCTAGGTGGATCTAGGGAGATCAGTTAGTGTCCGCACCTACCGATTAGTCTGATAACAAAATTGGTGACTCCACTGGGGAACAAATTGTTTCCTAGTTAGTCTAGTTTCCCTTGCTTTGATTGCTGGTTTTTTGGTCTCTCATTCTGTTGGAGATCCATCCAGACTCTCTGGATCTAAAAGTTCACTCAAATTTATCCCTTTTTCAAATTTTTGTTTGTTTACAGGAATTCTCGCACTGTACCCTTTAGTGGCCTACAAGAATCATTGATGTTCGCACCCTACTGTTCAGTTAGGTGTGAACTTCTCGCACCCTACCAATGTCTATCCTACGAGAATACCTAATTCTCGCACTGCACTCTATTGCTAGGCTACGAACTTGTTTGTGAAAATTTTTGGATTGGGTCTTGTCATCTTTTGATGACCCAGTTTTACTTTGATCTGCTGGATTGAGATTTTAGAGCCTATATTAATCTGCTTAAAGTCTACTTGACATCCTTTGAGTTGCTTTTAGCCACTTTTTCTTTGTTTGGTTTTGAAGGATTAGTCTCTTGCTTTGAGTGTCTTTCAATTACAAATCATGTGTTTTCTTTAGAATTGTTTGGGGAAAGATCATATTTCTTCTGAATAGTTCTCTTTAAAAGAAATTTTTTATTTTGGGTTTATTTGTTTTAAGAAATTTCATTATTGCTTTTAGTGAAATTTTTGAAACAAAAAGATTTAATTTCTTGCTTTATATTAGATTGGGGGCATCCTTGCATTTGAAGTAGCGAAATTGCATGGTTCTTGGAATTTTTTGATCTTAAATTATGAAAAAATTTCCCCCTCATGGCCGAGGGGGGGCCATGAATCCTGCATTGGTGTTCAGTACCTTTTTCTCATTTTCTTGAGAATCTTGATATTGATGAGTTTAATATATTTTGGGACATCATGCATATGGGAATGATAAATGTTTTCTCCTTCTCGTAGCATAGCTTTCATCAAAATGAAAAGATTGCATATTCATATCTTTGCATAATTTTCGAGTCGGTCAAAACACCATATTGTTCACGCCGTTTTCCTTTTGAGTAACAACAACCTTAAGAAATAAAGTTCTTATAAAAATTGATTAGACATTTTTATATTTTCTGGTAGCAAACCTACATTAGATTAGTTGTAGGGCTTTGGAATAGGTGTGAAAGATAACTTTCCAAAGTTGCAAACAAACATAGAATCTTGAGTTAGGTAGCAGTTAAATCCACTTATTACATTTTGTCCTAGGAAGCCCTTCTAACACAAGGGTCAATCACAAGGTTGCATTGAGACTGGCAGAGTTACTCACCCTTATTTGTTGGTCTTGCTGTAGAGATTGCACATATTACAGGGGTCACTTGAAGGTATACCCACAATGATGAGTGGAAGCCTCTCGAGTTGATTTTGGGCTAGATACCCTACCCTTGCGTGTGGATCAGACTGTCGACTATTTCCCCAGGCATCATTGTTGTTTGTGGTAACCTTAGTGGCCTATCTCTTTAGGGTCTTTACACAAGGTGACTATGGAGGGGCAAGTCTTCACGGTACCTGGAATTGACGTTGGCCAAACTCACTCAGGCTCCTTGGAGGGTGTACCCACGGTTATGTGTGGGAGATTGCACCAGGGTGTAAGTCCGTTAAGTAGGTCGTCAACGTAACTTTTCCACCCTCTCTATCTCATTCCCTTCTTACATTGTTCTTGTGACATTGGATTTCATCACCAACTAGTGTGTTCATTGTGAGAAGGTTTTATTTGTTTGCTTGCTTACTAGATTTTTAGTGTGTGCTGTTTGTTTTCCCTACCAGACTCTAGGTTGGATTTATTTAATGGTGTCAATTACTGAAATGACCAATGAAGGAACCCCTGCTCCAGGGGAACCTTTTGTTTGTCCTTCTTATGGAAACATTGGTCCTTCTCACATCGCTACTTTGAGCCTTCCAGGTCTAACAATTGGATTGTCGGTATGGTTGTTTTCCACTCAGGTAATCCCGAATGCAGTAAGTGCTTCGATCGTAAGTACTTCCCCCCAAGAGCATCAAACTCATGTTGATCCTTCACCTTCTTCACCAGTAAGGTCTTCTTCGCCTTCTTCACTTGCAATGTCGCCTTCCGTTTCATCTTCTTCGTCGGGTGAAAGTTTTGAAGCTAGTAACCCGGTGAATAAGAAGAAGAAGAAAAGAAAGATTAAGAAGAAGAAAGATAAGAGAGGGTCAAAACCTCTGAATATTGTCAAACATGTTGGAAAACAACCAGTTATTGTTAATCATGCTGGGAGTGTTGATGATGTCAAGATCACCCAAATAACCCGTAAGCCCAAGTACCCTTGCAGGCTTTGTAAGGGTAGCCATCTTCTTAAGGATTTCCCTGGTCTATCCAAGGTTATAGAAGCATGGTCTACACGCCCTCGCCAACCCATGTCATTAGCCTCTGAACAACATGCTGATGACCTCCTATCAACTAGTCATGATATCATTGGGAAGAAGAAAAGTAGAGTCATGTTCCCATGTATGTTATGCAAAGGGAGTCATCTCACTCACCTTTGTCTTCATATGGACGAAGCCTCGAAATTACTGGAAGACATGACTGTTTCACAGCCTCAACTTCCATATGCTTACCATAAGCTTTCTCTCAAACCTCCCATAATTGATGGAATGATCACTCTGATCCCGTCACTGGTCAATCCGGTTGATCATGTCATCAATCTGGTCATGACCTTAGTTGAACTAGTTGAGAAAGTGGTTGATCTGATACCATCCTTGGTCAATCCCACTCTCCCCTTAGAGAGTGAAACTAAAGCGGTCGATCCGATCGCATCCTCGGTCGATCCCACTCTCCCATTAGAGAGTGTCACCCAAGTGGTCCATCTGATCTCATCATCGGTCCATCCTACTCTCCTTCTCGAGAGTAAACTCGATACTGCCCATGTTTTTCTCGTTGATACAGAATCTCCCATGCCGACGACTATTCCTCTTTCTCCCATAAGACCCCCTCCAAGTAATGATGCTATCCATTTTGATTTGAGTGTACTAACTGGACCTCGTCTTCCCTCTTACATTCCTTTCCATATTACAGTACAGGTTTGTGGTCGGGACGTTCCTCAAACGTTGATAGATGAAGGTTCCTCTGTTAGTATTTTGTCCTCTATTGCTTGGCAAGATTTGGGTTCTCCTCCACTTGCGTCGGTTATGCAAAATCTGTTAGCTTTTAGCAGAAGAACTAGTCAGCCTTTAGGGACCCTTCCTCAGTTTCCTGTAATTTTGGGAGGGAAAACTGTCTTTATTGATGTCATGGTAGTCCAAGACCCCTTGGATTTCACTTTATTCCTTGGGAGATATTATGTATATGCCATGAAAGCTATTGTGTCCACTCTTTTTCGTGTGATATCTTTCCCTCATGATGGACAGGTTGTGACTATTGATCAACTTTCATTCATTGACCCCGCCTGGATTGCCTCCTTGAATGGTTCTTATATGTAGACAATATCACTCCCGCCACAGGTCAATTATGTGGCGTTGTCGCCCATGGCTTCAACTTTTGATGACTTAGATCCAGTAGTTGACATGGTGATCTCTTCGATAGGGTTCTTAGAGCCTGATCTCTTTACTCCTGTCGCGACCCTCGACATGGTGTCCTTCCAGAGTGTATTTCTTCCTTCCAGTGACGACCTCTTAGAAGTCATGTACGAGTTTTGTCCCTTGACGTGGTGTCATTCCGGAGCATTGTCCTCTTGGAATCCATGATCAAGAAGAGTTTTGAGGATAGTTTTTGCATCTCTGTAACAACCTCGTTAAAAAATGAAATAGAGGTTCCGAGGATAGTTTTGCATCTCTACAACAACCTCGTTAAAAAATGAAACAGAGACTTCGAGGATAGTTTTTTCATCTTTGTAACAACCTCGTTAAAAAATGAAACAGAGGTTCCGAGAATAGTTTTGTGTCTGTTAAGAACCAAACATCAATATAGCATAGAAAAACCTCAGGAAAAGTACTCAACGCCTTGAAAAAGAGATAATTTCAGATAATAAGCCTCTTCGAGGGGGCAACCTCCTTTTACCCCACT
>ML810495.1:291068-313492 GCA_009831015.1 Picea engelmannii | reverse complement strand
TTTAATCAATGATGAGTCACCTGCAGAAAGGAAATTCAACATTCTAATGCCTTGGAAATTTTTTCAAGAAGGTTTCCTTTAAGGCTCGTCTGACAAATCTTCAAAGTTTGCTCTTCTGATATTTTTGTAACAAAAAGGCTAAAACGATTAGAGACAAAGATTCCAAAGGATATAAGAGATTTGTCTTGAATGCAACGCAACAAGCCATTAATGCCACATAGTTATGTAAATTGTTTTGCTCAGGCGCATTACTTACTCAACTGTACTCAACTGTTGATAATAGTGAGTATTTCCCAACTAATTCGGCAGGGACTGCGTTGCCATGCAACCCTTGTTAAACAAGACACTAATTTGGTAGTCTACAAATGTATATATTATACATATTTTATTGTTCATATACAAATGTATATTATACATACTTGGTAGTCAATGTGATCTCTTATAAAAAAAAAACATGTTCTTAATTATTAGACCTACTCAAATTATATATAAGAAAAATTTGGATATCAAATTATGTTGAAAGTTTTAAGTAGTCCACTCATTAATGATAAAAAAGAATATTTAGATAATGAGTAAATAAAATATAAAATATGAGATAATCTTTTTAAAAATAAATAAAAGAAAAAAGTTTTAAAAATGCCTTTGGAAAAAACATTTTTAAATATTAAAATAATAATATAATTGTAATTTTTTTTTTAAATATTTTTATTTGAAATTAATTAAAAAAGTTATATTATCCTAAAAAAATCAGTAAAAAAAATTTAAAAATAAGGAAGAGGAAGTTAAAAATACTATAAGTAAAAAAGATAAAGTTAAAATGATTAAATCGGGCGGGGTATGAAAATATTAGGGAAAACAATAGAAGAAGTTAAAAAAATTTAGAAGTTATTAAAAGTTAAAAAGAAAAATTAAAATGATTAAAAAAATTATGGTATAGGAAAAAAATTCAAAAAAAAGTTTAAAAAGTAAGAAAGATGAACCTGAGTATGTAAAAAAATGTTAAAAGTGAAAAAAAAAAAGTTTAAAGAAATTAAAAAGAAAATGAAAAAAAAAAAGAGTTTAAAAAAAATAAAAGTTAAAAAGAAGAAGTTAAAATGATTAAAAAAATTCTTAATCATTAGATCTACCCAAATTATATATATTAAAAAAAAAATGAATATTGAATGATGCTGAAGGTTTAAAGTAGTCATTCCATTTATTTTAATAATGATAAAAAAAGAGTATTTAGGTAATGAGTTAATAAAATATAAAATATGAGATAGCCTTTGTCAAAAATAAAAATAAAAAGAGAAAGTTAAGAAAATGATTAAAAAAAAAAAAAAAAAAGCTAAAAGTAAAAAAAATAAGATTAAGAAAATAAAAAAGAAAATAAGAGAAAATAAAGAAAGGAATGAGTCTAAAAATTAAAAAGATATTAAAAAGTAAAAAAAGAAGTTAAAATGATTAAAAAAAAATTATGGTAGGGAAAAAAATTCAACAAAAATTAAAAGTAAAAAATGAAGAAGTTTAAGAAAATAAGAGAAAATAAAGAAAGGAATGAGTCTAAAAATTAAAAAGATATTAAAAAGTAAAAAAAGAAGTTAAAATGATTAAAAAAAAAATTATGGTAGGGAAAAAAATTCAACAAAAATTAAAAGTAAGAAAGAAGAAGTTAAAAAAATTAAAAAGATATTAAAAGTTAAAAAAAAAGAAAACAAAAAATTTAGAAAAATTAAAAGTAAGAAAGAAGAAGTTAAAAAAATTAAAAAGATATTAAAAGTTAAAAAAAAAGCAAACAAAAAATTTAGAAGTAAGAGAGAAATTAAAAAGATATTAAAAGTTAAAAAAAAAATAAAAAAAAATTAAGAGAAAAAGAAAAAGGAAGGAGAGAGAAAGAAGGAAAAAAAAAAATTAAACTGAGAGGAATTTAGAAATTGTATTTTTATATTTATAAAAAGTATGTTATAAAAATATTAAGTTAAATTAAAAACATCAACTTATGCTCCTATTCCTAGTATCGCTAACAAAATGAATGGTTCTTTCGAGTCCAGTGAAGTCAACATTGTTCACACACAGTGAGTGCAAGGAAGAGCTTGGAGTAAATTATATACGTAATGCCAATTTCAATTTTTTAATAGCCCAGTCATGACACAACAAAACCGATTAAGATTGTAATATACAGAAGAAGCTATCCAGATTAATGTGTCCCCCTGATCTCAGCTTTCAGGGTTTAAGTACTCTCAGACCAAATATAAATACGTTGAAATTCGGTTAAATTTGGTGTTGTTTCAGGCTTTTCTGAGCGCATTGCATGGCTGGCCATTGTTTTATGGTCGCATGGACTCTAGACAATCTCAGAACAGGGTTAGAATTACAGGCAGAACTTCCAAAGTCTAATATTTGCATAAATAGATTTGATGAAGATACCCAGTCTATAACATGAGGCCAGAAGTCGGGACAAATACATGATAACCAGCACGATTAAAATGCAAATCGCAACTTTTAATATACTAAGCATACATATTTCTGTATATTCCACGCTAAATGTCTGTTTAGGATTGCCAAATCAGGCTTATTTAGCTCATATTCATGCCATCTAAACAGTACGACACAGTTCATTTAAGGGCATTTGGGTTTGCCCTTGGCATTCTTCAAGTCCCTATAGCAAGGGCACGCGTTCTTGTTGCCATATGTCCCTGGGGGAACGCACTGGCACGAGCTGCAGCAGATCCCGCAATACTTTAGGCACCTGTCCTTCACTGATGCCAATGCACATCGCTTCCCGCAAGCGCTGCCGCAGTCTGCAAAACGGCACATATCAGGTTAGCGCCTTCCATGAACTCAAAAACCAGGCGCTTATTTAAAGCGAAACGTTAAATAATCAGTAGAACCCTGTTATTAATTAGGATCGTTAAAAAATGGCTAAAAGCCCTATAAAATGCCTACTTAGCGCAAGCAGATGACGGTCCTTMTGTAATGTCTGAGGCTGACCGAGTGAAAACCCGTTGATCTCATCCTCCACACTGCAAACAACCTGTAAAATATGRATTATTCAACGTAAGAATCGATATCGATAACAAGTTCTTCAAAAAATATTGAAGGTTTTCGAACTAGAGGATATTTAAATCAAAATCCACAAATTTAGCACCGGCATAAGGCAGTAAGACTAGAAAGAAGTTCACGAACAGAGAAATTTGAATGAAAATCCATAAATGTAGAACAGCACAGAGCATTAAAACAGTTGAAGGAATATGTATTGTGAACAAGACGAATGAAAATCCACAAATTTAGCACAGTACATAGCATTAAGCTGTGGCTAAGAGAATAATCTAGCACGGCTTAGAGCCTTAAGACTGTAGAAAGAAAATGTAGTGTGAACAAGTGAAAAATTGAATGAAAACCCACAAATTTAGTCTGGCATGGAGCATTAAGCTGTGAAAAGAGAATAAACCAGCGCAGCTTAAAGCATCAAGACCGTAAAAGAAAATGCATCGTGAACAACAGAATCTTCAAATCACAATCCACAAATTCAGTACGGGACAAAGAATCAAGACCGCAGACTGAAAAAGCACTCTGAATAAGAGAATAAGCGAACACATTTGTCCCGGCATAGAGCACTAAGATCTGAATAACAGAATAATCTACCCCAGAATAGAGCATTAAGATTTACTGTGAATAAGAGACTATTTGAAGGAAAATCCACAAAATACCCGGCACAGAGCATTAAAACTGCAGTCTGAAAATGTACTGGGAATAAGAGAATAATCCTGCACATAATAGAGCATTAAAACCGTTGATAAGAAAATTTAAGAGGATTAACACACGAATTTACCAGATTCAACAATCCGAACAACATAACCAGAAGAATGCACGCGTGAACTGCTTTCTTGATTTCCATGTCTCAAAACTTTAAAGGATAAATTCTTTATCTTCTTGCCTGGCTACTTCCGCGTATCTCACATATAACAAGGCCTAAACTGAAGCCGAGTGCTCTGGAGTGCAAAGGATGAGAATCGATCTCTTTATAAAGGAGATAGCAAGAAGCATCTGCGACTCTGGCTGGAATGCACGGAAAGGTTAGGCGGTGCGCTGGCCCCCTGGCCTCCTGTTCACAACATCAATGAAACGAAGGTCCTTTGCATGCTCGGTTGACTGAAAAGGCGTCTTTCCGAAGTCCGGAATCCACTAATTTTCCCGTCAATTAACATTTTTTTCCAAATTCCATAAGCCTCCGCGACTTCCGTCACTGCGCGCCATGTCTTTTGCCGGACGCGGAATCGCCGGAAAAGGTAAATGCAGACAGAGCAACACGGACTGCATCGTCTGATAGACAGCTAAGCGTCTCGCCATCTACAGTACGCTTCACCGTCACCTGCCCTTCCTCTACAGCCACTCCCGCCTGCAGCCGTGTCCAATTTTTTGGCCACTTCCTGGACAAGACAGTCGGGGTCCGCAGCCTGCCTTCGTCCAATTTCTTTTCTTAAGGGACAACCGGACTATTAAAATTTCATTATGGCCAAACAAGTAAACAAACCATGTCCACTTGGATTTAAAGTTTACAAACCCTACCTTTTTGCCTGGACGCCATTGTAGTTCTTTTTGACTCTGCTTGAAATCGCGATAATTTACAACAGTCTTTGTGGGGAATGTAAATGATTTCGAATGACATCGGCCACCGCCATTCTCAAAGGTATTGCACGCTCACGATGAGATTTGTTTAGCATCGATTTTCACAATCATTCTCCTGTTTATCTCACCACCACCATTAAAAGCTAACGTGTGTTCTTTAAAGTTCTTTTCTTCCCAAGTCCATCTAGAAGCTTCTTTTTGACGAGGCAAGCCTCCAAAGTCTGGACGCTTCGAGGAGATGCGCCGGGTTGAAAATGCAGATTCTCAACTATCTTTGTGATATATCTCAACATTTTATTTTATTGTTTTGTTGTTTTTTTCAATAAAGTTAGGGAAATCTATAATGGGTTAGAATTATAGAGAAGGTTATAAATTATTGTTTTGTTGTTTTCCTCAATAAATAAAGGAAGGGAAATCTATAATGGGTTAGAATTATGGGAAGGGTTATAAATTTATGATTTAGTAAGGGTTGAGAAGTTTGGAGACATTTATCTGATCTTATTTTTGGATGTTTATTTTTTTTTAGCATTATTATAAAGGGTCAAGTTTTATTGACGATTTAAATTTGGTTGAAGAGAATGCAAGACCTATTTTTCACTATTCAAACTATTTTGTAATTGTGTAGCTAAATGTATATACATTTTTTGAATAAGAGATATGTGTTATATATAGAATATGTACATCTCAATGTTTTTGTCTTTGTTGTTGTGTTATTTGTCTTTGTCTTTGTTGTTGTGTTGATAAGAATATCAAAATATATCAGAAATTTACACCTCTACCTTTAGTTTTTCTCTAAATAATTGATAAATTTAAAATTAAATAAATTTATGTTGATTTATTATAAATGAGAAGAACCCATAATACCTCAAATGCCCTTTCCACATGGGTTGTTAGAGAGTTGGTTAAGGGTATAAAGACCTTACAAAAATGTGGTTGGCAAAGTATTAAAGTCCTTACATACCATAAAGCTTGTCTTCATTTATGAAAAGCCCATAGTGCATAGCCTATGATGAGAGTCTACCTACCTACAGTGTAATAATAGTAACAATTAAATACTAGGAATGGAATGTGTAATATTGGCAATGTAATAAAGGATATGTAAGTTAAGTATTGACTTAAAATGTTTTTTTTATTAGTGTTTTTTTTTGTTTTTGACAAATTTTCAAATTTTTTGGTACATTTTAGTTGGAATTTTGAAACTACAATTTCATCATATTAAGAACTTAATTTAATCATTCAAAAATGCAATTTAAAGTATTTGTTTAGGTCTTTTAACCCACTTAGAACACAAAAATCATAATCTCGGTAATAGATCACTCAATTTTTTTATTTTTTTTTGTGGATAAAATTTTGACGAATATGAAGCATTTTAATTAACACTTAAACAATGCCACCAAAGAGTAAGAGCATTTATGACAACATATCTCATATATATACACCATTAGATATATATGCACAAACATCAAACTATGTATATGCACACATAGAATGCTATAAATACTCGGTGCTTATTGCCTTATGTAACAATGGAGTGTGCCTATAGTTTATAGCAACAATGAAGAACAACAATTTTGGGTGTGTCCATAATCTATAGTGGCAATTAAGAGTAACAATTTTCGGTACCCTTATAGTCTATAGTGATAATGTAAAGAAGGTTAACAATAGGGTACACAATGTAACAAATGGATGAGATGAGTGTGTGTAATGACAATTATAGTTGGATATCCACCTATACTCAAAATTAACAATGTAATGAAGAGTAACACTTTCTACACACTCCAATGAATGGTTGGGATGGGTGTGTGTAATAGAAACAATTATGTACATTTATACTCCATAATGATAGTGTAATGAAGAATAACATTTAAGTGTACCTATAATCTATAATAACTATGTGACGAATGATAAAGTCTATAACAACAATGTAACAAATAAATATGTCTATGTATGTTGTTTGGATATCTTTATAATATGTCTATGTGTGCTGTTTGGATATTTTTATAATAGCATATTAATATTAATAACAAATAATAATATCTTGGAATTACATCTATAACTTTAATAACTCTAAATTCTAATAACATTAAATAATAATATGTTAGAATTACATCTATAACTTTAATAACTCTAAATCCTAATAACATTGCTTATATAAATTTAAAACTTCTAAATCTAGAGTAAAAGTATGTTTTTATTAACCACGTCTTAAATATTATTCCAATACTTTAAAACTACATAAAACCTAAGTCTTAAATATTGTTCCAAGACTTTAAAACTCCATAAAACCTACAATTCATTAATTTGCCTTTTCAAAAAAGTTTATCACTTTTGTGGATTTGATTATAAAGAATCATTGGAAAAAAAACATATTGGTCGCCATAACTGTCCAATGTAACTATAAAATACAAAAATGAATAAGCATTAGGAAGGTGGAAGCATTTTCATGAGAAATGTAAAAAAAAAAAGAAATATACATAATTTTGAACAAGTCAAACGAGAAGTTTAAAATAAAACAATAAAATTTTAAATTAAAATTGAAGTTTTAATAAGAAAAATATTTAAATAATATTTTTTATAAAAAATTATCTTAAATTTTTTTTTTAATATAAAATAAAAGAATTTTTTATTTTATATCATTTATTTGTGTTGCAAGTTGGATGTTTTATTTTTTGTTTTGTTGATGTAACTTTGAACTCACTTTTTATCATGTTTAATCTGATGCAAAGGAGCGAGGTTGATGTATCATATATGGCTCTCGTGCATCACATCCATAGGCATAGTGGGGTTTCTTTATTAAGGCCAGTTTACTTGTTTACATAAAGAAATATGTGTAAATTATTTCTTTGATAATACTCAGTTTGCTTGACTATGTGTTCGATCTATCTTTGTTGAATAAACAACAATATAAAGAGAAACCATTGAATCATGTTTTTCCATTGAATGGGTTTTGTAGTCTCCATATGGTTTTGTTTTCAAATATTATAATATTTTTATCTCCCATCATTAACTTTTGTGAAAGGCCTTTCAAGTTCGAATATGTTGGTTTTAGGGTTTCTACAGTGTCCATCTATGGCAATGGTGAGGTGATAAGAGGTAAGGAGGGCTGACATCATGTTGATTTTAGAGGAAGAGGTGATCAATTACTCAAACAATCTACTGGAGGACCAATAAATATGGTCCAACCCAAAATTCTACCCTTTTGGTGATACTTCGGATACACAAAAGCAAACACTCTTGGGTTTATCCCGTTGGACGATGAGACTATCACTATTATTGGGGAAATGGCTCATGCCTTGTTTGATTTTGGTGCATGAGCAGGAGATCTAACTAGGGATAGGGTGACAATTCATGGTGATGCGTCCACTGAGAATCTTAACTGCTAGACCAATAACCTAGCTTAGGAAAAGTGTGTCAAGCCAAATCTGGAGGATCTTTGGACACCATCCCAAAGGATTGGTGAGTACAGGGGTTTACTGCAAGAAGTTGATTACACTGAAGTCACATTTGCTCTAGAAGAGAATTGCAGAGACCTTGAACTTCCATTCTATGGCTCGAACACTAGAATTGAATGATGCAAAGAGTTAGGCTTCATTGGAGATTAGTTGGATATCAACCACATGAGCATTGCTTCAATATTGGTCTCGGAGAATTTAGTGTTTCGAGAATTGGGGGGTGAGAAGAAACAAAAGAGAAGAAAATGTGTAAAAAGGAAACATGAATTATCAAAAAATTATTAGGTGAGAAGACAAAGCTAAATGAGATTTTAGGGATGGAGGGCCTAGTACTTGTAGGTAGTTTGCTAGGTAGAAGAATGAGCTCCAAAACTATGAAGGTATGGACCAAATGAAACTTTGAGCCCATTGTAGGCTACATTCCCAATGCATTATTATTGGTAAGAGGTTGGATGGTTTGGATGGGGAGCGCAACTACTCTTTCTTAAGAAATGGCATCTAGATTTTGATGTTAGATCTTCTAGGTTGGATATCATGCTAGTTTGAGTAAGGATATCAGAGCTACCACTGGTTATATGGTCCAAAGGAGTATTTGAGTAAATTGCGAACACACTTGGCACCTTTTATGAGGTTGACATGTCTTTCAAAGACATTGGTTATCTGGGTATATCCCATATCCTTGTTGGGTTGGACATAAGCAAAGGGTTGGTCGAGACAATGGATATAAGGAGGGTCCAAACCATTTTCACCTAAATATAGACTATGAAAGTATTCCCTCTAAATTTGGCCATTGTCATTGTTATGGAAACTTAGTAGTTGAATGCTCCCTCGCTAACCAAAAAAATATTTGGACATTGAAGACAAACTTGAGAGACAAACTCCTTCACTCAATTCAAACTCCTCTTCTTATGATCCCTCGCCCTTTACCTACTCATCCCTCGGTCAATCTCTTCCTTGTAATAATAACTCGTGTCCTTTATCCATAGATAACTCTTCTACCTTTGTTTTCTCCCCGGATAACCCTAACTTGGGTTGTGCCCCCCCTTCTCTTGTCTTGACCACCAATCTTTCTCCTCAATCCTCTGCCATTGTCATAAACTTATCCTCTTTTGTTTTGGATCCACCCTCCCTTCACCTTTTAGAGAAAGGATTTATTTTTTCCTTTGCTCCTCAACGTATTCCCATCAAATATATTATTAGCTCAATCGAATATGTAACCCAAAACCTTCCTCCTCATGAAGCAAAATAAATTAAGCAATATTGTGGTAGAATTATCTGGTCTGCTAAACCTCCTAAACCCAATCTGACTAAAGATGAATATCAATCTATTCAACATATTAATAATAACTGTGGCATCATTATATTAAAATCCAATAAAGGTAACACCATCGTCATCATGAATACCTTAGACTATGAATCCAAACTTCTAAACATCCTCTCCTATTCTTCTTATAAACCTCTCACCAAAATCCCTTTGAATACCATCACTAACTTGGTCACTAAAGCCCTTAAATCTTCCTCTCTAGACTCAAACATTCAAAAGAAATTGATTCCCCATAACCCAAAACTCCTTGAATATATGGAAAACCAAAAATCCACAAAAAATACATCCCCCTTAGACCCATAGTTAGCGTTATTGGTGCCCCCACCCATGATCTTTCATGTTTTTTGGTTGTCAAAATTAAACCCTTTATTGGAAAAACTTCCTCCTTCATTAAAGATTGCTCTAAATTTATCCAAAAAACTCATGATCTTCAACTCAATGACCAAGACTTACTAGTCAGCTTTGATGTCATCTCTTTATTTACCAAAATTCATGTCCCCGAAGCATTAGACCTCATCTCTAAGATGGTGGACCAGGAAACCCTAAGCCTAATTGAAATATGTCTTACCTCCACCTTCTTCACCTTTAAATGTACTTTCTATGAATAGACTGAAGAAACAACCATGGGGTCTTCTCTATCCCCTGTGGTTGCTAACATTTTCATGGAGCACTTTGAGACCTCAATCCTCAACAACTTTCATCTCAAACCTAAATGTTGTTCAGATTCATCGATGACACTTTCGTTAACTGGCCTCATGGTCTCTCCTCGTTAACTTCCTTCCTCAACCATTTAAATAACATTCCCCCCCATATCTAATTCACTATGGAAATGGAGAAGGACAAATGCCTCCCCTTTCTCGATGTTCTCATCTCTCGCCTCCTTAATGGTTCCCTTACCCACCAATTTTATTGCAAAAAGACTCATACTGACTGATACCTTCATGTCCAATCCCATCACCATGTTTCTCAAAAGTTCAGTGTCCTCAAAACTCTTGTCACTCGAGCCATTTGAATCCCTAACACCCAATTTCTTGAGAAAGAAAAATCCCACCTAACCAATTGCCTTTTGTCTTGGATACACCTCCTCTCAAAGTAACAAAGCTTTGCGCTCATCCTACAACCCTAAATTAAACTTTTCTTCCTCCCCTTCCCCCCTCTAGTTCTCCTTTCTCTCCCCTACATCCAAGGCACTACTGATCACATATCCAAAATTATTACCAAAATGAATATCAAAACCGTCTTCAAGACTTTCACAACTCTCAAAAAATCCTTCAGATATTCCAAGGATAAATATGACCCAATGCTTGGCCCATAAGTTACTGAATTGCTTGCTCCTGTGGCAAATCATACATTGGCTAAACTGGGAGATCCTTCAAAGCCCATCTCAAAGAACACATAGCTGACACAACCCACAATCACGTCTCAAAATTATATATTGTTGAACACTCTTTCAATTCTAAACATCTAATTTGTTTTGACAAAACCAAAATCCTGGCCTCAACACCCCATTACTCTCCTCATGTCATACACGAAGATCTTGAAATCGAAAAACATCCTAACAATTATTTTAACCGTGAAGACGGTTATAAACTTGGCCAATCTTGGAAACCTGTCATTCATTGCATTAGAAAATCTAACTAAACTTTCCTATGGATTTCTTTTGCCACCCTTTCCTTGTATGTTCTTGTGCAACCCGCCCAAACCCCCCTTGTCTTTGTCAGAAATTCTCATCATTCCAATATCTATTCAATAATTTTTAGCATCATAAATCCACAATTATCAATTTAATCTTCTTAAATCCATGATTTTCAATTAATTTTCAATTATTCTTATTCCTAACCTCTAATTAATTATAATTATTATGTAACTAGTATTAATTATATAATATAATCAATATTAGTATATAATTATTATTAACTAACCATTCTTTCAATTTTATTATTCAACTTTTCATCCATTCACATGTTCCCTTCTTTAACCAATTTTCTACCTTCATAAATCCTTTAAAAATTTTAATTATTCTTTTTTGGTCCTCAATACAAACCTTTAACTAATTCCAATAATTCATTACTCTTAATTATATTATTAGTGATCAACCATCCTCTTTGTTTATAATTTAACCTTTTATATATTAATTAATAATAACAAAATAACTCTCTTTTAGCCAGATGGGATAGTTTGAGTGGATGAGTGCTATGGTTATTATAAATGAGGTCTCGAGGTCAAATCATCGACCAACTATTGCTGATATTTGTTGATATTGTTGAGCCTCACTCCCCACCAAGTTAGGGTTATTATTTAATAATTATTATTGATTAATTATTCTCTTAACTTTAAAATTTAACCACAAACCACAACCAGAAGGAACTTCTGTGGACCAAAGGAGATACTCCTGACAGATTACGATCTCCGCCAACGAGTTTCAAATAGGAAGCAACAATATTGTTGATGGCAATTACCCTACTCAACAATATAAGGTCTGCATATATGTTTACAGAATAATTCATGAGAAACCATACTAGAGTCTTTGCAATTCTCACCAGATTTTCATCGGAACCAACACACATGAGAGGAATAAATAGAATACTCTCGGTAGCCATATCATCTTCATTTACCACGATATTAAACCCTAAATTATGAAATAGGGTGCTGCATACCTGAAATTTCTTGAGCCAATAGCTTCCCATGGATTTTCCACGTGAGATCATATTGAAGTTGGCGACACTACCAAAACTTTCTAGCCACCTCTGTACTTCCTCTTTGGCTCCTTTTCATGACATAATAACTTTATATCCTTCCTGTAGAAAATTCATCAAATTAGTTACGGAAATGTACTAGGCTTGCACCCTCCTTGCTGAGCCATATCCAGTTTCCCACGAGCCATATCTAGTTTCCTTCCCTTAAATGGTTGACAAGACGGTGGCTTGCCCACTGCATACAATCACCAAATAGTATAAAGCATCTCGCCACGTGGAAAACATGCACCCTAAGTTTGAGCCAATACATATCACGAGGGGGTTACCGTAAATTCACATTCGTCGACTCCCATAAGACCAAGAGCTTTCCCTATGGAACGGTTTGCCATTTCATTTGCTGTAGAATTATTAGATCTATACACATGATAAAATTGAACTTAAAGGTTAAGAAAGGAGTGCATTATACGCCCCATCAATATTTTTAAACCCAAATCCTTTGGGGAAGAGCCAGACACCAAGTATCTGATAATATTTTTAGAGTCCCCGATGATATTTTGAGTGGTAATCTATCTCTTCTTGACCAATTGGATCCCCTGGTATACTTCATAGGCTTCAACCTTGTTATTAGTGGTGATTCCATTGTTCCAATAGAATTCTAGTTCTCTTTTTTCTCTGGGGTCAAATAGCACCACCCCCCCTCGCGCACTTGTCTCCCATGTTTACTTTTACCTTATTAATAATAATAAAATATTTTTTTTTTCACAACGGCTAATTTATAAAAGTCGTATTATCTTCACCTTTATATACCCCCCTACCCCAACATTATTTTCATACTTATTGCTTCAACAATCCCTGATGATGGGTGGAGTGTCCACTCAAAACGTTGGGCGTTTCAAAAACTCCTTAACACAATTTATTTCCATAATTGCAAACATCATCACAAGGATGTCCTAGCCGGAAGAAATACAAATTTGAGGATGATGGAGAATCAAGGGGAAAATGGAATTTTTGAATACCCAAAATAAGCTTCTTTGGTAGCGGTATCTAAATCCTTGGATAACAGTCATCTTAAGGAATTGTTGATGGAAGCTTCCAATGCCAAAAAGGAATATTCACTTCTTCCAGGTAAGTCTACAATTTCTTCTTCTTTCGCTAAAAGGAATCCTCTAAAAATACAATATTTGGGCAAAGGGGTTTGAATGGTGAAATCAAAAGATCTGAAACTTTGAATGATTCCTTACCCAACCTATTTGGAATTAAAACCCCTACCCCTCCTTCTCTTATCCCTATTCCTTGAGTAGAAAAGGGCCTAGTAGAAGGGACCTTGAGTATCAAGTCCTCAACCATAATTGGGATAGTTATAGAAGTTTTAGAGACCCACAGAAACCCACCTTTTACTGAAATATCGAAGTATAATCTAAGATCGATGAACAAAGAAACTCTTGATTTCCTAGGTAAAGTAGAAGGGGGATTGGGTCACTTAAAAACAAAGAAATAATCCCCACATATGGGAATGAATTCTTTCATGTCTCTGGCTTAAAAACAAGTTTCCTCGAAAATCAAATGTGGAAAACAGTTGCCCTTAATTGAGGATCTTAGAGAAAATTCCCTTAAAGAGGGTTTTAAATGATTTTGATAACATCAAAATGTTGATGGCTAGCCAACCCCTAAAAAAAACTAGCCCTAAAAAGATTGGTAGAGGCTTCAAATCCCTCTATCATTCTAATGTAAGAAATTATGACTGATGGGGAGAAAATTACTTAGGAACTGTAAAAAAAAATTAATCGCTAGGAATTTATCTACATTGATGCAATAAGGAGGTTTGGGGAGAACATTATTGGGTGGAAGAAAAGTTCTTTTATGCTTTCTAATTCTTGGGATTTTACTTCAGGTCTAGGGACTACAATGTTCTCTCTAGATCTTGGAAAATAATTTACTATTATGAATGCATATGGACCTTACATGGATAGAGTGTATTATTGGGATAGGTTCTTCCATAAGGATTGGTTTCTCTTTGGTTTAGTGGTAGTGGGAGGAGATTTTAACTTTACTCTAGGAGCTTCAAAAATATAGGGACCCACTGCATAGGAGGACTAGGCTTTCTGGTTACTGATCCAGATTTATGAGAGGAACGAAATGAATAACAGATTGAATACAATAACACAAAGATACATAGAACAACAATAGATAGTAAGTGAACAATAACTTCTATTGAATGAAGAAAATAGGTTGAAACTGTAAAATTGTAGAACTGAAAACAACTTGCTCGAATGGTGGTAGCTATCTCTAAGAAGAGATATGGCTGCTACGTGCATCCGTCTAAGAAAAATGATTACAACGAGGCTCCAGAGGCCTTTTTATCATTACTCATGAATGCCAAAACCATAGACATCCAAAAACCTAACCCTAGGAGATGAAACGCCAAAAGTTATGTGGGCCCCGATGGATAAGTTGGTACCTCAACTTCTCGAGGTTGTAACTTTTACATATGACCTTCGTTTTAAGTGTGTGATAGCCCATTGGAAAGTTATTTTTGAGAACTACACATTATGTCAAGAAATTGTGACTTCGTCTACAGTTTGACTGTGGTAAGAAAAGAAAAAAAAACACTTTTTAGGGCCCCAAAACAACCCTGAAAGTACAGAAAGTTGTACTGACATGAAAACTTCCAAAAACATCCAGCTGGAATAGGTGGGTGGCCACCAATATCCACCTGGATGTTGTGTAGGGCTTCAGGATAGCCTCAGAAGTGCAAAACCCACAATTACAAAGAAATGTTATCATTATAGAGAAAAGTGTTGAACTAAAAATTGTCAAGAGGAGCCAGTTGAAATAGGTGGGTGGCCACCAATATCCACCTCGATCAGTCCTCCCACCTTAAACATAGTTACCAACTTAACGAGAAATGTACAAAGTTATCTTATTGGGGGGGTCAAATTTTTTACCCCGTTTTTAAAAATGGTGCTACAGGTAGCACCCCCCTCCAATTTTAGGTTTTTTTTTTTTATATTTTAAATTTTCTGAAACATAAGGTTTCCACTTTGTTTTTTCAAATGCTCGTTTTTTCATTTATTTTCAAATTGTTCAATTTTTTTTTTCTTTTTTCTCAATGATGTTTTTTCATCTATTTTCAAACTTTTCTATTTTTTTATTTTTATTTTTATTCAAACATGTTTTTAATCATATTTACATGCTTCATCCAATGTTAAAAATGTTGCACACCATTTACTTTTTTAAAATTAAGATTTTTCATATAATTATGTGTCCTTAATTAAGTTATGGTTCCATGCATTTTTTTTTTTTGTAAATAAGAAGTATATATATTAAGTGACTTCCAGTTCCAAAGCTGAGTAGCAAAATACAAAGATGTCCATGCCGAGGGTACTGGACTGCCCCAACAGAGGGGAAACCCGTCCAGCTAGCCCATGAGTCCCCATAATTTAACAGATCTACTGTTCACCAGCTAAGACATAAAAAAGTTCACATCTAAGACTTCACCATCTAAGACTTCCCCATATGCTAAAAAAAGTTAACAGATAAATTGTCACCATCTGAGACTGGAGGACTGACAAGACTATAGAACTAGACACCTGGAGAGTAGTCTGGCCACTTGGCCTGGAGGTCCGCTGGCCAAGGCTCCTCCTCCATGTACGTCGGCTGGTCTGTCGAGAGCTTTCCATCTTTCACGTCGCCCGGAGTGTCATCGAATTTGCTCTCTCGCGCTATGTCCTGTCCTGCACCTGTTTCTGCACCAGGCTCCTCCATTGGAACAGCTTCGACCGGGCTTGAGGAGAGAGCGTCCTGCATAGAAGAGAGAGTCCGAAGGAAAATCTCCACTTTGGCGTCTGTATCTTGAAGGCGGTAGTGGAGGTCCTCCACCCCCTGGAGGATACCAAAAACCAGATCGTAAAGGGCAACCAAACTATATCGAATTTGCGCAGCATTGAAGGAGTCATGGAAATGTTGTCCAGCCCCCCTAGATGCATGGTGAGGATAAGCATCGCAACCCGTAGTGCCCAGGGGTCGAGGACGAGAGTGGGGACAGTGGGATTCACCGGGGTGCTGAGAAGGTGCCGCAGGGGCGAGCTTGGTGACCTGGGCACCATTTCCATGCAATTGAACTGCGAGTTCATCGGGCCATGAGAGGAAGCCGAGAAGCGCTCAGACTGGATGCGGGGGGAGGAGCAAATGGAGGGTGAATCGGAAGGGGAGACTGAGGGACGACGAGGCTTCCAAGGTGAGCCCCTCCTCGGTCTTCCCCTTGGACGAGTCATGGGTTGGCCAGTGCGTCGGGATGAAGCGATCTAGAGTACCCGGTGGGGACGAAAGGCCAGGGAATAAGTAGGGGCGAGCTCGAACTAGAATGTTCGAGCAAGGTCACACCAATGCAGCGACAGAGCGATCTTTGCGGGAATCAAACGGAGGCGAATGACCAGCATTGCGAGCCACACCATACCAAAATGCCAAACGGGAAGGAGGCCTGCGTTAATGCCCCTTCGCATCATAGTTAATTCCAATTAATCGCCGAGGAGGGTGGTGGGGTGCGGCACGATCCCTTCACGTGGCTCCGTGCCCTGGTGGCTGCTGCCAGCTCTCACCATTTTCCACGTTGAGCGCACTAACACCCCATCCGAGGGGACATCCACCATTTTGGATTTGCGGATACATTACTGGAGGATAGGGTGATCCTGATCTTGGCCTGAGTTGCACTGGAAGTTTGGTCCCCTCCAAGTGGTACCCAGATTAGCCAAGTTGTCCACAACTTGATTTGCCTTCCTCCCGACGTGTGCAGGAATGATAACCCAAGTAGGATGCATTAGACCCACAATGATCTGGAAGCCGTGAGACAGTCTCCAGCTGGGAGAAATGCTATCCAGTTTCACCCCATTTAGGAGTCTACGCAACAAGCTGATGATGACTTGAGAGTCCCCCTCGACGAGTAGCTTGGTGAAATTGTATTTGATGGCCAGTTGCAGTCCTTTTATCAGACCCCAGAGTTCTACTGCATTGTTTGTAGAATGCCCAAGGGGGCCTGCTCCTATGACGAGGATGTACCCAAAATGGTTACGGAAGACCACTCCATAGCCCGTAGCTCTGGGATTGCCCTTAGAGGCTCCGTCAAAGTTGAGCTTGACGAAATCCTCTGGGGGAGGGGACCAAAGGGAGGGGCTGCTTGGAGGGGCGGTGGAAGGGGATCTGGTATGGATCTGTCACGGCAGATCCATACCAGANGGGGGGAGAGGTGTCCAATGCCGGAGGATGGGGAGTTCATAGGAGGGGCAAGATAAGTCTACGTTGGACCAATTCCGTAGGTGGAGAGTTTCCAAGATGTTGCGTCGACATTGATGCCACGGGAGAGAGAGGTTTCTGAAAAGTCTTCTGTTCCTTTCTCTCCAAGTTTTCCAGAGGATAAATCCTGGTAGAAGTTGCCAGATGCGATTAAGGAAGGGCGAGTGGAAAGCCAGATCCCTCCAGTTCACAAGTGTTTCGAGGATGTTATCCCTAAGGCGGTTCGAGGTGCGCATAATGAGTGCCGCTTGGTCCCAAATTTGGGCTGTGTAAGGGCAGGTGTTGAGGAGGTGATTCATAGTTT
Source organism: Picea engelmannii (assembly GCA_009831015.1). Classification (NCBI taxonomy): domain Eukaryota; kingdom Viridiplantae; phylum Streptophyta; class Pinopsida; order Pinales; family Pinaceae; genus Picea; species Picea engelmannii. Next base: position 295,819 of record ML810495.1, on the reverse strand, counting down.
CTTCTGCCTCTCCACAAAGTATACAGATAGAGGGTCCTGCAAACCCTCGTTTCAAGAGGCTGTCCCAGGTTAGGATGCTTGAATGAGAGACCAACCAAAGGAAAAGAGTGATTTTCGGCCAATGCTTGAGATTCCAGATTTTTTGCCAAACTTTTGAAGTTGGGAGGGGGTCTGATTGTGTTTTAATTTGGTAGGCTTCCCGCGTGCTGAAGGAGCCCCATGGCCCGTATCCCCATTGGAGAATATCTTCTCCTTCAATTGTAGGAATTTTCCGTTTGGCTAGCTCTTCTTGCAAAGGTGCCAGATCGACATGAAACTCCAGGTCCATGCGTTCCCTCCCCACACACCAACAACGCCAGGTGTCCTCCGTGGGATTTTTCTGCCAGTAGTCCGCTACCTTTGTCAGGTTTTCCCATGTCACTTGGGTGCAGATGTCACGTGCCCAATCCTCAGCGCCTAGAGTGGGCCATTGGTGCCAGGAATCCTGCCAGAATAGAGTCGTTTCCCCATTACCTAATTCCCAGAAAGCATGCTGAGTAACCATCTATCTATTCTGCTTTTCCGCTGTCCATATCAAGGAGCCCAGGTTATCCCCTTCCCAACGGATGAGGCTCTTCTCCGCCATGTTTGGTGCATATTTCTTTCTCCAAAGTCTAGCCTAGAGTTCTTTGGGGTTTTTCAGCCAATGCCACCAAATTTTGGCACTGAGAACCTTGTTCATTATAACTGGATCTCTTAATCCGAGCCCTCCTTGCTCTTTGGGCCTACAGAGTTTATCCCAACTGACAAGCGCTATCTTCTTCTCTTTGGTGAGGCCTTGCCAAAGGAAGTTCCTTTGCTGGATTTTGATGGTTGTGAGAACGAACTTTGGGGCCGCCATCGTGGAAAAGACGTAGATCGAGAGGGCTTGAAGGATGAATTTGAGCAGAACGAGACGACTGGGGAGATTTAAGGCTCTATAGGTCCAGGAGGAAAGCCTTTTGGAAAAAGAAGACAAAAAGGTGTTCCCAAAAGGAATTCCGAAGAGCGTTGTCAATCAGGGGAATGCCAAGTTATTTGGACGGAAGGGAGCTTCTGTTGAAACCAAGGATAGCCGAGATGTGGCGCTGGACCTGAGGGGGCGTATTAAAAAAGAAGATTTGGGACTTATCCTTGTTGCAGTCCAGTCCTGAGGCCTCCGAGAAGGTTTGGAGGATCACCTGGAGAGAGTTGGCTTCTCGGACAGTGGGGCTTCCCATTAAGAGGGTGTCGTCCACAAACTGGCTATGCGAGATAGGGGGGAGAGATACCGTGCAGGGGTAAACCTGTCAGAAGGTTGTTTTCTAGAGATGCATGAATGGAGCGACTGAGTCCCTCTGCCATGATTATGAAAAGAAAGGGGGACAGGGGGTCTCCCTGTCTAATCCCTCTTGAATGGGAGAAGGGTTTCGAGGGGACACCATTGATGAGAAGGGAGAAGAAAGCCGAGGAGGTAAGATTAAGGATCCAAGTGACCCAGTTTTGGTCAAATCCAAATGCTAGAAGCATGGCACACATATACTCCCAGCTGATCTTATCAAAAGCCTTAGAGAGATCTAATTTGAGAAGCATACCTGGGGTCTTGGTTCTCTGCAGGGAGTGGATTACTTCATGCGCTAAGATGACGCTGTCCATGATTTGTCTGCCCTCGACATAGCCAGATTGCTCTGGAGATATGATTGCTAGTAAGATCAGTTTGAGTCTTCGAGCTATTACTTTTGTAAGGATTTTATAGATGACATTACAGAGAGCTATGGGTCTATACTGCTTGGGCCGATGTGCTTGTCCTTCTTTGGGGACTAAGGTGAGAAAAGTTGCATTAAGGGCTTGGAGGACCTTCCCAGTGGCCCTCGAGTCTTCCAAGAGCTCCCATACCTCTGTCCTGATCATCGACCAACAATAGTGAAAAAAGTCGTTGGTGAAGCTGTCCGGTCCAGGAGCCTTACACTTGGGGGTGTCCTGAAGCGCCTGATCTACTTCTTCAATTGTGAAGGGTCGGAGAAGGGCCGTGTTTTTTTCCTGGGTTACGAGGGAGGGCACATGCCTCATGATTTTCTGAATAGCCTCATGTCTATCTTGGATGGGTTCTGTAAGGAGGTCTTGAAAGTACTCGATTAAAGTTTTTTCCATATCAGCATGGGAGTGGATGGTTTTCCCTTCATCCGAGATGAGATGCGTGATCTTGTTAGAATGCCTTCTCTGGATAGCAGTTCGATGAAAGAACTTGGTGTCGCGTTCCCCTTCCTTGAGCCATAGAACACGCGACTTCTATTTCCATAAGATCTATTCCTGTTTCTTCCTATCTTCCATCTGATGGTTCACTCTCATTTCCCGATCTTTTAGCTCATCCGTTAGCCCTTGCTCCCTGATCAGCTGCTGAATCTTATCCATTTGTTCCAACAACTCTTTTTGGGAGTCAAAGATGCTGCCAAAGGTATGTTTATTCTAGAGTTTAAGTGTTTGCTTCAGATTCTTTAGCTTTTGTTGGAATATGTACATTTTGGAACCATAGGGGATCTCCGCCTGTCTCCACCAATATTGAATATTTGTTTGGAAATCAGGGTGATCTAGCCAGAACTGTTCAAACCGAAAGGTTTATTTCCAGGTGTGGCTGGGACACCCACCCAAAGTTGAATGGGCCAGTGATCTGAACCAGAGAGGTTCAGGATAGTGGATTCCATTTCCACCCCGTCCAACATGAGTGATTTCGAAATGAGGAAGCGATCCAGTTTGCAGGCAATTTGATGTACTCTTGTCCTTCTGTTCATACAAGTGTAGAGGCCATTGCTAGCCTCCAGATCGATGAGGTGAAGCTCCTCTATTAGGCTGTTGAAGTCGCAGAAGTCTCGATCCAACCGCCTTGATCCGCCTTTTTTTTTCCGTCAGGGTGCGAATGATATTAAAATCCCCACCGATTATCCATCTATTGCGCTATGTGAGGCTGGAAATGTAACACAGGCTTCTGAGAAAAGCCTGCTTATCCCTTGGGTTAGCCGGGCCGTAGACACAGGTCAAATTCTCGGGCCGATTTGAGCCGATAAGCCTGTACTCTGTTGTGATAGACCATTTGGTAGCCCAGAAGTTTTCCATCAACACAGCGTTGGTGTTCCAGAGGATAACCAGTCCTCCAGTCGTTCCTGTGGCACTGACAGAGGCCACTCCCCCTTGTTTCCAGCAGTAGGGGAGTATCCTATCCATATCCTCTGAGGTACATTTCGTTTCCTGTAACAAAACAACGTCTAGTGTTTCCACTAAGATCAGTTCTCGTAGCATCTTTTGCTTGCTACGACCATTGAGGCCTCTGATATTCCAAGATACAATCTTCATAATGATGGGGGGGTGGGGAGAGGAGGAAGGCTGTCCTTGATCAGGTGGATCTGCCGTGAATTCACCATGAAGTTTCTGATTTCTTGTATGAGCTTGTTTGTAGATTTCCTCCCTCTTTTCTTTTCATCTTTCTGAGCTTTACTTGGGTTTTTAGATTGACTGCCTTGGATTCCCAGGGCTTTGCCAGCTCGAGCTGAAGACCCTGCGGACGAGTTGAGGAATACTTTGTGCACCTTCCTCAGTTGATCCCTAGGTATGGTGTAGAGCTTTTGGTGTGGTTCCATTCATTTTAAATATAGTGGAAAATATCATTTTTAACGCACTTTTTTTACTTTACTTCAATACATAGAAAATAATTGTTGTTAAATAACAATATTTTAAAATAGTTAGCAAAAAATATAATTTTTTTTTTTGGATCAATTAAAAACTAAAATAAATAAGAAAACAAACAGAATTGGAATTTAAAAAAACAAAAACATTTTAAAAACAAATTTATATGAGAAAAATCCATTGAANGTAAAAAAAAAAAATGATAGCCCAAAAAAAACTTTAAAAAGGTGACCCTCCAAAAAAAATAATTAAAAACATATAAAAAAAACCCAAATTAAAAAACTTAAAACAAAAATTTAATACAAAATTTAAATAAAAATTAACAAAATTAAGTTGAAAAACCTTATAACTACAACAACAAAAAATTAAAATTTATATCAAAAACCTTAAAAAAAATACAATTTACACAAAAAAAAATCATAAATATCTAAAAAATACACATAAACATATGTTATATTATAACAATGTTATAATATAACATTGTTATAATAATATAACATTGTGACACTAAGAAGGTTGAACATGAAAAACACTTTCTCTTAGATTGTCCATCCTATACCCATATTAGATCTCATTTTCAAAATATTGATCACACTACCAACCTTCCTAACCTCTTAGCTCAACAAAAGTATGGTGATCTTGAAAAGCTTCTCTTAATGTTTTTCGAGCACATAAACAAAATTCTAAAGAATCATAAGTAATCACTTATCCTCTTAAGGTCCGATAGACCAATTAGATCTTAATGGACGTTAATCATCATCATCATCATCACCATTGTTATATTATAACAACAATGTTATAATATAACAATGTTATATTGTAACATTGTTACAATATAACAATGTTATATTATAACATTGTAACAATGTTATAATATAACATGTTATATTGTAACATTGTTATATTATAACATGTTATATAAAAAAAATTTAAATAAATTTGTAGCTTAGGTAATATTAGTGTTTTTGTTAATTTTTTTTATGTTTTAGATGTTTTTTTTTTTAAAATATTTTATTGAATTTTGATTATTTTTCAATTTTTTTAAGTTTGAAGGGGTTTTTTTGCTCTTCTTTTTA
>ML810495.1:263406-290968 GCA_009831015.1 Picea engelmannii | reverse complement strand
AAGGTTATAATGATCAAATATGACACATACCATGATACCTCGGACCAAATACCTCATGGAGCAAGAGCCTTTTCTGATACAAGCCCAGGCCGGTAGTGATGGAGGCTGGTACTACTGGCAGAACAAAGCTGGCTGAGAAGAAGGAGATGGGTCCTCCAGGACCATGCTCAGGTCGCTCCTGCTCTTGGTACTCCATGTCTAGGACCATGTGGGCCTCGAGACATGATCTCCTAGTTATCCCTAGATATCGGAGATAACAGTACCAAGTGATAAAAATACGATTTCAAATAATCTCAAAATTTAACGTTTTGAAAAGAAAAAAATAAAATCAAAAACATTTTATTTGTTTTTAGGTGCTGATTTTAAGGTTTTTTTGAGCCACTGTCTAAGTTTTGAAGCCCATGTTTGAAAAATGTTGTAATTTTGGCCCCGTTTTAAAAAATGGTGCTACCGGAAGCACCACTTTTTGATTTGAGGGTTGATTTTGATGTTTTTTTATGCAAAAATATGGGTTTTTTGGGGCCAAAGTTCTCGTTTTGAGGTCACAATTCTCATTAAGTTGGTAACTATGTTCTTAGGAACAAATCGTCTCCATTGCGTTGAGTGCCCCCATATTTGGCCTTGGGTGAGCCACTTGCCTTGACGTAGGAGTTTCCCTACCTTGACAACCTGATAAAGCTAGATCCTTTGCTGGCGAGTACCCTTGACCTGTGTGTCCACTATCTGACCAGTGGATGCATGTTCCATGTAGTCAAGGTTGAGCTTTGTTGGTGTCAATTGTTATGCGATCTTCGAGGTGTCCAATAATGGTGTAAAATATAGTTGGAGGAGGTCCACATTGAACATTGGGTGCAAGCCAAGGAAGGGGGGAGTGTTGAGCTCAAAAGCATTGTCAATCACAACCTTGGTGATAGTGTAGGGCCCATAGAGAAGTGGACGAAGCTTTCAGTGGGGCCTTGTAAGGCTCTCTTTCTGCAAATGTAACTAGACCTTGTCTCCCACCTGAAACTTGTGTGGTACCTGGTGTTGATCATGGTGTTGTTTGTACTTAGCATTGGCTTTCTGCAAAATCTCATGGACCTATTGAAAAATGTGATGAATCGTCTGAATGAATTTGGTGGCTTTGTCAGCCTCAGTCTGAACATGGGAATATTTTGTCTGAGTGTTTGCAAGAGGTAGTGCAACATCAATGGGATCCAAGGATTGGAATCCCAACCCCACCTGAAATGGGCTATGGTCGGTGGAGCTATGGAGGGCCATGCTGTAGTTGTGTTGAACATAGGGAACACTCTCATCCTATGTACGTGGATGATTAGAGTTATACATGCGTAGGATGTGCACAATCATTTGATTGATGACCTAAGTTTGGCCATAGGTTTGAGGGTGGAAGGCAGTGGATTTAGTGATCTTTTTGTCCAACAATGACCAAAGACTCGACCAAAATGTGTTGAGGAACCTGCTATCCCGATTTGAGATGATGGTATGTGGTATCCCAAAATGGACCCACACTCGTTCGAAGAAGAACTTGGAAGCATATGTCGTTGTGATGCTCTTCTTACGGGATGTGAGAATGACCATCTTCGAAAAAACGATCGACCACCACAAATACACAATCATTTCCTTACTTGGTGGATGGAATGCCATACATGTAATCCATCGAGATGGATTACCAAGGCCTCTCTGGAGTAGGAAGAGGGGTGTATAATCATTGCTTCTTGATGGCTGGCTTGGCAATGGCACAGGCAGTGGAAGATCTGATATACTTGCTGACATCTTGTCGAAGTTTTGGCCAATAAATATTTTTTTGTAGAACGTCCACAGTTTTCTCCATGCCAAAATGTCATGCCATCCGACTATAGTGAGCCTCCCAAATAATATTTGTACGCTCGCTTGCGGGAACACATAGGTGGCCCAAATGGAATAAAATTCCATCCTAAATGTGAAAATCGGTGACATTCACGCCTATACGCAAGAGATGATAGGTAGTGGAAAAGTTAGGATCTTGCTGATAAAGTGGGGGCCACTCAGATGCCTCATGCCCACAGGAATGGAGCATGGTGGTGAGTGCAGCAATGAGAGGTCGACTAAGGCAGTCAATGACATGATTTGTGCTCCATGTCTTATACTTGATGTTGTGATGGAACTGTTGCAGGTATGTGGACCACTTTCAATGGTGGTTGTTCTGCAACTTTCCCTGTGTCTGTATGAACTGCAAAGGCTTGTGATCAGTGCAGATGATTGTCTCTTTTCCCAGAATTTAATGTTTCCATTGACAATAGGCTTGCACAATGGAATAAATTTCCTTTTCACAGGTGGGGTATTTCTGGATGGTATCTGAGAGTGTCTCACTATGGTATGCTACTAGATAACTATGTTGAGTGAGAACTGCACTTACAACATAGTTGGATGCATTAGTCTCAATCTCGAATGGTTTTTGCAGATCGGGTAAGGAGAGTACTAGAGTTGAGCACAAGCGATTCTTCGGATCATCAAATACTCATTGGTTTTTCTTCCTCCATGAAAATTTTTCCTTTCCACCTCCCTTTGTCACTTGGTTGAGGGCCCATGCAATATGGGAGAATCCCAACATGAACCGTCGATAGAAGTTGTCAAGCCCAAAGAAGCTCTGAAGCTCGGTTAGTGTGGTCGGGGTTGGCCAGTCACGGATGATTTGGATCTTACTTGGATCCACATGTACCCCATGCTCATCAACAATGTATCCCAATTATTGGACCATGTTCATGCCAAAGGAGCATTTTTCTAAGTTGGCATATAGGTTGTGTTGTCGTAGAGTGCTCAAAACCTGTTGAATACGATGCATGTGCTCCTCCCAAGTTCTGCTGAAGATGAGGATGTCATCTAGATATACCACAAAAAAGGAGTTGGTGAAGGGTCTCAATACATCATCCATCAACCTTGTTATCACTCCAAAAGTCACCTTAGACTGTAATCAAGTGAGCTTGGTAACACCAAAATTTTACGAAAAGAAAGTTGATTTTGAACATATGAGAGAGGTAGGGATGCAGCTATCTGCTTAACTTAACAAATCATGTGAATCTATCCTTGCAAATCATCTTCCATATGCAACAAAACAGATCATCCAAAAGCAATGTTTAGCCCTTCAGGGCTTTTAGGTGGTAGACTTTTATAAGAAAACATAGAACTGTAAACAAAGAGACAAGGAAATCCTTTTCAAGCATACTATTTATACAGTAGAAGAAGAATCATAATCTGAAGATCCTTTTCAGAAGAGATTTAGCAACACACAAGGTAGAATATCTCAAAGGATCCTCCTAAGCAACCCTCTCACGCTTGTTGTTGAAGAAGAACAAAGTTTAAGAGTCAAAACAAAGAAAAACACAACTAAACATCACTCTCTTCTTCAAATGAATTCTTAACACAGAAAATGATAAGATAGGCTCTCTTCAAATTAATTATGTCAAAGTAAAAAAATAGTTTAGGAGCCTTAGCTCAACCCCCCCCATCTCTCCTTTCATTTGGAACATGGATTTATAATAAAAAGGAAAGGCAACAACAAGAGGTGCGAGCTGGCCCTTCCCCACATTGGATTCTCCAACAACAATTCTCATTTGAACACCTGTGCTAGCAGTTATAAACAAACTGCTATAAAAAAGGAAACGTGCTCGTAACCGATCCCACAATATTTAAATGACACTTCCTCCCTTGATCTTCATTGATGCACCTGCTCTTGCATGTCAAGTGTCCTGTAGAGATTGTAAGTTGTTATCATGTTGCAAACTACTATCTCAACCATTCTCCACATCATCAACTACCTAAAAGAGTAATGAATTCGAACTCCTTGATTTTAGATGCCAATAGGTAGCGCCATTTTGGTGTATCTCTGCGCAAATTTTGTCTCTGCCATAAATTTTGTAGTGAATTTAGGTAGAGCACTGTGGAATACACAACGCCCAGGAGAGTAGGTAGCGCCCAGAAAATTTACATCGCCCAGGAGAAAATGAAATGCCCAGGAGAAAATGCAATGCCCAGGAGAAAACACAGCGCCTAAGAAATTTACAACGCCCAGGAGAAAACGCAACGTCCAGGAGATTTGGCAGTGCACTGCACTCTGCACATCCATGCATGAAAATGGTGGAACATGCAAGAAATCGGGAGCAACATCATATATATCATGGCTATATTTAGTTCTTCAACACCTTTATGTTTGTTGTGTGGCTTGAGCTTGAGGCTTGACTCGTGGCCTAGCTTTGACTTAGTTTGTGGCTTAGTATTGTGACATATAGCTTCGACTCATAGATTATGAATTAGGAACGTGATCTTAACTCATAGATTAGCTTAATGTAAGTATTGGTGACTAGCATAAGAAATGGGCATGTGGCTTTATAAACTCTAGACTTAGGATAATGCAAAAGATTTATGCATAGAACTTTAGGTTTAGACTAGATTTAAGCCACTTTAAAGCACACACCACCTCTTTTATCAAAGTCAATAAACTCATTTCTTGAAAAGGAAACTAAAATAAAATATGGGGAAATCAACAAAATAAAGATTTAGGAAAAAATACTAAAAGTTGGTTTTTTGATTATGCAGGTAAAAAAGACAAAGGCCAAAGATGTTTGGAGAAAAAAAATTATGAATTAAGACTCTTCCTAACTCAATGAGGAAATTGGAATTTATGAACTAGGCAAATGTGCAAAAAATATTTCAAAAGTTTAGCACAAGGATGCTAAAGATACTTAAAATTTCCATAAAAAATTGAGTGCTAACATTTGGCTCCAACTGGGATGGAGACCTCCCTGTGAGGCTCCAAGAACCTAGTAGTTCCAGTCGCCTTATCCATTGGGCCATGGAGTCATTTGGTCTGTGAAAACTGATCTCTGTACACCTTCAAAACCATGCCTTTATTCACACAAGCTAACTGTTACTTCTGCTTCAAACAGAAAGATAAAGAAATGCTCGGGTAGCGAGCTTATTTCCTACCCTACTCTACTCTAACCAGCTCAACAACTTGCTCATGTGAAAACAAACTTCCACCATAACCATTCAAACTGTTTGGTAACCAAATTCTTCTCTTCACTACAAATTATCCATAAAAAACAAGGAAAGTGTGACAGTTGACTAAATTCATCCTTATGATCACCAATATTACCTTCAAATGCTGATAAAAAGATCAAGTCCGCATGCTCCAAATCATTTGAAAAGTGTAACTCTATGTACTCATTGACAAGGTCATGAAACTGAAAGCAATGCCTGATTAATTTATGAAAGGTTACCTTCATTGTTTCAAAGTTGCTGACAATTTGTTTGATCTCTTCTACAGGAACACTTGTTTGAAAGACAGACACATGAGTCTGTGGGTCAAATAGTTGCTTCATAGCTTCAGAACCACCTGTTGGTTGATTTATGATCATTTATGCATATACCGTGGGGATAGTCTGTTTCTCATACACATGGTTTTTATTAAGACATGGATGTTCATTTGTTGGTGATGGACAAGAGATTAGATTTATATGAAAATACCTTTCAACACCTCCATAGCATTTACAAGGATCAAGAGCATAATCATCATATACAAGAATAGTGTTAAGAGGTTCCAAACAAATCATAGAAAAATTATGTTCATCACCATCACTGTTATTTCCATCAAAAATACGTTTTCCATAACAAACCTTTGACTCTTGACATTCTGAATGCCTTGTTTCAGGATGCTCTTTAACAACAAAGTATTCACTACCAAAGTGTTTGTCAACAACAAGCTTCTCTTGGTCGATGTTTGAGACAGTGATTTCCTCAGAGGAAAGGTTGTCAAAGATACATGCTTTGAGGACCAAATCATCCACTATATTTTCTTCAGAGTGACAACAAATAAAATCTGCCTCATGTTCAGAGCTGGCATGATGTTGACTTTGAATCCTGCCACAAGCTCGGAGGTTCTACTCCACTTCCTCAGCATCCATGAATAATTGTGATAAAGATGTAGATTTTCTTTCCCTAAGATACAAAACAAGGTCAGAGTATTGAGACATTATGTAATACACCATGGCAACAATCTCAACAGGTTTAATTTACAGGGGCAGGTTGCAATACAAGTTGTGAAACCTTCGATTAAAAGCATACATAACTTCATGTTTTCCTCTTCTCAAAGTAGTGAACTCATTTAGGTACTGATCAAATGAATTTCTCTCTCCCAGTATATTAAAAAGTGTCATATAGTTCATCCCATGAACCAATGGAAGCAACTTCCATATTCCTGAACCACAAGGCAACATCTCCAATCAAAGATTTAGAGAAAAGCCTCATGATAATATCTTCATGCAAGATTTCCAGATTATCGGTGAAGTCTTGAAAGGCTGACATATGTTCTTTTCCTGTAGTGTTATCTTTTCTAGAAAAAGTTGGTAGGTAGTCTACAAATCTGGGAGGTTAAGGATGAATAAAGGATGGCATCTTTAGAGGTACAAACATATTTCCCCTAAACTTAAACTGGAAGTCAGTGGGTTGTTGAAAACTAGAAGGTTGTTGGTAAAGGTTAGAGGAGTTGGCAGCCTGAACTGAATCAATTTTATTATTTGCAAAAGGGCAATAATCATTTGGTGCATGTTGAATTTCAACAGACTGGTTTTTAACAGTAGAGAGAATGGTAGAAGGTAATAAATAAACTTTTAAATATGGAGAAGGAAGAGAATCATAAGGTTCAGACTGATTAAAAATGTGTTTATGAACTTCATCTTCTTCAGGTGTTTGACGTGCACGAATATCCTTAACATCAATGACACGGGAAGGGGGTAAATCTACTTGTTTGAAAAAGGAATATGCAAGAGCAGACTGGTGGTCTTTAGAGTATACAAAGTAGATTATGATTCTCCTAATGTGTGCAGGGAAATTCAAGAAATAATGAAGGATAAAGAGCACAAGTTCCGGAAATAAATTCATAACTTGATACCTGATCTTTCCTCTACCTTCCATTTCTGTCCAAGTTTGTTCCCACAGTGGAGTATTCCAACAGGTTCGTCTTCATGGAGTCGTCGGGTAGATGGTTATAATCAATTTTCTATATCCCTCTCTTGTCTATCATCAAGAGATGGATCTATGTCGTTCTTCCCAGGGAACTCTTCAATCTGCTCAAATCCGCCCCTGACAATGGCACCATTTATGTTATCACTCCAAAAGTCACCCTAGATAATAATCAGGTGAGATTGGTAACATCAAAAGTTTACGAAAAGAAAGTTGATTTTGAAAATATGAGAGAGGTAGGGCTAAAGCTATCTTCTTAACTTAACAAATCATGTGAATCTATCCTTGCAAATCATCTTCCATATGCAACAAAACAGATCATCCAAAAGCAATGTTTAGCCCTTCAAGGCTTTCAGGTGGAAGACTTTTATAAGAAAACATAGAACTGTAAACAGAGAGACATGAAAATCCTTTTCAAGCATACTATTTATACCATAGAAGAAGAATCATAATCTGAAGATCCTTTTCAGAAGATATTTAGAAACACACAAGGTAAAATATCTCAAAGGATCCTCCTAAGCAACCCTCTCATGCTTGTTGTTGAAGAAGAACAAATTTTAAGAGTCAAAACAAAGAAAAACACAGCTAAACATCACTCTCTTCTGCAAATGAATTCTTAACACATAAAATGATAAGATGGGCTCTCTTCAAATTAATTCTGTCAAAGTACAAAAATAGTTCGGGAGCCTCAACTCAACCCCCCCATCTCTCCTTTCATTTGGAACATGGATTTATAATAAAAAGGAAAGGAAAAAACAAGAGGTGCGAGCTGGCCCTTCCTCACATTGGATTCTCCAACAACAATTCTCAATTGAACATCTATGCTAGCAGTTATAAACAAACTGCTATAAAAAAAGAAATGTGCTCGTAACCGATCCCACAATATTTAAATGACACTTCCTCCCTTGATCTTCATTGATGCGCCTCCTCTTGCATGCCAAGTGTCCTGTAGAGATTGTAAGTTGTTATCATGCTGCCAACTACTATCTCAGCCATTATCCATATCATCAGCTACCTAAAAGAGTAATGAATTCAAACTCCTTGATTCCATATGCCAATAGGTAGTGCCATTATGGTGTATCTCTGCGCAAATTCCGTCTCTGCCAGAAATTCGGTAGCGAATTTAGATAGCGCACTGTGGAATACACAACGCCCAGGAGAGTAGGTAGCGCCTAGAAAATTTATAGCGCCCAGGAGAAAGCGCAGCGCCTAGGAAATTACAGCGTCCAGGAGAAAACACAGTGCCCAAGAGATTTGGCAGCGCACTGCACTCTGCACATCCATGCATGAAAATGGTGGAACAAGCAAGAAATTGGGAGCAACATCATATATATCATGGATATATTTAGTTCTTCAACACATGTATGCTTGATGTGTGGCTTGAGCTTGAGGCTTGACTCGTAGCCTAGCTTTGAATTAATTCGTGGCTTAGTATTTTGACATATAGCTTTGACTCATAGATTATGAATTAGGAACATGATCTTAACTCATAGCTTAGCTTAATGTAATGACTGGTGAATAGCATAAGAAATGGGCATGTGGCTTTATAAACTCTAGACTTAGGATAATGCAAAATATTTATGCATATAACTTTAGGTTTAGACTAGATTTAAGCCACTTTGAAGCACACACCACCTCTTCTATCAAAGTCAATAAACTCATTTATTGAAAAGGAAACTAAAATAAAACATAGGGAAATCAACAAAATAAAGATTTAGGAAAAAATACTAAAAGTTGGTTTTTTGGTTATGCAGGTCAAAAAGACAAAGGCCAAAGGTGTTTGGAGAAAAAGATTTTTGAATTAAGACTCTTCCTAACTCAATGAGGAAATTGGAATTTATGAACTAGCGCAAATGAGCAAAAAATATTTCAAAAGTTTAGCACAAGGATGCTAAAGATACTTAAAATTTCCATAAAAAATTGAGTGCTAACAAGCCTCATGAAATTTGTTGGTGCATTTGTTAAGCCAAATGACATGACCATCCATTCGAAGATACCTTCTTTAGATTTGAAAGTAGTCTTCCATATATCAGTTGGTTCGATGGGAGCCTGGTGGTAGCCAGACTTTAGGTCAATCTTTTTGAATAGCTTTCCCCCCTTGAGTTGGTCAAGAAGGTCATTGATTCGGGGAATTGGGTACCAGTTCCTGACTATGATTTTGTTTAATGCTCTATAATCAACAAAAGACTGCTAGGTCCTGTCTTTCTTCTACATGAGTACAATCAGACTTTTGCAAGGGGAAAAATTGGGTATGATGTGCCGCTTTTGAAGAAGCTCTTGGATCTGATGCTCGATTTCATCGTTTTCCATCAGCAAGTAATGATAGATTGTTCCATTAGGAAGAGGTGCATTGGGGGTTAGATCAATTAGATGATTGACTTGGCAGTGCGTCGGTACCCTAGTGGGTGAGGATAAGATGTCTTTGTACTCTTCCATGATCCCGTCCACTTTCTTTTGTTGAAAATAGAGGCTATGTGTAGAGGTCATGTATGTGGCGACGACCTTCTATTTACTGTGAGCATGGATCACAAAGAAAATGAAATTCCCGGTCTGTGAAATGACCTTACTTCCTTTCTTAGCAGAGATTAAAGAAATAGTGGTAGGTGACGTTACCTCTGGTATCCTGTACAATTGTCTACCCAAATTAATAATAACATTGCATGGTATAGACTCATACACAACATGTCGCTTCCATAAATATGGATGGCCTAAAAGAACATCACAAACTTCAAGGGGAGAAATATCACACAATACCTCATCTTTGAAGGGTTTGATGTCGTAGGGAAGACGACATTGTTCGTTGAAGCAGAGATATCTTCCTTGGTGAAGCCAGTCGATGGTGTAGGGTTGCGGGTGTGGTGTCATTAGTAGGTCCACCCACTTGACGATCTCTGCTGAGATAAGGTTCTTCTGACTGCCACTATCAACAATAAAATGAAGTGGAGCCCCCTTTACCCACATATGTGAGTGAAATAGGTGTTCCCCTTCCTATGGTTCTTTTGGTTTGCTTGGATGGAATTTGGTGGTAGAGAAAGTGGCTCTGGGTTCGACATCGATAATTTGCTTCCCTCCTTCTGGATTTGATTTAGAGTCATAATCTACCTCTAACTCAGAAGCTTTCAGATCGGCCACCAATGACTGCTTGGAGCGACATTCTTCGGTGTTGTGCCATGTGAGAGTTCCCAAGAAAAAACTAATATTTTCACCAATCTCCTCCTCCTTTCAGAATTTATTCCTCCTTCTTCTTCACCCAATTTCACCTCCCCCGAAACCTAACAACCAAAGACCCCTCTTCAAGACCTCTCCCCTCTTCCTTATCCTCCTCCATCGAATCCCTCTCCCTCATTCAATTCCCCAACTGTCTTATCCCCCCCATTAATTCCTCAACAACCTTATCCCTCCCAATAATTACTTCACCCACCAATTTAATAATATTATAATAAAAGACTCAATAAATTTATTTTAACAAATAATTAAATTAAATCTAACAACCATGATAATTAAATAAATAATTAGGGTTGTTACATACACCCACCCTTCAAGAAACTTCATAGTGAAGTTAGAGTAATTTACAATACAAGGGTAATGACACGTGTTAGAAAAACAGGACCACAGAGCAATAAAATAAAACAAATGAGGAAATAAAACACAAAAGATACACAATACAAGAGAGACACAGATTTACGTGGTTCACCCAGTGTGGGCTACGTCCACCAGAGAAATTGCCAGGTCCTTTCTTTATTATTATCCAGCAAAATGAAGGGATACAACCTACAACAAAACCCGCTGTAACTTCCTCTTTTTTCTCTCACAGTCTCCTCTCTCAGAATACAATACTTGCCAACCTACATAGCCGCAATACATTTCCCTCATAAAAGAGGGTTGCCTTCTAGGTAAAAAAACCCTAACATAATCTTCATCATTAGATCTGCGACCTTATAATGAACGGTCCAGATTTAGAATGAAATTACAATATACTTTTACAAGGCAATTTTTTCTTCGGGGGCTTCGCCCTCGAACCCCTGCTAGGGGCCCCCAGACCCCCCAGCCGGAGGGATATCCCCCCCGAACCCCACAAAGGGGGTACCCCCCCTCTGCACTCCCCCGCGTGGAAGAGTGTACATACTTCTGGGGTGTAAATACTTCATGGGGTATAAACACGGTTGAAAGTAAAAGACCTCTAAATCATGAAGATAATCAGGCTCCACAACCAACAACACGTGGTTCATACATCCACATTAAATAAACAACATCATCAGTTTGAAAACACTTATACATACTAGTGTACATGTGCAAGGAATGCATGTGTAGCTAGCACATACATGACTCGCACATGTACTAATGACAATAATTATCACACCTATAGTAATTTTTGTATGCGTCCAATCCAATCAACAAGATCATTCATTTCACAAAAGATATTAAACCATTTAAAATGTTCGCAAAATCCCTCAATTATAATAATTTAGCACAAACAACATTCACTTAGATAATTGTAGTTTAGTTAAGCAATTATAAATATCACACACACACACACACACGCACACACGCACACACACACACACACACACATATAAAGAGGAAAACAATAAATTCTACTATAAGGCGAAATCCCCACACACTCTCAACTACTTCTATTCATCCTTCCTCCATAACTTTCTTCCATCTTCCATCTATATCCTTCCTCTACCGGACTATCTTAGAGCATCAACTATATTGACCTAACTCCAAATAGAACCCGTAAGCGGAAGTGTCAACTCTCTTGACCAAGCTTCCCCAGTAGGAAACTGATAGTCATCATCACACATCTAGGGGAGTGTGAGCTAACATCATCCTCCCATGACTCCAGGTTTCAGAGGATACATGGTGGGAAATGCCTCCACCCCTCCTAAGAGAACTAGGGTCAACACCCTACCATGGACCATACAGTGGCATTGTGTTGTTGGGAATTTTGTCATCGTATATTCAGTTTTAGGCAGTCTCGTCACCTGAAAACCTGCACTTGTCCACATACCATAGCAATGCATTTGAACCAATATAATTTCACATACAAAATTCTTACCATATTGTTTCCTGGTCGATGTTCAGGACATGGACCTTTTATCTTCATTATTCTTTGGTTATTTCATAGCTTATTGACCTACAGATTAGTCTATAACATAAACCCATAAACATCCATGCATTATCATCATGTAAATTCATTTAATCATAATATCATTCCGGTATCCATGTACCAACAAGTTCAAATGTCAAAATTTTCAAGTTTAGAAATAGATTGCATAATATCCATCACAATTCAAATAATGATAAACATTCATAGAATTGACATTCACATAGGTCCATATGTCTTAAAATTTCAAGTGTATCATTAATAGTTTCATAGTGAATAGAGAATAGAGATGATTAGGCCTTAAGTAATTCTAGTTGTCTAAGTCAAAAGGTGGCATTACATACACCCAACCTTCGGGAAACATATTCTTGAGGTGGTTTAAAAAGTGAGGGATGATCTTATCGTATGGTCTCTAGATCCTCCCAAGTAGAAGATCATGGGATATACTTGTCCCATTGGACCTTAACTTGGTCTACCCGACAGTTCCTGAGCTCTCGGACCCTACGATCCAATATGCATAACGGTTCTACCGTGAGGGTTCCCGCATTCAATACCTGCAATTCCTTCCAATTCAGTTTATGAGATTTGTCAGCAATATAATGACATAGAATAGATACATGAAAAACATTATGATTTTTATGCAAGTGGGGTGGAAGTATGAGATGATAGGCAACGAGTCCAATTCTCTATTGGATTTTGAACGGTCCTATAAATCGAGGCGACAAAATTTTCCCCTTCCCGAACCAAATGATACTCTTATTAGGCCTGATACGAATGAAAACTTGATCTCCCACTTTATAACTTCGGTTAGTCCTATGTGCATCAACATAACTTTTTTGTCTATCCTATGCTTCCTTTAGTTGCTGCGTAATTTGAATCACCTGTTCCTCCATCTCTAAAATCAATTCTGGCCCAACTGTCACTCGGTCTTCAAACCTTTCCTAACTCAACGGTGTCCTGCATGGCATTCCATACAAAGCTTCATAGGGTGGCATTCCAATGGAGCTATGAAAATTGTTATTGTAGGCGAACTCTACCAAAGGTAGGTACTTATCCCAATGGATTTGATTATCCATAACATACATCCTAATCATGTCTTCCATAAACTAATTTACTCTCTTAGTTTTCCTATCTTTTTCAGGATGATAAGTTGTGCTTAAGTTCAATTGAGTTCCCAACGTTGACTGCAAACTTGTCCAAAACCTAGATGTGAATCGGGAGTCCCTATCTGAAATGATATTCTTGGGTAACCCATGTAGATGGACGACCTCACTTATAAACACACGTGCCACATCAGTGACATGGTAAGTGTCTCTAACCAGAATAAAATGAGCACTCTTGATCAACTTATCAACTATCACAAGAATGGCATTGTGTCTATGTGATGTGAGCGGTAATCCCACAACAAAATCCATAGAAATGACTTCCCACTTGGACATAGGAACATCATGTGGTTGTAGGAGACCTGTCGGATGGTGGTGGTCAGCCTTCACTTGTTGACACTCTAGGCACTTGAAAATGAAATGGAATACATTGCGCTTCATGCCTACCTAGAAGAAAATCGTATTCATGTCTGCGTACATTTTATTCACACCCGGATGTGCACAATAAAGTGATCTATGGGTTTACTTGAGTATGATGCTTCGAATATCCCCACCTTCAGGGATGTACATCCTTCCTTGATATCTTAATAATCCATCTACTTCCAGGCTATATCCTTCATACTTTGGATCTAATTGCCTTCCACTCTGGAGGGTTGAAGTAGCCTTTAAATACCAACTATCTCCAAGAAGTTTCCCCAACACATGCTCCCTCAGATTAACTTTTAAGGGTACCAAGGAGGAATAAATTGGGTGAAGAAGAAGGAGGAAGAAATTCTGAAAGGAGGAGGATATTGGTGAAGATATTGGTTTTTTTTGGGAACTCTCACAAGGGCACTGTGTTGTTGTTTATTGGAAGACATGAAGCTATAGAGAGTGTATTAGAAGCCAGGATTGGCACGTCCTCAAGGTTGAATCCTGGAGACAGGCTCGATGAGTAATAAACCAAATATTTTGGTGCACTGTCATAATATTTGGCATTGGCGCTCCATATGTGTGTGCGCTATCTTCGTGACTTGACTATCGATGCATGTGTTGTCTGTTTGGCTCTTGGTATCGGGTGCTTGGATTTGATGCATGACGCTTGGTCTTGGTTGACTTGTGTTGTGTTGGTACCTGATATACTAAATTGTGTTGTGCATTGGTGCAGGTTCTTTCCCTCGGTGTTGGGCTTGAATTTGGACTAGAAGCCTAATATTTTATTTTATTTTTTTGTTTTAAAATTTTATTTTGTTTTTGTATATATCATTGTTTTTTTTTTTAAGAACTTATGTAGGTCATCTTGCAACAACATGTTAAACATACAGAAACATATTTTAGTTTTTTCATTATGAAGTACATGATTTTAGAAATTCTCTTCATTCCTTTATCGGTTAGGATTTGGACTTGGAAAACTCCTTTAGGAATCTGCAAACAATCTACATGACAGACTCTTTGTTTGGGTTTTCAAGACTGTCTGGGTAGTCTTCATAGGTTTTATGGCCTTTAAATAAAGGGTTTCTATGATGTAGGTTAAGGGTTTGGGGAAAGATTGTACAATTATGTGGGTGGTCAAGCCCAAGTTTCGGTTTTGAAACCGGGCTCTTATACCATCTGTAAGACCTTCCATACAAAGCCTCCAAATAAATAAATAAAAATATATTCATCTTCTACTAAAATAAATTCAATTTAATTCAAGGTTTTCCTTTCATGATTTTCTTGATACCAGCATAATAATCAACAGCTACATAATAATCAACATGAGCATAATAACAACATAAAATGCACAAAATATGTATCTCTACATGTAGATTAGTTGATCTAGCCTCTTTTCTGGTTGTCCTTGCTTTTCCAAACTACCCCAAACTGAATATTAACCTCCCATCCAACTAGGAACAACTTCTCTGGCTCCCTATCTCTAGGAATCCTTGCGGTTTCCTGGCCCTTGAGTCCAAAATTCCCAACAACAACAATGTCCATGTGAGAGTTCCCCCAAAAAACCAATATGTTCACCAATATCCTCCTCCTTTCAGAATTTCTTCCTCCTTCTTCTTCACCCAATTTCACCTCCCCCAAAACCCAACAACCAAAGACCCCTCTCCAAGACCTCTCCCCTCTTCCTTATCCTCCTCCTTCGAATCCCTCTCCCTCATTCAATTCCCCAACTGCCTTATCCCCCCCATTAATTCCTCAACAACCTTATTCCTCCCATTAATTACTTCACCCACCAATTTAATAATATTATAATAAAAGACTCAATAAATTTATTTTAATAATTAATTAAATTAAATTTAACAACCATGATAATTAAATAATTAATTAGGGTTGTTACATGCCAAGGGATTTTATGGTATTCACACCACTTTCCCGTGTCCTTCTTCGACTTCTCAATACCCTTCTTGGGTTGCATCTTGGACTGGTTGTCCTGAGAGTGGCCATCTCTTCTCTGTCCCTTGTTTTGTGGGTTGGGGCCACCTTTTCCCTGCTTCGGCTGTGAGGAGTTTGCAGATCCAAACTCTCACCTCTTCTACTTAAATTTATGCTCGATGTTGACAACATATATATAAGCCGCACCTAATGATTCAATGTCCAGAAACTCCATTTTTGTTTGAATGTATCTATGAAAAAAATCGCGGTATATGAGCACCAGACGTCATTCAGAGTCTTTGATACCCAATTTGGTGTGTAGGGTATGGAAAAAATTGGTGAAATCGGGTACTCTCTGGTCCCTTTCCTGATGCAGCTTGGTCCATCTTGTGTATTGGTCCACGTAGCTTCCAACATGGTACAATTGCTCTTTAATAGCAGCCCTGAAGGAATCCCATGTGGGGGGACTGCAAATATTGCAGATTCCTCTGTGTGCCTTTACTCAGAGTAAGTATCCCACCAGTCCTTATGATGGGGGATGACCTTGAGGAGTGCAAAAGTAATATTTTCCCTATTGGAAAAATTGTGGACCTAAAAATACCCTTCGAGCAGATTCAACCATTTATCTACAACATTCACATCTATTAGTCCTTCAAATAATGGAATATACAAAATTTAATTGTACCTTGAAGGGGGTTGCGTGGACGCTTGATTAACATGCATCTCTTGTGGGAAGCCGCTAAAAGATCTGTGCAAAGTTTTCCATCATTTTGTTCCTTTATCACGAAAGGGCTTCCTTGAGAAACAATTTAAAAGGATCTCCTACTCCATCATATTTCTTCTCATCTGCCATGAGTTGTTTTCTAGATCGGTGCAACCGATCTTGAAAAGGATCGACTGGTTCGAGTCCCAACTTCTTTTACCCATATCTTGTCGGGGACATGCAAGAAGAAGAATAAATGAAGAGCAGACAGCTCTGATACCATTGATCCAGATTTATGAGTGGAACGCAATGAATAATAGATTGAATACAATAAAACAAATATATGTAGAACACAATAGATATCCAGTGAACAATAACTTCTATTCAATAATGAAAATAGGTTGAAACTGTAAAACTACAGAACTGAAAACAACTTGCTCGAATGGTGGTAGTTATCTCTAAGAAGAGATGTGGCTTCTACGCGCATCCGTCTGAGAAAAATGATTACAATGAGACTGCAGAGGCCTTTTTATGATTACTCATGAATTCCAAAACCCTAGACATCCAAAAACCTAACCCTAGGAAATGAAACGCCAAAAATTATGTGGGCCTTGATGGTTAAGTTGGTACCTCAACTTCCCAGAGTCGTAACTTTTGCATACAACCTTTGTTTTAGGCATGTGATAGCTTGTTGGAAAGGTATTTTCGAGAAATACACATTGTGCCATCAAACTATGACTCTTTATAAATTTTGATTGTTGAAATCCCCCCATAAAAGAAAAAAACATTGTTTAGGGCCCCAAAACGGCCCTGGAAGTACAAAAATATGTACTAACATGAAAACTTCCAAAATAAGCCAGTTGGAATAGGTGGGAGGCCACAAATATCCACCTGGATGTTGTGTAGGGCTTCAGGATATCCCCGGAAGTGAAGAACCCACAATTACAAAGAAATGTCATCATTACAGAGAAACATGTTGAGCTAAAAATTGTCAAGAGGAGCCAGTTGGAATAGGTGGGTGGCCACTAATATCCACCTGGATCAGTTACTTTTTGAGAAAACTGGAGGAAGTGGGATTATTGGATGTGGAACTAGCTAAATTGACCCCAACTTGGAAAAATAAGAGAATGGGAGAGGCTCATATAGCAAAGAGACTCGATTGTTCTTGATTTTTGAAGCATTCCTTGACAAATCAACTAGAATCAAACAATGTTTTTCCTCGTGAGGAGATTCTAACGTTAATCTAGTCATGTTGGAAATATCTTGTACCGAAGAGAAACCTACTAGCCCTTTCAAAATGAATCCAGAATGGATGAAGGAGGAGTAGTTTATAAATAAGATAAAAGAGGTTTGTGTGCCTTATGATGGAGACTTGAGAGAATTTATCCCATATGGTTCCATCAAAATTTGAAAATATCCAAGAAGGTAGCTATGTAATGGGCAAAGGACAAAAAGTAGAAGGATGAAAAAATCTTAGGGAAGTGGAGGAAGTTTTGACAACACACTACAATAGTGTAGGTTTTGGTTATTTAACATAGGATAAGAAAACAAATGTAAAAAATCTTGAGGACAAATAGAGGCAATTACTCTTGGATAAAGAGAAGGAATGGAGGCTCAAAAGCATAGTGTTATGGCTTCAAGCAAAAGATGACAACACCAAGTTTTTTCCTAGATATGAAAATTGCAGGAAAAACATTAACTCAATCATGAAAATATAAAGAGAATATGGTTCATGGGAAACAACTTTTAAGGAGATAATAGAAGAGGGGGTACATTACTTCTGATCTCTTTTCAAAGAATATTGTCAAGCCACCATAGCATAAGTAATAAAACTAACAAATTCCTTCACAAGTTTTTTCAATGCTAAGGACAATCAAGTTTTGATGGAGGAAATTTGGAAAGAAGAATTGATTATGACTCTTCAAAGTTTCCAAAAGGAAAAAATTCCTGGGCTAGATGACGTTCCCGTGGAATTTTTTCTTCGATGTTTTGAGTTATTGGAGAATATTTAAGAAGAGTGGTCAAGGAAACTAGAACAACAGGAAATATGCCTAGAGATTTCAACTTCTTATGTTGATTCCAAAGGATGATAATATAAGATTCTTTGGCAAGTTCAGACCAATTTCTTTATGCAATTGTATCTACAAAATCATATCCAAGGTAATAGCAAGGAGACTAAAAGGGGTTTTGTCAAGACAAATTTCTAATGAAAAATTTGGGTTTTTACATGAGGCTATAGGGATTTCTTAGGAAGGACTCCACTCAATCAAAATCAAGAACCAAAAATTGATTATGGTCAAAGTAGACATGTCTAGAGCATATCATGGAGTAAGTTGGCTTTATCTCATGCTTATTCTTATTCATCTAGGTTTCAATCATTAGTTTGTAGTATGGATAATAAATTTCATTGCATCTACATCTTTTGTTGTTTTTTTTCCTTGGAAAAAAAGCCTAATTTTATTACTTTTAGGAACAAAATTACATTCTGTATATACACCTAAAAAGTGGTGTATTCTGTTACATTGCAGCCCTATAGTTGTATGTTATTTTCTTTGCTTCAAAACTGCTTCTGTAGATGGTACTGTTGTATATTCCTTTGTATTGCATATTGTATGCCTAAAATATATATGATTATTATCGCTTTTCGAAAAAGCTCTTGCTCTTCAAAGTGTTGTTCAAAAACTGGAGGTTTGTTCCCAAAATGGACTGTGCCAATATTCTTTAGTCTGTTCATTGTGGTGCTCAACTATTTTCCATTGGTCCACACACAAGCTGATCCCTTCTTTTGACCTCTTGTCTGCTTCTTTATTCTTTTCCCTGTAGACATGATGGCAATCAATGAAGTCAAAATTTGTCTGTAAACATTTTATATCTTCCACCAAACTAGCAAGTCTTATGTTTATACATCTATGTGTTCCTTTTATCCAATTTATAACATTTAATGAATCCCCATAGACTTTAAGTCTTCGACAACCTTTTTCTATGGAAAAACAATGAGTAGTTTGTAACTCACTAGTTCTGAAAAAATTGTTGGATCCTATTCCAAGGCCTGAAGTCAGGAGAAAAAAGAAAAGTGTGTGGCTGATAAGTGGATAAGTCCCCCCCTTCCATAGTGTGTTTGTTGTGAGGCTCCATCAAAAAATCCCTAGGGGGAAGTCCTATTGAGTAATAACTCTTGTGTCCTTCTAGAGGATGAGCTTGTAGGAGATGGAGAGGAGGAGGGCAGGTGGGAAACACTGTTTGCTACCAAGATCTCTAGTGGAAGAGGTACACCTTTAAAGATGATGGAGTTTCGTGCCAGCCAAACTCCCCAAATGACCAAGAGGGGGAGTGCTTTTAGGTGTTTGTAAGACATGTTATTCCACCACAGTAGCCAGGAATGTTCCAAGTTCCTTCCCTCCCACAAGCACTGTAAGTTAAGAAACTTCAAAATCTCCAGCCAGACTTTGAGGATGTAACTGTAGTTTAGAAAAAGATGGGTAGATGATTTTTCTTCTTTTTTGCAAAGAGAACACCATCCAGGTCCAACAAAAATCTATTTCTGAAGGTTATCCCAAGTCGGGACCTTGTTTTGGAGAACATTCCACATAAAAGACTGGTTTTTATCGGGCTTTTGACTTTCCACAGTTTGTTCCACCATCAAACAATCTCTTGTGTATCCGGTTGGCACTTTAAGTAACCCATCTTGGGTGTGTAGGTTCCAGACGGTGCAGAATCCCAAATAAGTTCATCCTCAATGTCTGATAGACATATTTGTGCAACCTTAAGACCTTGGATAAAGTGTTCTAGTTCTTGTGTATCTTCTTCATTGAGTCCCAAACTAAAAGGGTCCTTCCATCCCTGAGCCCAAAGTGTGGTGTGATTAGTGTCCGTTAGGAAACTTAGGAAGTAAAAGTCCTTGGAGTGTAACAAATGGATTAATTGTTCAGTAAGTAAATGGTTCCCATCACTGCCTGACCATGGGTCCAAGCCTATCTTGAGTCTATTTCCATTTCCAATATCCTAGGCTAAACCGTTTTCTATAATTGGAAAATATTTTATGATAGCTTTCCATATCACCGAAGCTCCTTTCGTAGTTTTTGGTTGGCACCTTATCCAGGTCTCAATTGAAACTGGTGCAATGTACTTCTATTGGATAACTTTAGTCCAAAGACTAGTAGTATTTAGAAGACGCCACCCCCACTTTGTTGTCAGCGCTTTGGAGAAGTGGAAGATGTTTTTCAGTCCCCAATCCCCTAAGGCCTTTGGTGTGGCAATTTTTTCCCAGCGAACCCAAGGAATTACAAGTGAATATGATTTGCCACTCCATAGGAACTTTGAGGAGAGTTTTCTAGCAACATTCAGAATTCCTTTAGGGATCCAAGAGAGAGACATCCAATATACAGGGATGGCTTCTAGTACTGATTTGACCAATACCATTATGCCTGCTTGTGACAGCCATCGGTGACTCCAAGAATTTATTCTTTTGTCCAAATTTTGCAAGAGCCACTTCCAATCTTCTTTTCTGTAGTCATTGGGTTTTAGATTAAAACCCAAGTATTTTAAACCTTCTACTAAAACTCTTTTTTCGAAAGGAAAGTAGTTAAAATGAGATGATTCTTCTTCATCAGAAAGCAGAAAGGTAGTGAGTGACGATTTTCAATAATTTATTTGCATCCCTGTAGCTCTTGAAAAGAGTGTAAGAATGCCCCTTAGAGTCTCAACTTCCCTTCTTGTCGCTCCACTGAAAAGTAAGACATCACCCATGAAGAGGAGATGTGTGAGGGACACAGTCTGTGAGATTTTGATCCCCAAGAGTTCACCTGAATTGGTGTTTTGTGTAAGAGCTATTTTGAGTCCTTCTGCTACCAGGAGAAAGAGGAGTGGTGACAAGGGGAAACCCTATCTGAGCCCTCTTTCAGGAGTAAAAAAGGGGGAGGCTAAGCCATTTATTATAACTGCAAAGAATGCTGAAGTAAGACAACTCATAATCCATGTAATGAACGGTACTTCAAAGCCTAAGTGAGTCAATAATAGCCGAATATACAGCCAACTAACTCTGTCATAGGATTTTGAGAGATTTGTTTTTAGCACTGCCCCTTTTAATTTCTTGATCTTCATACTGTGTAAGCCTTCTTGAGCTATACCTATAGCTTCATGAATCTGTCTCCCTTCTAGAAACCCAAATTGTTATTCCGAGATATTTTTTGAAAGGATTTTTTTGAACCTTCGAGCTATAATTTTGGAGACGATTTTGTAGGCATAGTTATAGAGTGATATTGGTTTGAATTCATATAGAGTCTCTGGTTTATCCGTTTTTTGGATGAGAGCTATGAAAGTGTCATTTAGACTCTGAGGGATTCGGCCTGAAATCCTTGTATCCCCCACCATTTTCGGCAGATCTGTTCCTAAAATTTCATAGCATCCTAGGGAGAATTCTATAGTCCATTCGTCTGGGCCTAGTCTTTTATCCTTTTGAAATTTTTGCAATACCTCTTGGAGTTATTTTTCTGTAATTTCACTCATCAACAGACAGTTATCTTCTTCTTCTACAAATCTAGGGAAATATTGGGCCACTTTGACTACTTCCTCTATTGTAGCTTGGTTGTCTACTTTAAAGAGATTTTTGAAGTAGTTCTTCCCTAAGAGTGACATCCCTTTAAAAGAGGATTCCAAATTTCCATCTTGGTCTTTTAAAAGCCAAATGGTATTGACATTTTTCCTTCCTTTTGCATAGGCTTGAAATAACTTAGTATTTTCGTCTCCACTTTCCAACTAGATAGCTCTTCTTTTTAGCCTCCAAGTTTCTTCTATTTCTTTTAGCAACTTTATCCTCTTTTTTTCCAGGTGTAGTAACCTGATTTTTGAATCTGTTGAGCTCAATAGGTCCCCTTCATCATCAGAGAACTTTTTTAGTTCGATTTTGATCTCTTTTAATTCCTTATCTTCTCATTTTCTTTTTTGGATAGCCCAAGGTTTTACATAATCTTTGATTCTTCTTAAATTTTCAGTAAACTGAAAATATGTCGACTGAAGGATGTCTTGTCAGAAGGGAGTCCAGTGTTCCTTGATTAACTTTAAGAAGGAATCATCTTCTAGCTATGTTCTATTGAATTTGAAAGGGCTAGCTGGTTTTTCTGAATCCTGTCTGAGCTCCAAAAATATAGGATGATGATCTGACAGACCTCCAAATCCGATCCATTGCTTGAAGGTCAAGGAGTTGATTAGAAGAGTATCATAAATCAAGAAACGATCAAGTATTTTTGCCACTCCATTTGTTCTGATTCTATTGTTATTCCAAGTAGGCTTGAGGGAAAGTGGAGCTAGGTCTGAAAGAGAATCTTCTACAAATTTCTTGATGAAGTAGTCCGCCAAAGGGTCGGGTCTCGCACTGTCCCCCCAAACTTCTGAGGGACCTAAGGAGATATTTAGAAACCCCCCTAAAATTAGTAAATCCTTAAAGAAGTATTTTTTCAGGAGTGTATCCCAAAATGGCTTCTTGTTCAGATAAGGTCCATAAATGTTAAGTAAAAGGACTGTCTCCTTTACAGCAGGGAGGAGAAAGGTAATCCCAAGACCTGAGTCTAGACCCCAAGTGTTGAGGACTTGAAATTTTTGAGAGTTACATCCAGTGGAAAATCCTCCAGATCTACCTACATCATCCATCGTCATGAAGCTCCACCCAAGAAGTAAGCGCTCCAAGCCATCTTTTACCTCCTCCCCAGTTCCCATAGTCTCCTGTAGAATCATATAATCCGGGTGTTCTAAAGAGATCACCCTTTTTAAGGAAGATTTTTTATGGGCTCCTACCAAACCCCTACAGTTGAAGGACATGATATTCAAAGAGACACCTTTCCCCTGGGCTTCACTGCTCTAAGTGATCGTTCAATAGATTGTCGTGTTCCAACCAGAAGATCCAAATTCACCTTTGATTGTGATTTAGACATGAAGGATTTTCTCCCTCATCCTCCCCTGTCAGTGGAGGTAATATCCTCTTTTCCTAGTCCACCTACGGTTTTGGTTTGGGATCTTAAGAAGTATTAGGTGGAAGACGATTCCCCTGACTATGTAGAGGAGGAAGAGTTTTCTTCAAGGATGCAGAGTCTCTTAGGGGGAGGGAGGGCTTCCAATAGGGGAGGTTCAAAGGATCTATCATGTCTGGCCACATATGTGGTTATGGAGACATAATTGAGTGATAAGTTTTTCAGGGTCCGTCCAATCCTTACCCTCTAAAGACATGTTATTAATTGAAACAGTAATAGGGGGAAGGGGGCAAGGAGCAATACCTGAGGTTCTAAAAGCCGACAGGTCTGGGGTGGATGTAGAATCTCTTGTAATCTGCAAGTGTCCATAAGTCACCCTTTCGTGGGTTTGCGTGTGATCCATCTGGGTCTTTTCAGTTGTGACCTCTGTAGAAGGACCCGGTTCTGGCGAGGCAAGTGTAGATAATTCTGGAACAACTTCTTGTCTTTTGTTGCATTCTGGTGAGGAGGGAGTTAAATTTGCTTTGTAGTAAGAACCCCCTTTTGTTCTTAAGGGTAGATGACATGAATCCACCAAGTGTCCATACTTGTGGATGTGACAACATCGGAAAGGGACATTCTCATAGTCTAGTAATTGAGTATGTGTATATCCTTCCCACGTAAGGTCAATCTCTTCTCCTAATCCTTCCCTAACATTTAGATTGACCAGAATACTCCAAATTTTCCTTTGTTTAGTTTTTTCAAAGGAAAGGTCAGCTTCCAGAAACTCCCCCAGCAAATTTCCACTAGCTTTGAAATAATCCAGCACCCAGAACTGGAGAGGAAGGGATGGAAAACGGACCCAAACTGGAATTTTTTCCATTCTTTCCTTTGTGGCATCAAAAAGAGGACTCCATGGCTTCAACAAAAGAGGGGAGGAATTTATACTCCAATTTCTTCCCAACACCCAATTTGTATCCTCCGATTGATTGAATTTGAAAGCAAACCAATTTCGGCTTAATTCAATAACTTCCGGAGAATACCCCAGGTCTTCTTTCCAGGCCAACTCTGCCCAGGAAACTCTGGTTTTGTGGGAAAAAAATATGCCACTAGCTCTCCAAACCAGTGTCTGATTCGTCATTTGAATCACATTGTTCATGCCGACTTCTCTCCTTAGTAGCAGATTGCCCACTTTCCCTTTGGAGGAAGGTCATTTCCTTTTCCTTTTATGTTGTCCTCTGTAAAAACCCTTGTCATCCCACGAAACCTCTGAGAAGTGATCCGAAGAAAAAATCCTCTTGTTTAGTGTAAAACCTCGTTGCTCTTCGACGTTTAAGTGGGCTGAGATAAATCCCTGTGGAGAGGTAAAGTCCAAACCCTTTCAGCTAGTATCCAAGACGACGTTTTCGTCAGTCTGAGGTCCTTTCTCTCCCATCCCATAACCAAAGGAATCAGAGTGGGGGGATACTTCTTCTTGAGTTATAAAATCTAGTTCTAGGTCATGCGATCCATTGAATGAGAGGTAACTATCAAAAGTGAGGGTGTTCGAAGCTAGGTACTCAGAAAAAGTCCCAAAACAACCCAAGAAAACGTCCGCTCCATGCAGGGAATAGAGAAGGGTCGGGAGGGTTCCTGGTAGTGGAGATGGAGGCTCTAGAGATAAGAGTTGGTCTATAGGTGAGAAGCCAGTTCTTGAAATCCCCAGTGAGAGGTGAGAACCAAAAAAGGTAAGTGAGGGCAGGAAGTCTGAGGCTTTGTCCATGGCTGACCTAGGAGACTGGGAACAGTGGTAGTTACGAGGTTGTGGTGGTTAGCAGGAGTGGACAGAGGGATTAGTGGTCTAGGGGAAAAACTAGGGTAAAAAAATTTAATACTGTCATCGTCAAAACTGTAAAAAATACGGAGAAAATCAACCGCAATCCCGCTCTTGTGTGCCAGAAAAAACCACAGATGTCATCCTCTCCCCCGTCAAAGTGTCTACATCTTTTGTTGTTATGATAAATGGGGAAACATATCCCTTCTCCAGGCCAGGAAGAGGTCTAATACATGGATTCCCCTTATCCCCTATCCTTTTCCTTTTAATTGTTGAAGGATTGAGAAAATTGTTAAAGGAGGCTTCAAAAAATGGTAGTTTTAAAGGGCTTATAATTGGACAATCTTGTAATATCACCCATTTACTATTTTTTGATGACATACTTATATTATATGAGGGCTCCATAAGGGATGTTGAGAAGTTTAAAGACATTATGGACTTATTTTGTAAGGCAACTTGAACGAAAATAAATTTAGAAAAATCAACTCTTTCACTGTGGGGTATACCGAAGCAGGAAATGAACTACTTTTCACAAATTATTTCTTTCAAATTAATAAGCCTTGACATGGAACTGAAATACTTGGGTTTCCACTTGAAGACAAACAAGCATAAAAAAAGAGATTGGCAATGGTTAACATCTAAAGTGGAAATAAGATAAGCACTTGGTGCAATAGGTGGATATCCCGAGGAGGATGGCCCTTCCAAAAGTAAATGGAGGATGGGGTTTAAAGAACCCATTCCTCTTTTCAAAAACACCAGTAGCAAAAAATGCATGAAGGTAAATTCAAGGAACTAGGCTATGGGTTCAAATTATTAAATCCAAATACACTACACTAGACACGGTGGAGGAATGGGTCAGGAAACCTGTAAAGCAAGCACATAATGGTTCAATAATATGGAAGCAATTATCTTTGCTTTCCAATTGGTGAGGAACTAGTTGATATGATAAGTTGGTAAAGGAGATAGAGTTCATATTGGACTCGATCCATGGGTGGGAAATAAAGGAAGACTCATATTATCCCTACAATTGATCTTAGAGTTAAGAATCAAAGGATATTGTTTGTTCACATAGGTTGCAAACTGGCACAGAACAAACCTTTGGACCTAGGAATCGCTGACTTGGAGGGAGCTAGGAATTGAGGAGGATTATGTTAATGAATGGCAAAGATACATCAACATTTTGAAATATGGAAATGTTATAACTAGAGAGGAGGAGGATCAATTGGTATGTTCCTTAAATCCATTAGGAGATTATGTTCTGAAACTATGATATAAAGCACTTGTTGAGGAAGGAAGAGAGGACGAACATGTATGGTAGTCAAAAATTTTATGAAAACTAAAGAGTCCAACCGAATCCAAAAATTTATGTGGTTTATATTAAGCAATAGGGCACCCACATGGGATGTACTACAAAATAGAACCTTTGTTGGACCTGGTTGGTACAACTTATGCCATAAAGTAGAAAAATAAATGCACATATCATTATGACCTACCCTTTTACAAAGAAAGTATGGAAGGTAGTGGAAAGGATGATATGGTACCAAAATGTATAGGTAGGTGATGATATTTAAGTGGCCTTTAGGTTATGATATGCCAAAAAGGATACAGATAAGATAAGAGTTCTTCCCTTAAACATTGCATGGGGAGTATGGCTAGCCAAGAATTTGAAACTATTAGAAGGAAAAGAGAAACTACCTTTAAAATGTGTTGTCCATTCTTTAAACATCATAAATTCATACCCACAATTTCAAGAGAAACAATCAACTCGTGGTCACATAGAAGAGATGATAAACAAGAACTTCCCATGGGCATACTTCGATGGTGCCTCTCAAGGGACCCCTCCCATGGGTGGAGTGGAAGGTATATCGTATTTATCACAAAATAATAACATTAAATTCAAAGTTGGAATTGGGCAGGGATCAAATAAATTATGTGAGTTGATGGCCCTCAAACTGGTTTTGAAATTGGCCCAAGAATCAAGAGTTTATCATATCCAAATTTATGGTGATTCACTTCTTGTGATTCAATGGATGTGCAAAGAAATAACATTGAGAAACTTTACATTAAATCTCATGTTTAATGATGTACACTCACTACTTTCATCTTTCTCACAAATATCCTTTTCACACATCTACAATGACAAGAATAGGATAGTGAATGAACTTTCCAAGTCTGGAATATAAATGGAATAAGGAACCTGGATGGTATCAGTACAACAAAAAGGGAACACATTTGATTATGCACATGAGTCTTGGACATAATTCTATTTACTTATATTTTTGTTTCTTGTATAAGTTTGAGAAATAATGTTGGTAAATAACCCTGAGTAAATGATTATTTTTAATTTCTTTGGATATGGTGACATAAAAATTTTGTAAAAAAAATTAAATACTATATATAGAGTAGAGTAGGGTGAAGAGGCATGTGAAAACAAAAATTATTTACAAGGTTGAAAGAGATTTTTTTGAATGCATCAATTTTGTTTTTATAAATAAAATTAGAGACTTTTTGCTTTAAGGTAAAAATATTTTGTAAATTTTTTCCAATAAATAC
>ML810495.1:235045-245559 GCA_009831015.1 Picea engelmannii | reverse complement strand
TAATATTAGAGAAAATCTAATATTATGTTTTCTCTAATATTACCCCCCAATATATGAGGGTGGGGGTAGGGGGTAATATTAAAGAAAACATTAGGGTGGGGGTGAGGGGTAATATTAGAGAAAACATAATATATGATATGAGGGTGAGGGTGGGGGTGGAGGACAATATTAGAGAAAACATAATATATGTTTTTTATATGAGGGTGGAGGTGGGGGTAATATTAGAGAAAACATAATATATGTTTTCTCTAATATTACCCCTCACCCCCACCCTCATATATATATATATATTACTCCCCACCTCCACCCCCACCCCCACCCTAATGTTTTATCTAATATTACCCCTCACCCCCACCCTCATATACAACCAGATCAAAGATCAACACACTGATGTTTTAACGTGGTAAAACCCCTACGGGGAAACATTCATGGCCCCAACCAACACGACCACTTGGAGCAGTTTATTAATGCCAAAGAAAAAAATTACAGAAAGATTTTACAAGAGAGTTTCTTACAATCGATCATCAAAAAATGACCCTCCATGCTCTTTAAATAGAGAACATGGACCAATCGGGTGTTAAGCCACAGATCAATGGTCGTTAAGATCGAGGAGAATATAAACCGTCAGATAACTCTATGTCGAGAACGTATCGTGACTATCAAATTTCCTAACTACAAATTCATACTAAAGAAACACACTAAGAAACACATTTTTACCTAACGACACATTAGACCAAGTAGATCTTAACTAACTCCTAAGTGTATGAATGTCCTAACAACACCAACAACATCATCAAATTTTAAAGTGTTTGAACCAGAGACAGAGTTACTTACAAGCATGACCAAGCCGTTCCAACTTTCTGGTAATGAGCACAAGATTAGAAGAGCCCTGACCTCATCATCAAAGTCCACTTTTATAGAACTTAGTTGATTAGTAATTGTATTAAATTAATTTAAATTATCTGCAACAGATCACTTTCTGACATCTTCATATTAAATAATCTCTTCATTAGAAATACCTTATTGGACGATGAGGGTTTTTCATACAGTTTAGCCAATGCGTCCATCAGCTCCTTCATTGTCTTTTCTTTCGAAAATTAAAAGCCACTGACGTTTCCAGGCTCATCTGTATTGTTCCTAGTGGATTTCTGTCAAGAACCTCCCATTCTTCGTCCTTCATGGTTGTCGACTTCTTTGTTATTCCACGCAATGGTAGGAATAGATCCTTATGATATAAATAATCCTCCATAACTAGTAGTTTTGGCTGTTAAATTTCTCGACCCTAAACTTTCCATCTTCTGTCATTGGTACCACTCGAAGCAGGAACCCTCTTTTCCTGCGAGTTACCTTTCGCTCTGATACCAGTTGTTAGGAAAAAAGGATCGTGGAGCAATAAAATAAAAAACAAATGCGAAAATAAAACACAGAAGATATACAATACAATAAAGACACAGATATATGTGGTTCACCCAGTGTGGGCTACGTCCACCAGAGAAATTGTCCAGTCCTTCCCTTTTATTATTCAGCAAATGAAGGGATACAACCTACAATACACCCACTGTAACTTCCTCTTATTTCTCTCACAACCTCCTCACTCAGAATACAATATTCACAATGATCCATAGCTGCAATACATTTCCCTCATAAAAGAGGGTTGCCTCTAGGGAAAAAAAACCCTAACATAAATTCTACCGTCAGATCTGCAGCCTTGTAATGAACGGTCCAGATTTACTATGAAATTACAATATACATTTACAAGGTAATTTTTTCTTCGGGGGCCCGCTTGCTCCCAAACCCCACAGGGGAGGCAAGCCCCCCCTGTAACTCCCTCACATGGAGGGGTGTACAGTCTTCTGGGGTGTAAAGTCTTCATGGGGCATAAACATGGTTGAAAAACAAAGGCCTCTGAATCAAGAAGATAATCATGCTCCACAATATTCAACACTTCCACGATTGCAAGTATTATGGAGGGAGACATACATTCTAGTAAATGCATTATGTATGAAATGTATTATCTACATTGAGTCCAAAGGAGGAGTATTCACTAAATTGAGGACTTTCACCTAGCCTCTTCTCATTTCACCAGTACGATGACCTATTACCTTGATTCTCAAAGAGCCAAGAATGTTGAATTAGCAACAACAATGGCTTGCCAAAGTAAGAAAATTGAAAAATTGGTAGCAAACCATAACATGCTCTATGAATTGGTTCTAGGTCTTGCTAGAAGCTCTCACTCATTAGCCTCTTTTCCAAATATTTCCATTGAGTTTGCAAGAGCAACGATCAAAGATGAAGAAATAGTTCAACAAATCAACGGAGATATTGCTTTTGGAAATGCAGCACTGAAGATCAACCTTTAGGCAGACATCAAACAAGAAGTCCTAAGTGGGCATGTTTTCTTTTAAGCTCAGTTTTATATATGTTATGTAAGGTAGTTTTGTTGTTGGACCAATTCATTAGGCTTTATTCCTATAGACTTTTCAATTGTGTTGATAGAACTATAAGAACTACGTAGCTAGTAGGCAATGTTTTTAAAGTTTTGGGTCTTTTTTAAAACCTTGTTATCATGCATTCCTTTTTTTTTATTCATGTTAACTCACTAATTATGCGGCCACAACTTTGTTTTAATAAAAATGACAATCATTTCAGTTTCAAATAAAAACATGTTAAATTTAATTTTTAAATGGATAATTCTCAAAAAAGATTTTGATTTTATTTTTTAATTTTAACAATGGGAAAATCGAGCAAATCCATAAAAAAATTATCATATACAATCTTAGAATAAAAATCAATATGCCCAACCCTATCCTTTTAGAGGTGGGTCTCCCAAATGTGGAGAGTAAAGCTATGGTAAGTTACTTATTGCACAAGTGTAAGTTGGCTAACATGAAGAAAGAGAAGCTCCCTGTAGCACATTCAAATATTAATAATAATAAAAAACGCACGAGGCTAAAAAGAGGATGGACTCAATATGCTACTTCTTAACACCATTATTAAGGCCTAGGTGGTAGAAGAGGATGCCCTTTATAATATCAACATCATTAATAGTATTGTTGTAACTAACTTTAAAGAAAAAATATAGTGTTACAATGAGATTGAGAATAAGAAAAAATAAGTTTATTACAAAGAGGTCATTTTAAACCCTCGGTTAGAAGATCAGAATTATCTCTCTTCAAAAAGAAAATAAATATTGCAAAAATGCCCTTTATAATATCAACATCATTAATAGTATTGTTGTAACTAACTTTAAAGAAAAACTATAGTGTTACAATGAGATTGAGAATAAGAAAAAATAAGTTTATTACAAAGAGGTCATTTTAAACCCTCGGTTAGAAGATCAGAATTATTTCTCTTCAAAAAGAAAATAAATATTGCAAAAATGAAAAACACTCTTAGGGGCTTCATAGTGAAAATAAGAGGCATAGAATACTTAAAACACCCTAGGAATAAAGAATTTGTAAATTTTGTGATTCTAACAAGGTAGAAGATGAAAAACATGTTTTCTTAAAGTGCACAACATAGACAAATAATTGATCTCATTTTCAAAACATTTATAATACCATTTTTGTTTATAATATGTTAACCCATGAAAATGAAAGTAAGCTCAATAATCTTATTTGCAAGTTATTTGATCATGGAAACAAAGTAATCATCTTTTCTTTGTTCAAGGTCCAATACACCAATGTTAGTCCCAATGGACTATAACAACATTGTCATCATCATTATAATATATCCATTTTTCTAAGAGTTTTAAAATGGATTGTATGGTTCATACACATGCCTGAAAATTAGGCAAAGATGGCAAATATAGACAAAAAAAGATAATGGTGCAGTCATGATGACCAAATTAAGCATGGAGTGGACTTGGCACTAAGTAAATACACCAATAAAACTTTTGAGAGGAGAGACATTCGAATGCCCCTAATTAGTTTATGATCTTCATATGAAACTTGTAAGTCACTAAGTCACTGCATTGAGCCTCCATCATCATGGATAAAGAAAAAGTGACAAAAATTGCTACAAAGTTGCCAACATTGTCAAGAGCTCAATGGGTAGAGGTGTCCCTTTAGGTATCCATTTCTCCAACATTCTCCTTCCCTTAAGTGAGTAAGAATGTGGGAGATCTAAGAACAATTGTTATGGAGGATTTCAAGAGTTATTTGTTGGAACTTCATCTAAGATAAATAGATTTTATTAAATAGTCCACAAGACTAAATAATCATATGAGGCAACGAAGTTTACATTTTATGCATCAATTTCCAAGAAAATAAAGCAAAAAAGATAAGGTTGCAACTAAGTGAATTGACTAGGTATAGAAAACAACGTGGGTTCCCACTTTCTCAAAACCAAGGATGAAGTGGCTAGATCCATACATAATACCTTTTATTTGTTCAGTGAAAAAAAGCTATTAGAGAGAGGTAGATGAGGCTATTATTTCAAAATGATTCACCATAAAACCAATTGATAAAAGAATGATGAATCTCTACACATAAGCATTTCCTATAAATTCTTAGATAAGATAGAATTAGGATCTTGTATTTTAAATAGAGATGAATGGAAAATAATTGAAGATAACACATTGCCCCACCACCATTTTTTAAAATATAGCACAAGCATTAACACCAATCAATAAAAAATGGATATAATTTTTTTATATTGTAAGAACATCAAAATCACAAAAGATCAAGTTTTCTTAAATTTGATGTTTTTCTAAATC
Organism: Picea engelmannii; assembly: GCA_009831015.1. Taxonomy (NCBI): domain Eukaryota; kingdom Viridiplantae; phylum Streptophyta; class Pinopsida; order Pinales; family Pinaceae; genus Picea; species Picea engelmannii. Next base: position 240,842 of record ML810495.1, on the reverse strand, counting down.
TAAAATCAAAATTTGTAAACACCGATTTTATCATTGTATATGGCCTCTATAAAGACAAAATATCAATATTTCTCTTTAAAACAATTTCTAAAAACCTTCTTACAAGATTTACTTATACTTTCTTCAATGATATAATTTGCAATTTATAGGGTGTTTGTTTTTAAATCTTTTCTAACACATGTTTTAAAGGGCTATGCCAAGAAAAAAAAAAAATTAAATAACCAAAATGACAACTAAACTATATTTATTTTGCAGAAATTCATCAAGATTAAGAAAGAAGACAAAATGTTTTACTAATTTAAATTTTTTGTTTTATCATTATTGAAATCAAGCTATGCAATCTTTGTTAAAATTGTAATTTTGGATTTGATAAAATTGTTATTTCTAATGCAAAAATAGATTCAGCCCCCTTCAATATTTCAATGGCAATTGGATTGTGCAATAATATCTGGTATGTGCAGTTTCATCAATCCAAAATGATTCTTGCTGAATTTCAGATTAAAATAATTTCCTTCAAATTATTTTGAATAGAGAAAAAGAAACAAAATACCTTTTCCTTTTTTCTTTTCCTTTTTTCTAACTTGTTATTCAAATAAAGTGAACCATAAAAATTATTTAACCATATATCATTCATTCAATTATATATCATTCATTCAATTAAAAAAATTATAAAAATGAAACCTTAATTAACAACCTAGTACTCCATAAATCTTACCAATGAACCAATTCTATATTCATAAATTATGCATTGTTTGCTAAATGTTTAGTAGTATTCTATTTTGGTAAAGCACTCCATCCATTAAAAAGCCATGATTCACTTACCTTGAAAGCAACCCATTACAATGTTTCCAAAAAAGAATGTGACAACATAACAAAAAGACACACAGTCATATTACCGGTACCAAGTTTACAGATAACTAATTTAACAATAAATTACATTAGCATCCAAAGATTAGGAGAGCATTGCATCGCTTGAGCAAAGAGGACACCCGATGATATCAATGTTATGCCATGTGCATCCTCTTCCACTTGTAGTTGTTTATTATTATAATAGCAGCATAGTGAAATCTATTCTACTTTTACCATTGGTCTAAACAGATTTCATATTTTTTTTTGCTCTTGCTTTTGATATATCTCCCTTGATATATCATTTGACTGTCACTATTTTTTCAAGGAAAACTTGACTTTTTGATATATCTCCCTTGATATATCATTTGACTGTCACTATTTTTTCAAGGAAAACTTGACTCTAAACTATAGAGGGCTTCCCAATGGAACTGTTACTATTTTTTTCAAGGAAAACTTGACATATCATTTGATTGTCACTTGACAGTAAATTATAGTGGACTTTCCCATATTTTGCAGAATGGAATATGTAACATAGACCAACCTACATAATTGACCTTAAAATTATTTACATGAAACTCAAAGCATTCCACCATTTAAACTACCCCATCAAATTGGATATGGATATCTCTACGATCTTTGTCTTTTCTTTGAATACTTGTCCTTTCTTTGGGAAAATCAAAAAATCCCAACAAAGCTTCAACTATCTCTTGAGGAACATCTTTGATTTATACATAATACAGGATTTATCCATTCTTTGTGCAAGTTCTAAAACATGGGTTTCGTTTGGAAAAAAAATTATAACTTGAAAACGATAAGCTGTTGATTTCAGTCTGTACTTTGTATTGACAAAAAATTAATCACCAAAAAAGAATAGCTTGTATTAGATGCCTAAATTCTCTTAGCCCACTGATTCCATCCACAATTCTTATAGTGGTCCTCCATTACAATTAAATAAGATAAAGAACGATTACAGAAATTACAGTTGCCACTTTTTCTAACCAGGTTACAAATTTGCTGGAGACAAAACATATTGAAGAATAACAAAGTAGATATTAATGATATAAATCTTAGTCACAGAACTCTAAGATATAATTTGAACAATTCTTGTGTGCAAGAATTAGGATATATAAATCACACAAGTGATTCAAATTCCAACCTAAGAGCCTGTGAAATACCTACAAAATAACCATATATTGCAGAGCAGTAACAATACTTTGTTACGACTTTTGCTATGAACAAAACCTGTTGGTATGCACTAATTCTCTGGAAAGGACATCCACAAAACTGAACTGAAAATATGGAATCTTCGACGACTGTGGCCATGAAATCTGTAGATTATGCTCTACAAGAAGATTGTGATGATTTTGACCTCAATTGCAATAAGTATTGGAGAATAACCCACTGTTTATTCCTTAGTTTAAATCAAAGTGGCAACCTTCAAAACCTGCAAATTTTCAAAAACAAAATAAGGAATTTAGAAGTGAACAATTAATTTTTTTCTGGATTCACGCCATCATCACTGCGAGGCACTTGTCATCTTAACTCTATGAAATGCTAAGTCCGCGAAAGAATACACAATTCTGGTCGATTGCAAAGCAACTGAGCACGCATACATGGGCAATGAATTGAGTACGTATCAAATTTTGTAGGTTCTACAATCACTGGAATTCACATGAGTGGGCTGAAAAGAGCTGCTGAAGTCAATCAAGAAGACTTTGTCTATTTTCACATTCTCGGATGTCAAAACTTGAACCCGGTTGAAATAAACTTAGTTGTGTTCTTAAGAGATATAAAACATATCACAAGCAAAGGATATTTACTTCATGGCTTCAAAGCAGAACAGAAGTAAATTTCCTATAACTCAAAGGATTTCTCTTAGGTTGGCATGAGTTTCAAACTTTCAAAGAAATGAGTTAAACTTTCAAAGAAATGAGGCTGGGTGCAAGTCCCAGATGACTTTGGAAGAATAGTTACCGTTTAGACCAAACACCTAAACCAAAGGAAATCCACTCTATGTGGTGCAGTTCCTGAGGGCGTGCTTCTCAATGCACTTCCAACGAAAAGGAAAAAAGTACAAATATAACAAGCAAAGATAATACACGAAGAAGCTTGTGGTTATGTGACTGTATATTTGTCATTGAAAGAAGAAAACTATATACAAAACAGAGTCCAATGAAATTCCCTACTTACTTGGGTCCATTGTGATCAGCATAGCAGTCCCTCCAAAATCGCAGGTTCCACCAATACTTTTGTTCTTTTGCCAATAGCTGTTGAAAGCAAAGGAAGCATGGGCGACCATTGTGTCAGGTGAATAGCATAGTCCATTTGGCTGGATGGATTTACAATCAGCACCCGCTCCACATGCATAGTTCATGGCCTGCTGCAAGACTGGATTCGGCACAGTAGGTTTTGCTACACACCAGAGGGATTGACCTGATGGTGTAGAGGGTGTGCTGGGTGGATAAGGTGTGTAGGGAGTAGTAGATGGGGGATTGGGAGTGTATGGAACAGTGGGATTTGAAGGTGGATAGGGTGCAAATGGAGGTGTAGTAATAGGAGTGGTAGGAGAAGGGGTATAGGGTGCATGGTTAGGAGGAGGATAGGGCATACAGTGGGGAGGATAGTTTACAGTAGGAGGAGGAAGAGCAGGAGGGCTTGTATAAATAGGAGATGTTGAGTATGGTGGCACAGGGGAAGTTGGATGAGGATTAGGATGCGCAGAAGGTATTGGAGAACTGAAAGGTGCATTATCAGTAATGGGTGAAGCCTCTGGAGGATTGACTAATGTAGGGGGGGCAGAGTAATATGAAGGAACGGGACTTGGATAACTTCCAGTTAAAGGGGAAGACCTACTAATAGATGAGCGGATAGGAGTTGGCTGGGCAGGGAAAGGCCTGATGGACTTGAGGGATGCAAATTCCGAATCGGTAAGTTTGCCAGTCATGTCTACGGGATATACCTGAGACCCATTTGGGTACAGCAAACCCCAGTTTCTTGGTGTGCCGTGTTTATTATTATCTGCATTAAACAGAGCAAAGAGATAAGTGGGTACAAAAGTTCCAGGCCTTTTAGGAGTACCCAGAGGTGGATTTGCCAGCATTCTTACAACTACCCTTCTGTTGTATGTAGCTGCCAAATCAACAGTTGCTCCAGGACCTCCTGCTGCAGGCCAACCTGTTTCGCTGATTGCAATTTTCACATTGGGGTATCCCAATTTTTCCATGGCAGCTAAATTGGCATCCAACTGAGCAGACAGCATGTCTGTGTACTTTAATCTTCCATCTTGGACTTCTGCCTTAACTGCTCCAAATGTAGCATAATCTACAGGAACTTTATTGGCATTGGCTGCCCACGCAAAATATGGATAAGCGTTAACAAAATAGAAGGATTTTGAATTGGAGATGAAGCGTAGAAGAGGCTTCATCACACTCTCTGCAATGTCATCCCTGAACCTTGCCAAAGACGGAGCTGATGAAGAGTTAAGGGCATCCATGGCTACAGTTGTAGTCACCTTAATCCTTTTACTAAGATTCCAACGTACAAGTGAACTGTGAATGTTCTGCATAGCAGGAACCAGCTTAGACCATCTATCCTGATTATTGTAGTCGGTGAGGATTTCGTTTCCAACAATTATGGCATTAATTCTGGTTGCAGGATAGTGTGCTAAAACACTGCGTTTAACCCACTCATCAGCATTCAATATGCTGGAAGCAACGGTCGGAATCTCCTCATTCTTCACAGCTATTACAACAGAGAGACCCGAGTTGGCCAACGCAGTGAGAACTTCCGGGTCAGAATCATATAGCTTCACTCGGCCTATTTTAAGGGCTTTCATGAGTGAAACAGACTCGGCAGGGGAGAGAAGATTTTCCCCTGCACGAACATAGTTGATACCAATAGAATTCCATTCTCTCCCAGCCTCTACAGATCAAAAAAATCAATTACAGTAAGTATATCAAAACTCCAAAACAGCACTAATAAACAATACTAGTATAATAGTATTAACGTCTACTGATCAATTATCCACGCAGCCAAGCATTTAAGAACAGTAAAAGCCACAAACCATCTCAGAAGGCACAAAATCTCCAATAATGGACTTGAACGATCGATAGGCTACAAATTTTTTCAATTTTTGGCCAGAGCTGGAAGGAAACTCCTGGGTCGTGTTGCTTCAGGGATTTTCAAGTAAAACCCATAAAAAAATGGCCAATCATGGAACTTGGGTTGGTTGTAGTTAACTAGACCATAGCCCAATCGAAATAAAAACGTAACCAAAGGCAAACATGGGGTGGACAGTGGGAATGTAATATGGATATCCAGAATGGAACATGGTCATGGGATGTAGTCCATGACATTTGAACCCATTTGAACCTGGTGTGAAACTCTTCAATATCCATCATTAGCCCTTGAACCTTGACTAGTAATGGTGCAAAACTCTTTGCTCCCCACCATTAGTCCCAAGTCCTGATATTACACTATAACATGGATCAAACTCAAGACTAAAAACTGAGGATCAACTATTTGTGAATATGGGTTCTCAACCAAAATGCCAAACTGGAGCAGTTGGCAAGCTACCCATATTATTGATAGAAATTCAACCCACGTCACTGTATCGAGTTGTGACCAATCTAACTTATGACCCAATATGAATATGAACCCAAATCTGATATGCACTTCCATAAGTCAAACATAACATACACTAACATTTGATGATATGTATATATTATACCCAAGTTTGGATGGGTTTGTGTTAGTCTTATAACACATATCGTAGATTCAATACACAGTTAAAGTCGATGGGTTACCCCACCCCACCCCACCCAGTCAGTAGAGAGAGCCATTTTTTAATTACTGTAGTAACTGGCCAAAATCCAGTGACAAACGATTATAAACTAAGATAATAAGCAGTACTAAAAATTTTTATGGCTATTGGGTATTGGTATTGAAG
>ML810495.1:198973-234945 GCA_009831015.1 Picea engelmannii | reverse complement strand
GTGTTGCTTTCAATACTACTTTTGTAACCTGAATTACCAAATATGACAACACCTCTTCTTTTGAGGAATTTTGACTTATTTATTTGTGTAATTGCATCTACAAGATTATGGTAAAGATTATAGCTATGAGAGTTAAGTCATTGCTATATGCTTCCATCTCTAATGAACAATTTGGCTTCTTAGTAGGTAGACAAATTCATGAAGCTATAGGGCATAGGAGGCTCTTCATACTGCTATCGAAGGCTTATGATAGGATCAATTGGTTATATCTAAGGATGATGGTCATTCACTTGTAGTTTAATGTACATTTTGTTAATTGAGTGATGAGTTATGTTTCTTTAGTGTCCTTCTCTATACTTGTTAATGGTTCAACTTCAACTTCTTTTATGCCTAGTGGCAGGTTGAGATAGATTTTTCCCCATATCCTCATTGTCATTGAAGGGTTGAGAAGGACTTTGTTGGAATCAAAGAGTGCAGATTCATCCATAGGTATGAAAATTGGTGGTTTTCTATATCTTTCACATTTATTATTCATGGATCATATATTGCTTTTTAGAGATGGTTCTAGAAGAGATGCCCATAAGTTGAATCTAATCTTAAACTTATACAGTACCACTATAGGAATAAAAATCAATATGGGTAATTCTATTGTTTCATTCTTGGAGGTTGATGAAGAAAATCAACATATTTCTTTCTCATTTTTTTTCCATTTCAGCAAGTTAATCTTCAAAATGGATTAAAGTATATAGGTTTTCATTTAAAGACAAATAACTATGTGAAGAGAGATTATGATTGGCTAATATCTAAGGTTGAGAAAAAGGTCTCTTTATGGTGTAATAAATGGTTATATAGAGGGGGAATGCTTGTTTTGGCTAAGGCAGTATTAGAAGCCATCTTGGTTTATTGGATGTCCTTAGCATTTATTCTAAAATGAGTGCTTGAGAGAATAAGGAGGATCAACTTTAGTTTCCCATGGTTTGGTGATAACAATAAGTATGGTATGGCATGGGTCAAATGGTAGAATAAAGAAACTCCTAAGGAGTATGGTGGATGAGATCTCAAAAATATTCATAAATTTGCAAAAGCTTTGGCTACAAAATGTGGATGGAGATTATTCTCAAGACAAGGTCTTTGGAAACAAGTGGTTATTCAAAATTATGTGGCCCTTGACATCCTTCAAGATTAGATTAAGAAGCATGTTAAATCATTCCATAATGCATCAATTATTTAGAAGGTGGTGGTTCTAGCATTTCCAACGGTTGGGAGATGGTTTGGTTAAAAGGTTGGTAAGGATAACAAAGTCAAATTAGGTGAAGATCCATGGGTTGATTGTGGTGATTCCTTTAGACTTAGTGGAGCTTTGGTTGAACAATCCAGCTGGTGGATACTATACTCCCAAGCTTGGATATAAGGTTCTATGTGAGGATGATGAGTTCCAGAATCAAGTGTGGTGGTTCAAGCCATTATGGAAATTTAAATGCCCTCTTAAATCTCAAAATTCCATGTGCTTGGCTCTTAGGAATAAGGTTCTCACTTGGGATAATCTACAAAAGAGATGCCAATATGGTCCTAGTAGGTGCTCATTATGCAAAGAGGATGAGTAATTTATTTATCGTTTACTTCTTATATGTCCTTATTATGTGCAAGTTTGGAAAGAGGTGGAGAGTCTTACTAGGTTGAAAGATGTAAGGAGGGGTCCTTCACTAGAGGATTGTTTGAGGTCTTAGTGTGAGAATTCAAATATGAAGAAATTTAAATCTTTTCCAGTCATTATTACATGGGGCATTGACTCAAAAGGAATGTCAGTTTATTAGAAGACAAGACTATTCCAACCATCCTATGTGCCTCACAAGGTTTAAACATTCTTAGATGTTTTAAGAAAACTAAAAATCTAAAGCCTCCAAGACTAGTTGTAGTGAAAGAGGTGGATAAATCATGTGCTTGGGCTTACTTTGATGGTGTTTCTCAAGGTGATCCACATATTAGTGAGGTAGGGGGAATTTTATACTTGATAGGCTACCGTGTTTTAAAGTTTAAAGTTGTGTTAGGAAGAGGGTCTAATAATTATGTTGAATTAATGGCTCCGAAGTTAAATATTTTGCTTGTGATTGGAAAAGGTGTTATTTAAATCCAAATATTTGGTGATTCTATGGTGGTTATTAATTGGATGTGGGGGGTTTTTTCTTTTTAAAATTCCCTTTTAAGGCCTATATTTGAGGAGATCCAATCATTTGCAGTTGTTTTTAATCAAATCTGTTATCATCATGTCTACAAAGAAAGGAATGAACTTGTAGATTATATTTACAAGGTTTGTTTAACTATGGATGCGGGTCAGTGGAACATCTGGGAGATTAAGGATGGACATTCCTCAAATTATGAGCATCCTTCCTTTCTTTGATTATCTCTTGTGATGAGATATGTTTCCATGTGATATATTGCAATTTTTTTGGGCATTTATATTTGATCCTTTTAATGGGTATATGATGGATAGTGTATGAATGTTGTGCTCTCATAAAAGCTTTGTTGATTATAGATGTGCTTTTAGACTATATTTGGGATTGTTAGGGGGAGGGATAATTCTAGCTTACTTTGTTTTTCTGAATGTGGGGTTCCATATGGGTTTTTTTTTGCATGCTTCCAACCATTTTTTTCCCAAGTAATATATCTCGCGGGAAACCTCTGAAGCACTTCCCCTCATTCTAAGAATGGTACCCAAGGTAAACCCTAGATTTGTCATCGCACAGGGCCAAGTCAACTATTCATGAATAAATCATAGATATCTCATCAACAATTAACTCACTAAAAGCAAACATGTCACAAGTGAATTTTGAATTAAGATAGGTAGGATAATAAATTTTACTCCGAACAACTTGAATTGTATCCAATTGAGAGACATGCTTCCAAGCATATGAGAGATATAATTTGTTTATATTAATAAAATTATATTTTTCCAAAAAAAATAAAATTAATATATATCTATCTATTTTCCATGTGACTTTGCATATAAATAACAATAATAGAATTTGTTTATCTTAAAACATCTTAAGACAATTTTTACGATTATTAAAGTTAATTCGAGAAGCAAGTTGATAATGTTGATCTTCCCTATAATGAAATTAGAAATTACTAGGTTACTAAGAGATAAAGAAAACATATTTTATGTATTGTCTCGCCTTGAGCAATTTTATTGAATATCGGTACTAATATATTTTATAGGTAATAGTTTTTATTAATATTTGAAGATTAAATTAATTAATGTGAAAACAAAATTTTATTTTAAAAATAAATAATATTTTATAATATATTATATAAATAATAATTATGTAAAATTTAAGGAGTTAGTTTAATTTATTGTTCTTATTAAGTATTTGACTAGTTTTTTTTGGTAGTAGGTGTTTAATTTGAATTCTTTTAAACAATGTGTATTAATCTATTTCCATAAATTTATTGAGAATGTTATACAAAAATATGGGAAGCATTCATTTACTTTGTCTACTAAATTGTTTTTGGAGAAAATAAATAAATAATAAAAATATTACCACACAATATATTTAAAGAAACTACACATAATAGATTTATGTTGAAAGTGAAGTTTATTAAACAACATAAATACAGTTTGAGTGGGTTTGACGATTAAGAACTTGTGTTTGTTTCTCAAAGTTCACCGGTTTGAATTCTTTGTTTCATAGACGAGGTCTCATGCATCAATTTTGTGTTTGGTTTGGTTGTAACTTTAAAATCAGATTATTATTATTAATATTACATGTAGTCTAAACGCTCTATGTTTTTGACCTTTTTTTAGAACATTTTTTCGACTAATTCTGCCCAAAATCTGGTCAAAATTTTAGAAGGATTGTTGGAATTGCATATTTCAGTTGTTGATATTGCACAATCAGAGTGCTCTAGAGGTTTTGCAAGGCACTCAATTGATTTATGCATTCAAACAATGCAATTTAAACAATAGATAATTGTCATTTCACCAACAATTGCATAACCACATTATGGTGATGGTTGTCGAAAAAAGTAAAAAATGTAGAATATTTAGACTTGTCCTTAATATTATATTTATATTAATAGTGAAGTTAGCATTGAGCTATAATACTTGTATTTTAAAATTTAGAAATTATTAATTTAATTTATTTTTTTGGTAAGCTAGCTAGTATTAGTATTAATATGTCATAAAATAAAATATAGTCAACATTGCCTATGACCTACCACCTAGAAAACTAGAACCATAGTAGTTCAAAAAGACCATTATTTTTGCTTCAAAAGGTATATGATAGTCTTTCAACGTAACTAGGAGCCTAAACTGAACCTGATCTATCATATTGATAACATGAAAAGAAAAAAAAATGTATATCTGACAGGGCTATGGGTGTCCCTTTGTACTACCGACAGAGAGAAACATAGGTAATTATCTCTATGGACTAGGTACCTGATTTTTCCAGTAGGATATGACCATCTTCATTTCAATATCATCATATACTAAGTAGAAGGGGATTAGAGGGGGTTCCTTTGATGTACAGACATGATTATCTTCTTCCATAGAGTTGTCATGGGCGCATGCTTGATCATTGATTGTAAGATCAATATTGTAAACAACTCGACTAATGGCATCCAATTTTTCATCCAACACATTCAACTTATGCAAGATGGCTTGCTATTGAGTTGCTTTCTCGCCCACCACCTAAGTAATAAAGGCTTTGTTCATACAATAGAGCTTAATGATCTTGAAAATTTTGGTGCCCCTGGTTCTAGAAAATCCGGTTTATGGCACCCACTCTTTGAATTATGCTTCCAACTAACCTTTGGATATTTTTTTTCTTTTGTGTTTGATTTCCTACTCCATAGAATCCATCCTGGCTTTAGTTTCCATAGAGAATCTGTGTTGGAAATCCATAGTCGCTCTCATGGATTTAGATTGGATTCTAGTTATGTGCTAGGGTGATTTTTAGGAAGGGGAAGTCTTAGCTAAGGAGACAAGACCCCTATTTTATCCACGCTTGCTTGATTTAGGGCCAACCTCTTTACCAACAATATTCATTAGCTATATATTGTAGGTGACATGAGATATAGAGGGCCATGGTTGAGAGGGGACAGAGACGATAACCAAAATAACCCTTTATGAATTGAATTGGGAGAATTGAACTTAGACAAGTGACATTGAAGGACCTGGGTTGTAGGTAACCAAGTGATCAAAGTGGATGTCGGTGGCCACCCACCTCTTCCATTGACTCAACACCATTCTCCATCTTGGAAATTCTTTTATGATCTTTTGGTTCCTAATCTTTTGGGATTCTTTTAAGGCCATGTTGTGGCAAACAACAACCCCCCTCTATTTTTCAAGAAAGTAAAGGGACCCCCTTATTAATTTTGGTAATGTCACCTTTATTTGTTCTTGGTTTTATATTTTTAGTGTCTTTTATGTCTTATTTGTCCTTTTGACATTCTCATCATCTTTTTCTCTTCAATATCTTTCCATTGATATGGTTTGTTTTGTTTGATTTTCTTATATAGTCGTGTAAATATTTTATTATTTAGGTGATTGGGTTGGCTTTCATTGGACACTATTGAATCACAACGACTTCGTTAATTATTGGAAATAGTTTTAATTTGAATTCCTCACATTCACTTTGTTCTAAAACAAGATTACGAGGAATATTTTTATCATTCAATAATTAACATGTGATTCTAAAATGTGGTTTAATTGATTGATTTAAATTTGCCAACAATTAAGTGATTATTAATTATTTTGGAGTTAATTTCCTCAAATTTGCATTCAAGGTGTAATGATTGGGCAACATCTATTGGAAAATTCGTATCATTTCCAGAAGATGATATTCTGCCTTCTTTTCTGGGAAAACAATGATGAATCTTTTCAAACAGTTCAAAACCCACTTCCCAAATTGGGTGGTTTACCTTCCTCAAGGGTTGTTTCCTCATAAAATGAACAGATTCAGAAAAATCTTATCGGATTCAAGAGGGCATGTTCAAAATTTATGTGCTATCAATTTTCAGGAGGCAAACTTCCAGATTCAATACCGGCCAAAAGGTGAGGAATTTGAGGAAATGGTTGAAACCCCACTTCCAAAATGGGTCGATTTACTTAAGCTTCAAAGGATGTGCTTACAAAGTGTATATATTTGGAGGAATCATGACTTGAGTGAGTCAGACGAGATTTTGGATCAGTTTCAGGAGGCTAACTTAAAACTTAGATTTTGAGAAAATCAATAGGAATTTGGAGAAATAGTGGAAAACCCACTTCACAAACAGGGTCAATTACCATATCCTGAAAGGATTTACCCAGAAACTCAATTGTTTGGGAGAAATATTATCAATAAGGAGGTGGACCAGATATGCTGTTACGCCAACTCACATGAAGAAATTTTGCAAGTCTATTTCTAGGGGATCAGAGAGGTATTTATCAAAATGGTTGAAAAATCACCTCAGAAACAGACCCATTTACCTTATCCTAAGAGGATTTGCAAAGAGGTTGAACTGTTTGGGAGATATGATGTGTTTTATAGGCAGGTTCTATCCAAAATTAGCATTTTGCAAATTTTGTAGTTGATTTTGTTATGAATTTTGTAGTTGATTGAGGAGCAAGTTTTGGCCGACTCAATGAGGATTCGACCTGTAGGAAAATGAATGTATAAAACTATGTTTATTCATGAGTGTAGAAGGGTTCCAGATCTGAAACTAGGGGAAGTAATTCTACAGGGAAATAAGCACTTGATTACACTGTTGTATTAGAGGGATTCTCTTTCTGTGGGATTCTATAGGACTGTGTAAGAACAGATTTATCTGAAGTTAATAACAAATTTTCATTCACTTGCACTACTATATGATTTGAAAAAAAAATGTTACTTCTTATTGTTAATTTAGTTTTGATTTGTATCTTTAATTTCTTAAAACTATTTTTACAAAGATGAAAAGATTTTAATTAGAATTCGATTATAGATTCATGGAAATTTGATTGTAGTTAATGATAACTCTTTATCATTTAATTATAATCTTGTTTTGTTTTAATTACTGTTGCATTGAAAAAACTATTTCTTCAATATGATAATAGATTTTATATTGAATCTATTTTATTGAGTTTAAGTATATGCTTTGATTGATTTGAATAACTATTTATTTAAGTCATTACATTGCATATTTGTGTGAATAACTTGCAAATCATATGGATTGTTTCTATGGTTTGCAAGTGAATCCTTACCTTGAATTTAATATCAGTCATTTCCCCTTTTAACACTTTTCTCTTGATTCAGATGAGATCTACATCTTGTCCTAATCAAGATAGGATATAATAGATTTTATTTATGTCGCTTGCATCCTAGATTAAAACTGCATTTGCATTTAATCCACAAAGTCTCCTTTCGCAGGAGTAAAACCCAAATGTGGCTTAGCTGAGCCCTTATTTCAGACAACCTAAAAGATTGTCTTCTCGAAGTAGCTAAAATAAGGTAATTCCTTCTTTTTTGTCTGCTAATAACAACAAGTATCAATATACATCAGTAGATAGAAGATCTTGTATATAAACAATTGTACATACATCGATTAACCATAGACTAATCTTAGAACAAGGGTAACTGGAGACCCATTGAACTAGTCAGAATGACCATCCCAAACAGATAAGGGTTTGATTGGGACCCTGACCAGGTGATCTCCTTATGATGTTGAACATGGTTATTTTTTGCCATCAACTGTTTTGGCACTAGAAGCAGGGCCACTGATGAGTGTGCATAATTATTTTATTTTTGTTTGAGCTATTTGTTTTAGCATTTTTATTCTTTTTAATGGCTCGTTTTGAACTGCCCATTTGCAGTTGCATCTATGGTCGAGCATCTTGCAGTACTCCAATGAAGGTAGTTAAGAACTTGTTAAAGGTAAAATTTAATGGTGAGTTTAATTCTTGTGCATTTAATCATGTTCATCAATTTGTTTTGAATTGTAAAAATTTTGATATTGATGAGGGTATTATGTGCATGATATTTACTCTAACTTTCACGAGCCATGCCAAAGACTGGTGTCGATCCTTACCAGTTGCTTATGTTCGTAGTTGGGACTAGTTCGCAAGTATGTTTTTCCATGCTTATCATGGTTATGATTATGAGAAGGTATGCAACAAACTTGAAAGTCTTCGTAGGTTTCAAGGCGAATCTTTCAATAGCTTTCTTTCTAGATTCATGATAGTTTGTTTACAGTTTAAATCTGAAGATTTTCCCTCTGAATTTGAATTAACGAGATGGTTTCAGTACATTTTTTCTCTTCCTTGTACTTCTAACATTCATCTTGAACAAGAAGATACTATTACTATTAATGAATTTGATGTTATTAGTGAACATGTTTTTGCTTCTATTCATAAGAAGAATGTTGTAATTGCTAATAAATAGACTCGGGAAAACATAGATAAGATTATTTCTGATCTTGATATTATTTTAAGTTTGCATAATTATGTTAAAGAAGACATTCACCAATCAATACTCTTAATTAAAAATGACAACAATAAATTTCCTTCTAGTAGCATCCCTCTTATAATAGATTCCTCTAATTTTTCAAATTTTGTCCACAAGTTACAATCACATAATTCTGAACATTTTAATCATAATTTTCAGTAATTTGATTGTATCCAAACACACAAGGTTCTTGAAATCAATTCTAATTATGAATATGATTTATGTGTCATGGATATCATGAAAAAACAGAAATTGAAATTCAGGAATCAAATAGTCATTTTAATGATCATTTTGCAGAAAGGGAAGCCTTTCACCTCATCTGTTTCGATAGTCATTATGATTTATATCATGATCTATTTAATAACTTGAATTCGTTTGATAATCATTTAATAGTTCCTATATATACAAACACTTTTCCAGAAAACAGAGGAACTATTGCAAATCTATCATACAACGAATTACCTACTAACATAGGTCAAAATTATGAATTATTAATGGAGTATTCATCCAACAGCTTTGAGGAATCCGATAAATATGTTTTTTATCATTCTTCTTGTTTAGATTTAATGTTTACAAAGAAATAAATTGAAGCCATTAATGATGATGACTTGAATTTTGAGAATGTTGAGACACTTCACCCTCCATTGATGGTTATGTCAGGCTCTCACATTCCTAATCTCTCAATTCAATCTATATTCGAAAATGTGAGAGATTTTAATTTGGAAATTTTCCCAAAAAACACATATCTTCAAATTTATAATGATTTCAATGATCAAGAGATCATTCTAGTTTATGACTCATGCGATGATCAAGTTCTTTTAAATTGTTATGATCATGATTTTTTTTCGCAAGTACATGATCTTACTACTTTTAATTTTTTTGAGACTTGTGAAAATGAACCTCTTGTGAATCAATCCCAATTATCTTGTATCATTACTGTAAACAATGATGTAAGTTTATTTCTTAATACTAACAACACTTTACAAGCTTCAAAACTTATAAAATCATCATTTGAATGTTGCCTGTTATCCTCCTGTTTTTCCGAAGTTCACCAATCCATATCAGATTTCCATGTGCATTTTTATGATCCAATAAATATATAGTTGGAGAATTGGTTAAAAGAGAGCTCTCTTGTAAATAAAGTTTTATTTTTTGTTTTATTAGGAATTAATGTACATAATAGATTTAATTTTTCTTTTAGTAAATTAGTAATATTTTTATTCTTATTATTATTACTAATGTTGGACATGTACATATGTGCATGTATGAAAGAACTTGAATGGCTCCACTGAAAATATGACTATACTTAGTCATATTCCCTTCATAAAGTTAGTTTAGGAGTGGTTTAGTTCTTAGTTTGTTTTCTTTTTTCCATTAGTTTGAATAAAGCAGTTGAGAGATTATGAGATAATATTGAGTTGTCGCCAAAGTAATAACTTTTTCTTGTTCTTTCTTATCATCTTGTTTTTCATGCTTTTCATTAAAGTTGTGTTATAAGCTTTATTATTAAAACGAATCATTTAAAGCTTAATCATTGTTACAAGAAGTAAGATTTGAAAGAGAGACGATATGCAATACTTTGGTAAAATGTTTACGAGCCAATTTTTTATTCATAACTGGTCTTTAGTTAGAATTTTACTTTTGCAATAAAAATCCTAATTCATTCTAAATCATTTAAGACATAACCTATCTAGATCTCAACATAATTGAAACACGTTCCAATTTTCTTTCTTATGTTAATATTTCTTTTCATTTTTGTCTTATTGTCTTTCTTGAATTTTTGGCTTATTAGTTTCTCCTTTCTTTCAAGTTTGTAGTCTCTTTTGATTAGTGATTTAATTTCACTTTTAGCTTAAAATTGATTTGTTTGGTCTTGATTTGATTTTGTGACATTTCTAAAATTATATGAGGGAAGATATTTCTAAGCTACACCAGTTGGTTTACATCCCCCCCCCTCTCTCTCTCTCTCTCTCTCTCTCTCTCTCTCTCTATCTATCTATCTATCTATCTATCTATCTATCTATCTATATATATATATATATATATAATTTCATTTATCTAAAGGTCATCTATCTATACCTAGTTTTCATTATTCTTGTACATCAACTGTTATCGATGGGGAACATTATGATAATTTTCAAGAATTATAATCTTATATTTAAAAGGGAAAGAATTGTCAACATTCTTTACTTTGAATCCCTTCCATCCCCACCACATTTAAAATCCTCTGCTTTGGTAGTTGAAGAGAAATAGTGAGGTCAAACTCAAATGGTATCACATCCAATACTTCAAGCTAAACTCTCTTGTACCACCCCTCTCTCTTCACTTAATTGCTAGAAGTAATTATATAAATATATTTATCAAAAAGGTGTCATTAGAGAGTTGAAAGCACATTTGTGTGGGAAATGTGTGTAAACCCGTTGGGGTACTGAATAGGCTTGCTGGCAGTGGGTAAATGAACACATGGTACCGAGACAACTTCGTCGGGGTTCTGAACAGGCTTGTCGGCAGTGAAGCAATGTTGGGAAACGAGAATTTTATAACATATGCATACTAATCCTAAAAGCCTCCTAGCTATTTTTGTTGTCCCAAAGTAGAGATGTAATTTAAAGTTAATAAATTTTCTCATATTTGGATTCACTATTTTGGAATTAAACATTCAAGTACTTTCATCTTTGAAAGCTTATTTTTCTTTGATTATGTCTTATGTGGGACCTTTCAGAATGATGTCGTGTGTTAGAAATTTTTGAGAGCTTTCATTTTGATCTCTGGTAAATTTAGTCATATTATCTTAACCAGAGATAATTGTTTTGTCCCCATGTGTCCCCAATTGTTGTGGCAAACAACAAATCCCCTCTATTTTTCATGAAAGTAAAGCCCCCCCCTTATTAATTTTTGTAATGTCACCTTGATTTGTTCTTGGTTTTATATTTTTAGTGTCTTTGATGTCTTGTTTTTCCTTTTGACATTCTCATCATCTTTTTCTCTTCGATATAATTCCATTGATATGGTTTGTTTGTTTGATTTTCTTATATAGTCATGTAAATATTTTATTATTTAGGTGATTGGTTTGGCTTTCATTGGACATTATTGAATCACAATGGCTTGGTTAATTATTGGAAATAGTTTTAATTTGAATTCCTCATATTTACTTTGTTCTAAAACAAGATTACGAGGAATATTTTTATCATTCAATAATTAACATGTGATTCTAAAATGTGGTTTAATTGATTAATTTAAATTTTCTAACAATTGAGTGATCATTAATTATTTTGGAGTTAATTTCCTCAAATTGGCATAATATCCTCAATTTCAAAACATAATGTCCAATTAAGTTATGTAGTTTTGCTTTATTGAGGATATGTGATATCAATCATAATTGATTTTATTTGGAGATCTTGTAGTTTATCTTTTAATATATATATTTTTTATGAATTTGATTTATTTTTGTTATTGGTGTCTATTACAGATCTGTAGTTCAACTATAGTCTCCAAAGTAGTTCATTCAATTAAAATTATTCAAGGTGCAATGATTGTGCAACATCTATTGGAAAATTCGTATCATTTCCAGGAGACGATATTCCAGCTTCTTTTCTGGGAAAACAATGAGGAATATTTTCAAATGGCTGAAAACTCACTTCCAAAATTGGGAGGTTCACCTTCCATGTGATTCGTTTCCTTTGAAAATGAACAAATTGAGAGACATCTTATCAAATTCAAGAGTGACTTTTCATAATTTCTGTGTTGTCAATTTTCAAGAGGCGAAGTTCCAGATTCAATCATAGCCAAACGGTGAGGAATTTGAGGAAATGGTTGAAAACCCACTTCAAAAATGGGTCGGTGTACTCAACATGTAGAGGATTTTCTCAAAAAGTGAATATATTTTGAGGAATGGTGACCTGAGTGAGTCTGACTAGATTTCAGATCCGTTTCAGGAGGCTAACTTCAAACTTAGATTCTGAGAAAACAATAGGAATATGGTGAAATGGTGGAAAAACCAGTTCATAAACAGGGTCAATTACCTTATCCTAAAAGGATTCACCCATAAACTGATCTATTTGGGAGAAATCTTATCAGGAAGGAGGTGGACCATATTTGTTGTTTCGCCAACTCACATGAATAAATTTTCCAGGTCTATTTCTGGGGGATTAGAGAGGTATTTCCAAAATTGGTTGAAAATGACCTTAGTAATAGGCCCATTTACCTTATCCTAAGAGGATTTGAGAAGAGGTTGAACCGTTTGAGAGATATGATATTTTTTTATAGACGAGTTCTGTCCAAAATTAGCATTTTATAAATTTTGTAGTTTATTTTGTTTCGAATTTTGTAGCTGATTGAGGAGCAAGTTTTGGATAAATCAAGGGGGATTCGATCTATAGGAAAATGAATGTATAAAACTCTATTTATTCATGATTGTAGAAGGGTTCCAGATCTGAAACTAGGGGAAGTAATTCTGCAAGGAAAGAAGCACTTGATTACACTGTTGTATTAGAGGGATTCTCTTTCTGTGGGATTTTAGAGGATTGTGTAAGAACATATTTATTTGAAGTTAATAACAAATTTTCATTCACTTCCACTATTGTATGATTTGAAAATTTGTTGTTACTTCTTCTTGTTAATTCAATTTTGATTTGAATCTTTAATTTCTTAAAGCTATCTTTACAGAGAGGAATATATTTTAATCAGAATTCGATTATAGATTCATGGAAATTTGATTGTAGTTAATGATAATTATTTATCATTTAATTATAATCTTGTTTTGTTTTAATTATTGTTGCATTGAAAGAACTATTTCTTCAATATCATAGTAGATTTTATATTGCATCTATTTTATGAAGTTTAAGTATATGTTTTGATTGATTTGAATAACTATTTATTTAAGTCATTACATTGTAGATTTGCGTGAATACCTTGCAAATCATATGAGTTGTTTCTATGATTTGCAAGTGAATCCTCACCTTGAATTCAATATCGGTCAATTCCCCCTATAACACTTTTCTCTTGATTCAGATGAGATTTGCATCTTGTCCTAATCAAGATAGGATAAAATAGATTTTATTTCTGTCGCTTGCATCCTAGATTAAAATTGCATTTGCATTTAATCCATAAAGACTCCTTTCACAGGAGAAAAACCCAAATGTGGCTTAGTTGAGCCCTTATTTCAACAAACATGAAGGGTTTCCTTCTCCAAGTAGCTAAAAGAAGGTAATTCCTTCTTTTCAGTCTGCTAATAACAATAAGTATCAATATACATTAGTAGATAGAAGATCTTGTACATAGACAACTGTACATACATATATTAACTTAGCTTAGATTAACCGTAGGCTAATCTTAGAACAAGGGTAACTGGAGACCCATTGAAATAGTCGGAATCACCATCCCCAATGGATAAGGTTCTTATTGGGACCCTGACTGGGTGATCTTCCTATGATGTTGAACATGGTCATTTTTTTCCATCAACATGCCCTAAACAATGTTTTTTGCGAAATTCAACGACCTGGGTTTCTCTTTAACACAACCATAACATGCCACAAATTTGTTGTCCTAAGTTAGAGATTTCCAACGAGTTGTTATGCGCCCCAAATAGATATTGTATGCAAAATTTGTGCCCTGGGAAGTTGATGTATCAACTAACCGACTCAGGTCCTACAAACCTTTTGGTGCTTCTTCTCCTAAGGTGAGGGTTTTGGACCTTTTGGGCTCTTGATTTATGTTAAAAGGCCATTCTTTCATATTCTTGTAATAACTTTTGCGAATGAGTGTAGTCGACATCTCTTTTTTTTTAGAGATAAGATACCACCATTCTATTTAGTTTGTGTTCTATGGTATTCTATTATTTTATTCATTAATATAAATTGGGTTTTCACTATATTACCGTGCACTTTGTTATATTTTTTTTGTGTGTGTTTCATTTATTTTCCTGCCTTTCATTCCATTCCCTATGCAATCTGGATCACCAAATCACCGAGAGACAGGGGTATTAGAGGATAAAGGGTGTCAAAGATCAGGTTAGGGGAAAGATACAAAAATAAGTGTTGGAGGAAAATCTAGGTTGCGGGTAAGGGGGACTGAATTTCCATATGACACTCACCCCACTTCCAAAAATGACCAACCATATATTTCCATAATATACCTAATGCATAAAAGAATATAATGTAATAGAACTATTATTCAAGGGTTGAAGTAGAAAACAGGGTGGGTAGAACCAAGATATTGACCAACAATTTTAGTGTTGCACCATGGGAACCATTCTTGGGAAGGATACCGTTGCCCTTATTATTGCTTAAATATTTGATTGATGCCCTTGACCCTTTGCATCTATCTACGAAGATATATCTAAGGGGCCACGACCTAGTTCTTCCCATGATGGCACATGAAATCAGTGTCCTCCTAAAATCATACCCCAAACCGCAAGGCAGGAAAATAGGATTTAAGCTTATGGCCTTCATCCTTAGCTATCTACCTAGTTTAATCATCATGACATGCTATGGGAATCATGTCAGGATTCACCAGGCATGTGAATTGTGTTATGGGACCAACAATTGACACCCCATCTAGGTATTCATCGTCCTTAATGTTGATATGGTGACAATATTCTCTTAGCTTCTATAGGATTGTGCCACTCTAGGACCATGACTTGTATTGGTTTCTTAGATCCACCCTTTTGTTATCCAATCTATCTATCAAGCCAATGGATTTCCTTTGAACATGGGAGAAGATAATGGTTGAAATGGAGTTGGACAACTTTGGTATTTGCATTAGAACCACTGGGAGACACCAATTGTAAGAAATTTTGTTCGGGTTCAATCCATGGAGGATTCTGAATATATCCTAGATGATCAATTGTGAGTCTCCTTTAATGATAAGGTTGTTGAAACTGAGATGGATTGTTAATTGTAGTCCTTTCAACGTTCCATCTAAATAAGCTCCACTATTGGTATTTTCACCCAAATGAAGGGAAAAGATAAAGAGAATGGAGTGTAATGAATCCTTGAATGCTCCTCTTATTCCCAAGGCTCTCAGGTTTCCCTTAGAGGCCCCATCAAAGTTGAAATTATGAACATGGGGGGGAGGGTCTGGACCAAATTTCCCTAAATGTGGCCTTTGTTTTGGGTTTGATCAGGAGGGATGTATGATTATATTGATCAACCTTCCATGCTGAGAAAAATTTCCTCTCATTCCCTTGAGGGTGGTTGGTCTCCTTAGGCCATGCAACCACTCCAATTGATTCCCAAATGTTGGTTTGGATTTGGTTCTAGATATCATCTTCAATTCTTGTTTGTTTCTTGAAGAGGTGATAATTTCTCTCCTTCTATACCATCCATAGTAGGAAACCAAGGTATAAGTTCCATGCTCTATTTAGGATCGGGTATTCAAATGGCGAAGATCTCCAATTTTCCAAAGTTTTAACAATGTCATCCATGAGATGATCATATTGTCGAAAAAGTGTGGCCCCTCTATTCCATAATGTATTCATTACTAGGAAATCATTGGATAAGTGTTTTGATGTTTCTCCTTGTGATTTACACATGGTAGAGGGAGGGACCTTCAAAGCCTCTTCTTACTAGTTTGTCCCAAGTTACATTTTTTTTTTGCTATAAGCCAGAGGAAGGATGGAATTCTTTTCAAAAGCATTGGATTCCAAATCTTATACCAAATAACTCTTTTTGCCAGATTATTGTGTTTTTCTTTGAGGTCATATGCACTCTTAACTCTAAAATTACCAACTCCTTGATGTCCCCATCTCAAAATGTTCTGGCCTCTTCTAAAGTTAATTTTTATGTTCCTAAGAAGATCGTTAAGGATCTTACTTGAAATCATATCCTTATCTGTTGGCCATTCTTATCCACGTATCTAGGATCTATAGAAGTAGGGTTGAGGATCTGTGATCTCCTTCCAATATTGGTGGATAATGTTCCACCCCAAGGTTTGGAGTGAGGTTTTGGCTTGTTGCAAAGTTTCTTAGGATTCTATTTTATTCTCCTATTTCCATGAATCATCCCAAAAGATGATCGATATGCCTTATTGAATTTCCCAGAAGCAATGGTTCTAGGTAAGGGCCTTTCTATTTCATAAATTATTCTAGATGAGTGATATAGGACTTGAACGGTCCATATGCATGAGTGCACCCTTAGAAATGTTTCCAACACACTTCACCCTCTAGATTCTACCCTAGATATCATCTTTTCCTTCGAGGCATCTCCACCATGTTTTGGATGATAGAGCCTTGCCCATGATGAGGGGGCCTTTGATACTTGGGCCTTCTGCCCATTTGGGGAGACAGATAGTATCCTAGGAAACAACAATCCATTTTCTTTCCTTCTTAGGTCCCCCCATAGGAAATCTCATTGAAGGGATCTGATAGCCTTGATGATTTTGGATGTCACAACTGTTATGAGGAAAATCTCTCTATGACTAGGGTGAACCACAACAGACGGAAATGACTGCAGAAATCAACTCTATCCCAAAAATATGCTATATAAACCAATGTGAAATGGAAATAAGAAAGAGGCCTACCTCTTCCAGATGTTCAATGATGTCCATCGTTGAGTTTTTTAACCCAAAGCTATATACCTGCAACAAGTTCTCAACAAACAAGCAAAACCAAGAAAAACAAGCATATGTTGGCAATATAAAAGGTTAGCATATTAGATAGCATAATCCATCAATATACATAGAAAATATGCCCATGGATAATAACGCATATATTTGCAAGATATTAATTGGATGGGAAAGGAGTATTTCTATTAATAAATGATCAGCAGAAGTGAAAATATTACAGACTTCCGTGTCGGCATGATTTGAAACCGAGAAACTAAGTTCCTTCCAGTTGGGCCTTCACCACTTCATTCCTCCACCAAAGGCAAGCTCATAGAAGGGAGACAATGAGGTTCTCCATCAATAAGGGAAGAGCTTGGGGGATAAACATTGTGTTTAGACTTAAAGGACAAAGGGATGCAGACTCAATATGAAGTAAATAATTTCTCCAGAGTAACTTTGCTCTCAAAGTTGAATTCTCTCTCTTTTCCATAGCTCGGGATTGACCTCTTTATAGCCTTCAAAATGAAACTAAAGGGACAAGTCAGAACGTTTCCAGTATATGGAAGGCCAAGGATCAGATATCTCCTGTCGTGACATGGAAACCCGACATTTAATTTTCATTTTTTGGCACAAATCCTGATGTACGTGGGGTGTAGTGGAGAAGCCTGTGTATACGCTTGTTGTATAGTGTGCAAGATGCGTACAAGTGGAAAAATTTGTATTTTTGTCTCTGGATTCTTTGAATAGGGAAGATAAGTCTACATAGGGAAATGGAATAAGGCCCTCTCTGTAATATTGCATAGGGTGAGGCAAATATTTCTCTAACAAATGCCCCCTAATGTGTGAGGTCAGAGGAGTATCTGCGATGGCCGAAATACATTATAAATAACCCAGAAGTGGAGTGGTAGGGAACCAGCTGGACAAACTCAGTTTCTCATTACATTCTGCACTGACTTTGCATACATGGCTGCCAATAAAATTACACTACAGATCCATGTGAAAATATATCAAACAAGTGTCTGTGGCCATGAATAGGCAAACACAAATGTGGTTACATGCCAATAGATGTCATAGTCACGAACAAGGCCCAATAGAACCAATCTTAAAACCAATATGAAGATATCTATATACCATGGAGTACAATCTGATCTCCCATTTCATTGAAGTCATATAGGTATTGGTCCAATGAAAAGGAAGCAACAAATCAGGAAAGGTGCGGCCACATAATGATGTCTTCAAGTATTCTACACAATCTGCCAAAGGTGCAAGTCTACATTATGTGAATAAAGGAGTTGAGGTTGAACACAATGAGACATCATTTGATTACTAGTCATTGATGTATACCGTTAACAAACACGAGAAAGCCTATCGATAATGAAAGTAGGTATCAAGGCACCAGGTACATTCTTACAAGTGTGAATAGAGGAGTCAGTGTCAAACACCTGAAGAATCCATTGATCAGGAGACATTGATGTATTCCCAACTTTCGATGGTGAGAGAGCCTGGCACTGATGACTACAGAATTCAAGGTACTCATAAGACTCTAGGTCCCATTTCCATAATAAATGGGTTGAAGTCGATGGAAAAAGACCCGCTGGAAGGAGAGCATTAAGGCATCTCTCATCCGTCAGCATGAGGTACAATGCAGGAGCTTCATGATTTGGTGGAAATCAGACGAATAACATGTTCACGAACTAGCGATCATGTGCGTCTTTCGCGTGTGCCAAGTGCAAACAGTACACGAAAAAGACCCTCTGAATAACAATCAGTGATGAAAACTGCTGACAAAGGCGAGGAAACCAGCGATAATACTAATGGCATCCAAGACACTGCACGAATCTGAATGTGTGAATAGATGTCTTGTCGTCGAACATAAGGGAAACCACCCAGTCAATGACCAATGATGAAATGTCGACTGCTGGGTTCAAGGTTACCTACCAATGATGGAAGTAGGGCTAGGGTGCATGATAAGACTACAATATCATGTGATTCTAAGACAAACTAAGGGTATGGCCGACATGCAAAGTCAAGAGTTCTGAGGAGTGGCCGATATAGGTTGATAGACTTCCCTTGAACAATAGCGTGAGACATGTGGAGGACTCTGACATCATAGACATGATGATAAAACCATGAGATGCAAGAGGCATCAATAAAATTATCTATAGGGATTGGAAGAGTAACCAGTCGGTAGAGAAGACTCTGTAATGATCTTAGCTTCGTAAGGCCATGCTAATCCCAAAATTATGATGAATGGACTCAAATAAATTTGTGCTATGTTCAAAGGAGGCACGACCGCTGCCAATACAAGATAATACTCCCTTCCCGTTCGTCTTTTTATTTTTTTTCATAGACAAATGAATGCTATGATACAGAGGAGGAAACAAGTGTCGCAAGTAAGAAAAACTAGTTCCAGAAGTGGAACATACCTATGCTCAATGTAGGGAAGTGCATGTGGGAGATGGACACTCGGGGGAATGTTCCCTCCTGGGTATAGGGTGTCAAATTGTGAAGGATATAAACAAGGCCCTGATTGGTTGAGGATGCAAAAATGTTGAGGAAAACGGTTATAATAAAAAGCGAGAACCAACTATAGGTTCAATACTGCAAGCAAGGGAATGAGATGAAATCACAACTTAACGCCAAAAAATGTCCCTTTTTATGTCTTTTAGTCTACTTGGTGTGAAAAAGGGATAAACTTGTGCCAAATAGACGTCTTTTCAAAACCAATTTTACGAGTGTGAAAGAGACAAGTTCACTTGACAATATTTTCACTTTTTGATAACGAGTCGGAAAAGAGCTTAACTAAGACTCATGACCTTTCAAGTCCAATTTAACGAGTGTGAAAGGGACAAATCACTCGACAATATTTTAGCTTTTTGAACAAGTCGGAAAAGAGCTTAACTCAGACTCGTTTGGGATATTTTAGGCGGCAAGTCCAGGGGGGAGGCCAAGGCTTCCATGCATAACTTTTGTGGAATGTCATTATCTTACGAATGGATGACATAAGCTTGGGAAAACCCAAATCTCTCCAAGTCGAGGAGGATAAAGCACTAACAGAGTATATAGTTTCTGTGATAGATTGAATAATGTCTCTTACTGGAAAAGACATAGGTGGGGGAATTGGATACCCCACAGGGCCATCCTAGTCAAAGGTGATTTCCTCAAAACTTGGAGGGAGAGGATTAGGTGAAAGAAAAACTCTCTCTTGTTCATAAGGTGCAGGATCAATAGTGTTGATGACATGATTAAAATATGCATCACCTTCCGCAAGGAGAGTAAGATTAACCAGAGATGGTACTAGTATGATCACTTCTTCAACTTTGGGTTGAAGAGGATGCATGGTAACAGGGATAGGGGACCCATCACCCTTAACAATGGGGGTGAGGTCAGGATAGGAATGCGACAACCTTACCGCCGTGTCAATTGAAGGAGAAACAAGATGTGGGGAAACCATAGATGCCTCAGAATCCGAAGGGCCCTTAGGTGAGGCCCATGCTTCTGGTATCTTAGCAGTAGCTGGACACAGATGAGTAAGGTGATATCCTTCGCAATTCCTACAAAGGAACTTAGGCTTACGTCTGAGACATCTAGGTTTCTCAATTCCCCCAACAATGTTCACAATGGATGGTGACATAATCTCAACATGACAGGTAGAGGTAGGAGAGTCATCTCCTACATGATGTACAGAGGTTGGATATGCGATATTGATATGACTCGTGGCGATTAGAGTGGTGCCCCCAGCATGACTAGCAGCGGTTAGGTGTGAATGGTCAACAAGACTTGTAGAAGTAGTTGACCCATCTCCAACATGACTAGCAGAGGTTGGTGATGGAGCTCTAGTATGACTAACAATGACTGGACTAGTGGTAATCTATGGAATTTGATGCCAAGGTCCAAGGAAAGATTGACTTTGAAACATTGCAGGCAGGAAGGGTCCTGGTTTATTCCTTGTCCCTGTCCGGAAAGGTAGTATCCTTCATTTAATTGATTCAAAGAAGTCTAAACATGCATCATCATTGAAGTCTGTGAAGAGATGAAAGTATGGTAAGGACTATTTGAGTGAGGATATATGTTGCCCCCTTGTGAAGAGGTTCTGTGAAGAGGGTAGCCTGAACCGTAGAATTGATTCCCCCATTTGAAACACCCAGGGATCCATGAAGATTCATCATGGGAAAAGCGTTCGAAGGAACCGACATGGTGGATTAAGGATACATGGATGGGGTGTAATAAGTAGGAAAAGCGCCCATCTGATTATTGGCTTCTGAAAGAGCATAGCTAGGACTGGATCCGTAAGAGGGGAGGTTCCAACCTCCTATCGTAAAAGAAGGTTGAGGGACATGACTTATATCTAATCAAGACATAGGCATTGGGGCCATGGTGCCCCCAGATCCAATGCTAGGATTCATATAAGTGGAACAAGGAGAGGATTGCAAAGGTGAAGGCATATCAACAAGAGAATGACTAGAGACCCAAGGCATGGATTGAGTACCATAGTTCTACATACCATTATGAAAAGTAGAAGGAATCGTTCCCATGACAGGAGTAGGCATCATGGGGTAGGTAGTGGTGAATGCAGGAGTCAAAGGAACTACACTATCCATGATAAAGAGAACTCAGTATAAAATCTTAAGGCCAATTAGTAATCAAAGAGCACACAAAAATTCAAACGACCAATATGCATGCAAATGGGGGAAAGTGGCTAAGTGGCCTCTCTCCCTAAAGAAGGTATGTCTTGCCCAAGAGGCGCCTGAGACTCCTTGCTAAAGATCGTAGGTAACAAAATCAATTATAAGAGCCCTAGTCAGCTTAACAACCAGTCGGTCAGATCCCCCCGGAGAGGTAATCCTCCATAAAGGTTATGTGTTGTCCGACCCTTATCTGACCCAGGGTACCTGCATAATAACCCCTGCAAGTAACCTATGAGACATCTAAGTCAAGAAACTAATAAAGAACTGCATAACCGATGCACAAGCAAGCAATCGTAAGTCGGGTCCACCATATGGGCAGGGTAGCAAAGCTCAAAACCTTGAAAGCACTGCCTCTCACGGAGGTAAGGGTGCTAACATGATCTCCATATATGAATAGATCCCCAGAAATATCTCTGACGCTAGGAAGGTATCGGGGGGATATCCCTTCAACCAACTTCGCACAACCTCGTGATTAACTCCGGTGTGAGTGGAGCCTCCTGATCTTACCAATTATACAATGGATTTCTCCACTACCTGACTCGGACACATATGATGATTTAATTGCCTTGGAGAATTTTACTTACAAAATCCTATTCCAAGGAACTAAATTCTAGGCTAGTTTGTGCACCCTAGAAAAATAAAATCGTTACTAATCAATTTTAAATTATAGCATCGATTTTAATGATCGTGATTACTCAAAAGGGTATGGTAGTGAAACTCATGGTGTTATGACTCTGCAAGAAAAGTAAATATGAAAATAATGCAAAGTCCTAACTTTAACTTTCAATGACTGATATGCTTCTAAAAATGATGCAATTTTCAAATTCAACTCTGCAATTCAGAAGTAAAAATGCAATCTTTCACTATATGCACTAAGCTAATGACAAGGACTCAAAAGACAAAAAATGTCAAGCAATGCAAAATGCCTGTTTTAACTTTTATTTTCAATATATCAAAACTGAAAATGCATGGACTGAAAAGTAACTTGATATATAGCCCTACTGTGCATAAAAAAGAGATAACTCAAGTAGGATACCAAGAAACAAAACACCCAGCCTAATGTACAAGGACAATAAAAATGAAAAGATGAATAGAAAGGCTTCGCCCATAAATTCAACAAAAAGAGGGTTTCCTAACATCCCACAAGCACTTAACATGCACTACAGAGACCCAAGAAGGCTGAACAAGCATCGAATCCCATCCAACAAACACCAGACTAGGAAAAAAGGCAAGGCAAACTGAAGTACGTGACTGTTAAGGAAAACAGAGCGTATATATGCAGCTTGCAGTGAGACACCCCGCATGTATATGCGACTGTCAAGGAAAAAGGCACCTATATGCTTTAAAATAAGGCTAGGCAAGGGATAAAGGCTGAAAACTCAAACCCATATTGAATTGGAAATGTCAAGCAATGATACGACAAGAACCGCAATAGAAACAAGAGCAATCTAAGGAGAAAAGTACTTCAAACCCTAAGAAAGAAGATTCATCTCGAGTATGGTCGCCAGTTTTGTTATGAGGAAAATATCTCTATGGCTAGGGTGAACCACAACAGACATAAATGAATGCATAAATAAACTCTATCCCAACAATATTCTATATAAACCAATGTGCAAGGGAGATAAGAAAGAGACCTACCTCATCCAGATGTTTGATGATGTCCACCGTTGAGTGCTTTGACCCAAAGCTATATACCTGCAACAATTTCTCAACAAACAAGCAAACACAAGCATATGGTGGCAATATAAAAGGTTATCACATTAGATAGCATAATCCATCAATATACATAGAAAATATTCCCATGGATAATAAATCATATATTTGCAAGATATTAATTGGACGGGAAAGGAGTATTTCTATTAATAAATGATCAACATAAGTGAAAATATTACAGACTTCCATGTCGGCATGGTTCGGAACAAAGAAACTAAGTTCCTTCCATCTGGGCCTCCACCACTTCAATCCTCCACCAAAGGAAAGCTCATAGAAGGGAGACAATGAGGTTCTCCATCAATAAGGGAAGAGTTTGGGGGCTGGAAATTGTGTTCAGACTTAAAGGACAAAGGGATGTAGACTTATATGAAGTAAATAATTTCTCCAGAGTAACTTTGTTCTTAAAGTTGAATTCTCTCTCTTTTCCATAGCTCGGGATTGGCCTCTTTCTAGCCTTCAAAATGCAACTGAAGGGACGAGTCAGAACGTTTCTACTATATGGAAGGCCAAGGATTAGAGATCCGCTATTGTGACATGGAAACCTGACATTTAATTTTCATTTTCTAGCACAAATCCTGATGTATGCGGGTTGTAGTGGAGTAGCCTGCGTATACGCTTGCAGTATAGTGTGAAAGATGCGTACAAGTGGAATTTTTTTTATTTTCATCTCTGGATTCTTTCAATAGGAAAGATAAGTCTGCATAGGTAGTGTGGAAGGGATTAGAGATTTTTTTTTGACGAGAGTGATATTTCCAATGAGACTCATAAATCTAAAGGTCTCACTGCGTAGTTTAGCTTCAATCTTGGAAGGAAGTTCCTCCTAATATATATTCTTAAGGAATTCTCTAACCGGGGGGATCCTAAATATTTGGAAGGGAGAGATCCCCTTTGGAAACCTAGGATCATGGTGATGTTTCATTGAATATTCATCGAAATGTTGAAGAAAAAAAATGAGGGAATTTCTTTGATTGATTATGACTCCCGAGGTAAGCATGAAGGTAGCCAACACAATCTTAAGGGAATTTGCTTCATGAACTATGGGAGAATCCATAAGCAAGGTATCATTTACAAACTACAATTGGGACAAGGGATCAGAGTTCTAGTGGAGCTTTAATCATTTAATCTTTCTAGCATTCAAGGCTAGGTTCAAAGTCCTCCCAATACCTTATGCAACTAGGATATATAGGAAGCATGATAATGCATCACCTTGTCTAATGCCTTGAGATGGTTTGAATGTTAAGGAAGGGGAGCCATTGACCATGATCAAGAAGAATATTGTGGAGACAAGATTACCTACCCAAAATATCCATTTAGGGAAGAATCCAAAGGCATAAAGCATTTTCTATAGAAAGTCCCAGTTGAGTCTATCATAGGCCTTGGACATATCTAGTTTGATTATCACCCCAAAATATTGGTTTGATTTCAAAGAGTGTATAGTTTCATGGGCCGCTATAATACCATCAAAATTTTGTCTTCTTTTAGTGTAGCCCCTTTGTTCTTGAGAGATTATTTTAGCCATGATGGGTTTCATCTTGTTGGTGATAAATTTAGTGATGAATTTATAGAACACATTGCATAGGGAGACAGGGAAACATTTATCAGCAAAGTTAACATCCCGATCTTTGGGAATTAGAGTAAGAAACATTGAGTTGAAGGCATGTAAAATACTTTATGTTAATCTGGACTCCTCCACTACTTCCCAAACATCTCTTCCCACTACCAACCAACAAGTTTGAAAGAAATATATAGAAAATCCATCTGGGCCTAGATATTTTCCTATTTTCCAAAGTCCATGTCCTTTACTATCTAAGTGATTTCCTCATAAGAGATGGGTTTCATCAGACTTAACTTTTTCTCATGAGAGACTAGGAGGAGGATGGCTCTTGTTATAGTTTGAATGATTGCTTGTCACTTTTTTGGGAGCTCAGTTAAAATATGGCTAAAGTGATTCTTGAGCTCCTATTCAATGTCTTCATGCCTTTATAGCTTATTCCCTAATGTTTACTTAAGAGACATTATTCTATTGTGACTCCTTCTATTGATAAGGGAGTTATGGAAAAATCTAGTGTTCTTGTTCCCTTCTTTGAGTCAACGAATTCTAGATTTTTGTTTCCATAGGATTTATTCTTTCTTTTCCCAAATGTCAATATTCTTATGGAGGTGAGTTTCTTGGGAAACATGCTTCTCGGTTCTACCCTCTTGAATGATAATATTCTGTAATTTTTCCATGTCCTTTTCCAATTGCATTTAAGTTCGAAATATGTTTCCAAATACTTCCTTGTTCCATGTCTTGATACTTTGCTTGAATTGCTTCAACCTTTGTTTAAATTGGTACATCTTCATCCCCCAAGTAGATTTTACTTCCCTCCACCAAGTGCCTATGTTTTGCATGAAATTGGGATGCTCGAGCCAAAATTTCTCGAATTTGAAGGGATTTGATCTAGGGATGAAGGAACTATCCCATGTAAGGCTTATTGGCTTTTGGAATGATCCTAAGAAGGGAAGGATTTCTACAACTATGGAGGCCTTTCTCAGAAGAAGAGATTATGAAACCAGAAACATGTCCTACCTAACCATTATCTGATGTGATATACATCTTCTATTATTCAATGTGTGGAATCCATTAATTGTTTGTATTTCTACCATTCTCATTTTATCAATGGTTTCCTTGAAAGATAATATATCAACAATTAAGCATCGCTAGCCTCCTTTTTTCTTGTACAGGGATGTAATCATATTAAAGTATCTTCCAAGAATCCATGGCTATCCTTGGATGAACTCACCCAGAGCCTGGATGGAGTCTAGGAAAGGATTTTTGAGGGTTTGATTACATGGACCATAACCATTTGTAATAAACCCTTATTCTTGAAAGTCAATCACCTTATAGATGAATAAGAAGAATCTACAAGTTCCCATTCTATTCTCCAAAACAATTCGACTTAGGTCCTATAGGATAACTAATCCACCAAAAAATTCATCAGCATCCATTGTTGAGACTTCACTTCCTCCCCATCATTTTTTAATATATGATCATCATTGTGTATCGACCACATTTGGTTTCTTGCATCGTTACAATTCTAAGTTGTTATTTTGAAATTATTTTCCTCAACAAGTGATGTTTACTTGGAGCATTGAGTCATCTTATATTCCAAGAGAATACTTTCATTTTAAACCTTTGGTTGGGAGGTAAAGTACTTCTCTGGATCCCTTTGGCTTGGCCCGAGTCAATTAAAGAGACCCAAATTCCTCCAACTTTTGGTTTATCATTTTTTTGCCTCACTTATTCTCCTCTAGGATCATTTTTTTCTTTTTCTTTTGAGAGGAGTAGTTATAATACCTATCCCTCTTGTCAAGCTGTGGATTTGAGTTCGAATTCTAGTATTCATTTTTCTTTTACTAAGTCTCTTTGGATTTGTATTTCTGGATTATTTATGAGGTGTTATTCTCTATGCATAGTGATCAAGGCTTAAAGGTCAATATCCATGTGTTCTATATCCATATCTTGTTTTAGGTTATCCTCCTTTGAGCCCTACTAGATGTCTTCATCTATACCCATGTCTTGATCTTCTATGTTATCCCTTATTTTGTTTGGTCTAGAGTCTTTTATATTTGTATTTTAACCCTTCATGCTTTTGTTCTCCCATAATTATGCTTGGAGTTGGATTCCCATTGGTTTTTTATGGTTCTCCATAAATAATTATGGTTTTTTTTTTATGCACTTTCGGAACTTTTTCCTTGAGACCAATCAATATTGCTTCACCAATGTAAATTTGTGGCCCTCACTATTGAAACAGATGTTTCAGTTGTTCCTGGATCAGGGTTCTAACACAGTAGGTTGGGAGATTGAATCATTGTTGTTTCATCACACTTTCCAAGTTGGGGTTCACACTTTCTCAATGAGATAGAACCAATGGTTTCTTTCTGATATCAATTTCTTTACAAATGCGCAATGCAAAATATATTTTTGCTTCATTTTTTTCTTACAAATGCATAACAAATTTTATAATCAACATGTATATTAATTCTATAATTTCACGATGCAATAATCAAATCTAACCATTCCTTTGAGATTTGTATCTAATAGAGGGTTTAAGATTCACATACAATATATATAATTTCATGAGCAAGGAGTATTTTATTTCAGGGATACAAGAGTTGTAAAATACAATAGGAATAATACTCTACCATCTAAATTGCAAGTTTACAATCCATTTTCCTATTCCTTCCTAGACTCATAAACAATTCTCAAACTAATTATACAATCAAGTTTCTCTCAATTTGTTGGATCACTGAAAGTAAGTCTAAAATCAATTGTTGGACTGGTAATTTACTTCAAGTGTTTAATCATAATATACTCCCCTATTTGTTGGTTGTTTCACATGGTCAGCCTTGGCACTGTTGAGAGTTGCATGCAAATAAGAATGAGTTAAATTATACATAAAATTCCAATGCTATCTCTAGGATGATTTTCCTATTATGTTCTCAAATCTGATATCAAATAATTGTAAGTTCATCAATCAAGATCTTTCACATTCACTATGATTATGACCTTATTCTATATTCCTCATCTAGACATGCAACTATACAATCAATTATCATTCATGACTTTTCTAAGAATGTGGGTCTCATATGTATATGCTTTCTTATCTCTATAATAATAAAATGTGATTTTAGCTAAGAATAAATAAGGTACAAGGATAGTTTGTCTCCTAAATTAAGTCTTTCCAAGTGCAATCATATGGCTACAAATAGATTTAAAAGAGTTCTAGATTATGCCCTTAATAAAGGATTAACATATCCATAAGTGACATTAACCATTTAATCCCCTGCACGAGGAAAAACCCAACTCTCCCCCCCCCCCACCCTCAACTCCTAAAATCATAAAATTTTGCACCAATATATAGTGGATAGATCACTGGATGACATGCATGCATTCTACCTTAAGGAAACTTGTGCACTTTGCACTCCTTGACCTTCTACAAGGAGTGCACACCTCTAAGACCCACATGGAAAATTTACTAATTTTTTTCCAAAAAGTTCCACAAGCACTTGGAAAGGATGAGGTTTCCTATGGGGGTTTTAATTGACTCTACAAGAGTCATTGAAGTTTTTGATCAAGGATTCTAATCTTCATGAAACATGATTTATATCTAGATTTATAGGAGATCAAAACCCAATTGGAAATTTATGAACAATTAGAGAGCGATGAGAGAAGATTGTGTATGTTTCTCCTTTCTAAATTTTTGCTTCAATTTTTCTCCAAGAGATTGCTTCAGATTTTTCTCTAGGATATCGCTCCAAGATTCTTCCATGTCGATCAAATCAAGCTTACTAGTTGACCACCCTATAGTATCTTACGGGTAGTCTTATTTCGCTAAAACCTTCAAGCTGCAAATGATGTATAAAGAAGTGTACAATTCGCAAATGTGAAACAACTTTACCCTATTCACCAACGGATTGTGCAATTCTTCCAATTATCAATGTGGAATCCCCACCACAACAAAAACTAAAACTTGGTTAGGATTTTGCACAATTAGATCAAACTCTCACTAATTCTCCATGAAAATTTTCAGCATTATCACATCCATCCAAAATTAGGGTGCATAAGAGTACCTCCCATGGCCACCATTCCTCTCTTATTATAGTACTCATGAAAAATGTCAAATGTGTTCTCATGCATAATTCCTAGTTTTTATTTAACTAATACACACAATTTTCACCCAACCACATGTCTCTTCATGCATAATTCCTAATTTGTAATTAGCCAATATGCACATTATTCGTCTATCTCCTAACTACTTTACCTATTTTTGCTCATTCACTAAATTCCATCATGTATTTTAAAACTCACATGTGTGTGTGCACATGATATTGCCCTTTTTAATTAAATAAAAAAACTCCAAATTAGAAAGTTGGCGATTCTTATTTACTTGCATGTTCCCAATGCATATTTACCACTTTTCAATTATACAATGCATATTTATCACTTTTCAATTGTACAATGGAATACAATCTACTTTTCCCATATATATCCCTCCTACTTAAATGAATTCATCCTACCTACATGAGCAATAATTTCATGAATGTACTTTTATTATTTAAAAATATTATTTCTAAATAATATGCATATAAAGGATGTTTTTTTTCTTAGACTGGTAAATATCAATTGGTATAGATATCAAGGGTAAGGCCATGATCACTTCAACTCCTCTCAACATGTACCATGGCCAAGGCCATGTTCACTCCAACCCTTCAAGTACAAATATTTACATAGAGGGGGAATCGACATAAAATAGGTGAAACTTTATTGACTCCATCTCATTTACTATTGGTAAGAGACTCTTTCTCACCAAGGAATAAGGACTCCATGTCCTTATTTCATGCCCCTTAGCTAAACCTTGTGAACAATTGAATTTGTAGCTTTCCCTTATGGCAACATGTAACTTCCTAAGTGATCTAGATTTTATGAGCATAATGAAATGAATACAGATTATTATTATGCCTAACACAGAAGCACAAGGAACAATAACAAAGATACAATAAAATCGGTTTCTATTCAATAAGGAAATATGTTGAAACTGTAAAATGCAGACTGAAAACAAGCTTGCTAGAATGGTGGCGGCTTATCTCTTAGAAGAAATGTGATGATTGCGCTCATTCACATTTTTACAATAAACAGGAATTCCAAAACCCTAGACATCCAAAAACCCAACCCTAGTATATGAAGCGCCAAAAGTCATGTGGGCCCCTGTTGGGGTAAGTTAGTACATCAACTTCCCAGGGTCATAACTTTTGCATGCAATCTTTGTTTTAGGCGCACAATGTCCTGTTGGAAAGTTCTATTAGAGGACTACACATGTTATTGTTAGACTCTAAATAAGTCTATAGTTTGATTGTGGCAAGCCCTAAAAATGTTGTTTAGTGCCTCAAAACGACCCCAGAAGTTGGGGACCCAAAAACTAAGAAAAAACTGCCAAAATGAGCTAGTTGGAATTGGTGGGAGGCTACTGACATCCATTTGGATCAATCCTCCCCCCTTAGGAAGAAATGGTCTCCATTGCATTGAGTTCCCTCATCAGATGAGGAAATTTCTATTGAATTTGGGCCCAGGTGAGCCACTTGCCTTAGTGCAGGAGTTGCCCTACTTTGACAACACAATAAAACTGGATCCTTTGCTAGCAAGTTCTCTTGACCCATGTGTTCACAATATGATCACTAGATGCATGTTGCATGTAGTCACGTTTGAGCTTTGTTGGTGTCAATTGTTTTGATACCTCTGAGGTGTCCAATAATCGTGGGAAATAAGGTTGAAGGAGATCCACATTGAACACTGGGTGCAGGTCAAGGAAAGGGGGAATGTTGAGCTCAAAATCATTGTCACCCACAAACGTGGTTATGGTGTAAGGTCCATAACAAAGTGGGAAAATATTCCAATGGGCCCTTGTAAGGCGTTCTTTCTACAAGTGCAACCAAACTTTGTCTCCCACCTATAACTTATGTGGAACTCAGTGTTGATCATGGTCCTGCTTCTACTTGGCATTGAAATTTTATAAAATATCCTGAACCTATTGATGGATGTGCTGGATCCGCTCAATGAACTAGGTGGCTTTGTCAACTTCAGTTGGATCAGGTGACGAGTGTGTCGGGGTGTCCGCAAGGGCTAGTGCAACATCCATGGGACCCAATGGTTGGAATCCCAACCCACTTGAAAGGAGTTGTGGTCGGTTGAGATATGCAGGGCTTGGTTGTAGCTATGTTGAACATAGGGAATACTCTCATCCCATGTGTGGGGGTGCTTGTAATTATACATGCACAAGATATGCACGATCATCTGATTGATGACCTCGGTTTGGCCATCTGTTTGGGGATGTAAGGTTGTGGATTTGGTGAGCTTGGTGTCTAGCAGTGACTAGAGGCTCGACCCAAATGTGTTGAGGAACCGACTATCCTGATCTGAGACAATTTTTTTGGGGATTCCAAAATGTACCTAGACTCGTTCAAAGAAGAGTTTGGCAGTGGCCTCTGCTATGATGCTCTTCTTCCAGGCAGTCAAAATCACCATCTTGGAAAAGCGATCAACAACCACAAAAACACAGTCATTTCACCTCTTGGTGGATGGAAGGGCCGACATGTAGTCCATTGATATGGATTCCCATGACCTGTCAGGAGTAGGTAGAGGGGTGTACATGCCATGTTTCTTAGTGGTCAGTTTGGAAATAGTGTATGCAATGCAAGACCTGATATACTTGCTAACATATTGTCGAAGTTTTGGTCAGTGGAAATGTTTTTGCAACACTGCCACTATCTTTTCGACGCTGAATTTTCCTACCACCCAAATTTAGTGGGCTTCCCAAAAGTCATGTGGGCCTCGTTGGGGTAATTTAGCACATTAACTTCCCAAGGTCATAACTTTTGCATATGATCTCCATTTTAGGCGCATGATATCCCAATGGAAAGGTCCATACGAGGAATACACGTGTTTTCATCATACTCTAACTTTGTTTATATTCTAGCATTGGAGAGCCCTAAAAACACTATTTAGGGCCTCAAAACGATCCTGAAAGTTAGGGACCTGAAAACTAGGAAAAAACTACCAAACTAGAAAACTGCCAAAATGAGCCAATTGGAATAGATGGGAGGCCACCGACATCCATCTGGATCACTAAGTGAGCACATAAATTCTCAAAACCATAGCACATAGGGAGTTTCTAGTAGACAAGAATAGGGACACTAACCCTCCTCTCCTAATAGTACACATGTCACACATCTTTCATATAGCCTTTACCCATATGTAAAATTAATTGGCAACATTAATCATCATCTCTACATCCAAAACCAATATAAATCATAATCTTGTAATGTCTAGACTAGGATAACTAATCCCCTAGCCCATCTTGGGTTTGGGTATCCTAACTGACTCTCAAAGTGCATATACCTATAATTCTTCCTTGACACACTTAAAAATTCATTAGTAGTTTTGTAAAATATATCAATTCAGTCACACACACAATAGATATCTATCATCATTTGTCAATTGGGTTTAGCTTGAGTGGTTGGGAGGAATAATTGTTATCCTCCACACTTGGGTTCAATTCCCACAACACCTCCCCCATTTATACAACAATTTCCTTCCCATGGAGCCACTCCCTTGTTTACATAGGCATCAAAAAGTGAGTTATACGTACAAAGCACATGGAATAATTCAATTGAATCAAAGTCATCAACTAGATATTGGACTCTATTAACAATTATTGCCAATTGTTCATTTTATGGAAATAGGTAGAATTGTAGGTGTTGAATGACAAAGGAAGTGTCTCATGTTATTGTGGCATGATATACTCCTCTAGCCTTAAGTAGTGCTAGTCCTTGATAGACCACCAACACATTTTCCTCAATGTTCGTAGCTATCTATAATCCCCGTGCATAATTAATTTATTGGTTTCCATCGGGATCAAGGAAGACCCCCTACCTTGCCCCACTCACCACCCCTTACATTTTTTATATTATTACTAATAAGAAAATTAAAATCATATTCACTTTTTTCTAAGTTTAATAATTGTTGGACACATGAGATTAAAGATAAACGTGAAGTGCATATTATTCAAATATGATACATCTATTAATACAATTCAGATGACCTTTGGATTCATCTTCCAAGGTCTCTTGGAATCTCGATGATAGTTACAGTCACTTGACCTTTCACTTTCCGTCAAGTGAGTAATATTGTAACCCTAAGCAGATTAGGTTTCCAACATTCCCCCCCTTAATCCGAAGGGGTGCATATGATTCCAAGAAGAGATATTAAGTATGGAAGTGTGTAGTTGAAATGTCGAAGTTTGCAGCTACCAATGTATGAATGTGCTCTCTGAATCTAGTGCTTTTGGGATGGCCACAAACCGAATGGATAACAAAATTTGATGTCTTATACTAAATGATGATGGTGGTTTAAGGAAGACCACAAACCAAACTAGTGGTTTAAGGATGACCACAAACTCTGGAACCTTGCTCTAGGCTCAATGGTTCCTGAAACATTTCCTAAGTTAGATACAATATGAAAGTTGATTTATTCTTCTAATTGGAAGTGCTCTCAAATGTTGGTTTATAGATGACCATAAACTGTTGTCTATAATAAGTTGTAAGTCTTCTACTAAGTGGTGGTTTAAGGAAAAACACAAACCAATTTGGTGGTTTTGGATGACCACAAACCAAATCACACTCGTTTGTTGCTACTCGAATGATAGGACTTCAAAACTGGAAGCTTGACTGTTAATCATCGATGTTGTTCCCCCTTGTCAGGGACAAGGTGAGAAGACAAAAATATGTCCACTACAAGATGTGTCATTACTCGAGAATGAATTATTCGGTATGCCTGACATATCTTTTTTACTATTGAGGACCATCGCCAAGAAGCCATCCACCCATAGTGGTTCTTTACTCTTCCATGTTTCTTGCATTTGGAACATCTGTCTGAAGGATGATTGCACTTTCCACAATGCTCACAAGGATGAAGATCGAAGCACCGATCTTCAACGTGGCCAACTCGTTGACAATTTTGGCATATCAAAATCTTCTCTTGAACTAGAGTAGGTAAATGTGAATTTTCTTGAAGCAATCCAACACTCTGGAACTGGATTATCTTAGTATAATCAGGAATATGAAAGGTGAATTCCTTTTCATATATGATACTTGTTCTATGCTTGTTGTGTCTGGTTTCTTTCCAAGGTCTGATGATTGGCTTGGAAAGAGGAAGTTGAAGTTCATCTACATTCATATATGAAGCTAGCTAACCGATTTTCTTCTGTATTGGTTGTTGATCTGAATATGCATCATCATCTTCATCATCTTCGAAAAGAGGATTTTGAACAAGGATTAGTTCAAAATGTTTTCAAATATTCTTTCGCTCAAGTGCATCATGAAGACGTTGAGTTTGAGTTTGAAGGAGTGCTACTTTAGCTTGAAAAACTTGCAAGCAAGTTACAATAGACTGCAAATTTGATTTGTCAGTGGTGACTATATTGTCTAGAGAAGAGAGTATTAGAGTGTTCAATAACTCTAATAGTTCCTCAACTCGAGCCATTTTAAAGACAAAATTAGATGTTAGAGGTTTCTTGCAACTCCACCCAGACTTTACAATACAAACTCAACTATGTATACTCAACAAATGAAGGGTGTCAACTTCTACCGAAAATGCACATGTTTATAGAAAAACACAATTTCAAAAAGTGCAAGTAACTTACAAAAAGACTTATTGAAAGTATACCTTGTTCTTGTGAATGTATTGTCGATGCTTTGAATCTATTGATCTCTATGATGAAGAATTTATGTTGGCCACTTTACCACAAACCAAAGTGAAGCTCTTCAATTACTAGACACTTGATGATGTAGAGGTACTATGGCAATGTTTGGAATCTATAGTGCCAAAAAATTTGTGTTTTCTTTTTCATGAGTGGCATGATCTTAAAACTCTTATAAATCCAAGGTCCAAACACCACTGATAAAAAATAATATTTTCAAAGGAAACCTATTTACAAAGCAGTATTTTTAGAGGAAACCTATTTCCATTTCTTCTTCCCCTAGAAATAGTAAGAGAATGTGACTCTCCTCGCTCATTGTAATCCCAATAAGAACGTCACCACAATGGTGAGTGCAACAAAAAAAACCCTAATGTGATACTTGAGTAGCATGAATATCAGGCATAGGGGTTTCAACCAACGTGAATACCAATGATAGATACCAAAAAAAAATGATCAATGTGAGGGGAATGTGTAATGTGAGGTTGACAGAAGGATTTGAAATCCTGCTTGATGAGAGAAACCCTAACCAGACTATGTGTGTCGAGTTCAACACACCATCGATTTCACGTAGACATATAGAACATGAACGCGTGTGAGAGGGAAACTCAAGTAACGACAAACTCTCATTGTTCTCAGACTAATGCATAGGAATCCTTCTAGAATTATAGAATCAACTAGAGAGGTTGAAGGGAGGTCATATGGACAAGAATGGAATCAAGAGGCGTTTCTACACATTGGAATGAGTGCCTGGGACAAACTTGCAGGTTGGTAGGTAGTAGAAATTTTCTGCAAGAGGGAAGGAAATTCCCAGGAAGACAAGTAGACAGACTCATATGCTATGGTCAACTACCATAGTGAATCAGGCCTTAAAGACTAAATGAGCTCTGATACCATTGTTAGACACACGATATTAAATATAAATGTGAAGTGCATATTATTCAAATCCGTTACATATATTATTACAATTAAGATGACCTTTGGATTCATCTTCCAAGGTCTCTTGGACTCTCGACGACAATTATAGTCACTTGACCTTTCACATTCCATCAAGTGAGGAATAATGTAACCCTAAGTGGATTAGGTTTCCAACAATAATTAATTTGTAATCTGTGTAAGTTTATATTTAAAATTTAATATTTAATGTTTAAAATAGTAAAATCATATGCCATGCCAGACTAATCATATACCATGTCACACTAAGTTAGAGGTGTTATCTAGTGATGATTAATATACATTTTCTCATTAATAATAGTTGCTAAGTAAGTTGGGTTAGTATA
>ML810495.1:185205-198873 GCA_009831015.1 Picea engelmannii | reverse complement strand
GTTAACTATTTTGAACTAAAAATATGAAACATAATTATCTTTGACTTTTATAGATTCAACTCAACTGTTATCGTTAACCCAATTTCTTGAAACTCTATTGGTTTTTGAATTCCAACTCATCAACATGGATTTTTCTTGTGAGTCCCATTTCAGACCCCAAATTTACTCTAATGTTTTTTTTTTAAACCATGGTAATCAATATCTCGTTAGAGCCAAATTTACTCTAATGTTAATGATCATGATCAAATTGAATTATGGGAAACAAGTGTGGAGGGTCATTTATGATCCCAAAGGACAATATAAAATGCATTTGCATGGGGGTTAGGAACCTCAACCAATACCAAGGATGAAGCTTTAGCCTTATACCAAGGCCTTGCAAGTTTGAAAAGCAAAGGGGTTCGATGAGAAATAATGGTGGGGGAATCAACGTTATTTATGAAATTGGTCCATCAATGAAATTTACCTAAGACCCTTAACCTGAGGAGGCTTATCCAAATAATTCTCTTTGAAATCCAAGAGTTAGAGTTTTTGTGTTTTTGCATATTTTCCAAGGATAACATAAACGTGTAATGGTACAAGAAAATAAGAGGGCCAGGTTAGAAAAATTAATATACAATCTAAATGGGAGGTTTGTTACCCTACCACCTCATGTATTTATTCATAATGGTGAATGACCCACAATTCAACAAATGGAAAGCCATTCAAAATCAATAGGATAGTGGTTGAATGCATCAAAGTCACCCCTATTCATTTATGTCCAAGGTCATGTTGTGGGAGATAATGTATGGTAGGATTGTTGTGGGTATGAATGCATGTGGATTATTACTCACTACTTTTAGGAAATGGGACAAGTTAATACCCATAACTTAAGAAAACTGTTGGAGATATTACACACTCACCTAGAATTATTTTCCGAAGTTTGATAGTCCAATGTTGAGAATGCTTCCTCAGATGAGAATATTCTCTCTAGATAATATTTCCCTACAAAATAGGGCATTCCTCTTCAGTTTAGAGTCAATTACACTCAGTTATACTAGTGGAAGTCACTCATGCATGGAAACCTCGGTTTTATCACTAGTAGTTGCATGTGTTTCTCTCACTTCCACACATGTGACTCGGTTAACTGATGATTGCATGGATCAGTTAACTAGGACTAGGTGGAAGTTCACTCCAGTGTTTGCCAGTGAGTGTCTAGATCTCTCTATATCACTACTATGCACATTAGTTACTCATGTAGCCTATATCTATTGTAAATTATTCACTCTTTGAGTGTGGAATACGATTAATACAATTCTATTCTTTTCTCTCCAATTTTTCTCTTGTCTTCTCACTTTTGCAAGTTGTGTTCATTATTTTGCTAGATATATCTCTTGTGCAGGTACTTACCACATTCTACAAGGTATCAAATCCCATAGGCCGCTAGGAAGAAGTCACACCGGCACTTTATTTGCATGTACAAAAGATTGAACAATGCAAAAAGATGGATTATTCGTCGACAATACTTCTCACACCTCATAACTATTTGGAGTGGAAGACAACAATTCTACTTCATCTCATATGTAGAGGATTTTACCAAATAACCATGACAATGGAAGTATAAACTGATTCCGTCGATGAGATTTTTTTTTTTTCTCAATAGACAATATATTTCCATAGGATGTATCTTCTGGTCTATTTCTCCTAAAATTCTTCATCAAGTGTATAGTGAATCACAAGACTCAACTCCAAATGAACTATGGACCATATTGGATGTTCTATTAAGGAATAAAGAATATTGTGAACATTTCATGTAGGATATTGAAAATATAGAGCCATAAGAGAAGTCATTAGAAGACCAAGCATCTTATTCTTAAGAGTCTTCTACACAAGTATTTGCACAAATTCTTGTTCCATTAATTGCAGATGATGTCTACTCCATTTCATATTTGTTTTCTAAATTTCATACGAAATATATCATGCATGCATCTCAAGATT
Source organism: Picea engelmannii (assembly GCA_009831015.1). Classification (NCBI taxonomy): domain Eukaryota; kingdom Viridiplantae; phylum Streptophyta; class Pinopsida; order Pinales; family Pinaceae; genus Picea; species Picea engelmannii. The sequence continues at coordinate 196,899 of ML810495.1, read as the reverse complement.
CACATGCAAACACTTTTTCATGTGCCATGCATGCATCCGAGGAGCAAAATGCATGTGCCATGCATGCATCTCGAGAGACAAAAAGGGGGTCATGCACATCAGATTCAATTCTGATAATTTTTTGAGATTAATTTACAGAAATAAATTGGATATTTGAATTCCTTTCGGAAAATACCTAATTTCAAAAAAAAAAAATCATTCGAAATGGATTCCGGGAAGTGAAGTTATGAGAATTTTAAAATCAATAATTTTTTCAGTGTTTTTTCAAAAATGGCCGCACGATTTTCAAAGTTTCATCCAAACTTCATTTGGATATTATTCATTACAAAAAGAGAAAGTGGATATGTTTGGATTCTCACTGGTGCATCTATTTCATCAGATCCATATAGACATCTACAACTTCAACAAAATCTTCAACGAGCACAAACTTGCATTGTTGTGAGGTTTTCGTGGAGTGAAGAACACAATTGCCTAGCCGTTGCCTTTTCTTCTTTTGATGCATTGTCTTTTGAGGGGGGGGGGGTGTTGTTCCCACTTGGTTTTCCCTCTTTCCTCATTTTTTGTTCATTTTTCATTAGTTTCATTGTATATGAGTATCTAATATGGCCTAGTTGTTGAGACTCATTTTTTATTACTCCATAGTGATATTCAGGGGGGGTGTTAGAGACATTCCTATTGTATGTCATTTTGAAGCTCTCTGTGCCCTATATTTGGTGCAAATGGTTCCCAACGGATTTGAAGCATGTTCCACATGCTATTGCATGCTGAAATGAGCTTCAATCGTCGGGTTTTCTGCGAAAAGAGAGACCGAAATCATTCACGGGGAGTGCTTTCCTGAGAGTTTGTCTATTGTCCAGGGATTATTATCGGAAGGTGATGGAACAAGTCACGACGAGAGTGGAAAATAAGTCGAACATCTCCAATGATCCCAAAATGTTTGAAACTTCATCCTAGTGAAGGTCATAGTTTCTTAGAAACTGCTTTTTGTTCCTTTTCACTTTTTGTTTTTTCTTATGATTGTACTTTGGAGNGGGGGGGGGGTGGTTCCTATGAGGTTTTCCATCTTTCCTCTCTTTTTCAACGTTCATTTTTAAATGCATTGTACAATGGGTACCTAACATGGCCTTGATTGTCGAGACCCATTCATCATGTACACCCTAGTAGTTTTCAAAGGGGGTGTTGGGGATATTACACACTCACCTATTATTTTTTTCCTAAGTTTGATAGTCCAATGTTGAGAATGCTTCCTTAGATGAGAATATTCTCTCTAGAGAATATTTCCCTGCAAAATAGGGCATTCTTCTTCAGTTCAGAATTAGTTACACTCATTTAGACTAGTGGAAGTCACTTATGCATGGAAACCTCGATTTTATCACTAGAAATTGCATGTGTTTCTCTCAATTCCACATGTGTGACTTAGTTAAGTGATGATTGCATGGATCACTTAACTAGGACTAGGTGGCAGTTCACTCCATTGTAAATGAGTGTATAGATCTATCTAGATCGCTACTATGGCACATCATTTAATCATGTAGCCTATATCTATTGTAAATTATTCACTCTTTGAGTGTGGAATACAGTTAATACAATTATATTATTTTATCTCCAATTTTTCTCTCGTCTTCTCACTTTTGCAAGTTGTGTTAATTCTTTTGCTAGCTAGATCTCTTATGCGGGTACTCGCCACATTATACAACAACAACCGAGGAAGGAGAGGGAATATTAGTCTAAAAATTCACTCTCAACTTGGTTCCCTCATCCCCATTGTAGAAATATATGAATCCATTGTAGTCTGTGTGTATCCATATGCACAATGGGCATGTGGGGTTGGGAGAGAAGTCATCTTTCTAACACTTATTCAAGTGTGCTTCAAATTGTAGTTTTCATTGAAAAGGGTGAGCATGTAGAGTCTCTCTTGCGACCATGATTATTCTTGAATCTCTAGGTGATGGATCCATTCATGAGCCAAGGAAACTAGGTGGCTGGTTTGGCATGTATTTGATAGACATTTTGTGAGAGGGTCAACTCTTATGGCCCACTTTCATTGCAGATGTGGCTTGTATATTCTTTACAATTTGAATGAGGTTAAGAACATATAAAGAAAAATGAGAAGGAAACTACATCAACTAAATGAAATGCCTTGAATTGGACCATACAATGGAATAGATGGAAGGATGATTTTTCAAGTCAGATTAATAAGGAGAATAGTGCTAGAGACACTTGTTGATCAATTCTACAAGGCACATTTTGGAAATAAGTAGAATAATTTATGGGGATTTATCGAAGACAACACTTGGAGCTTAGAAAAAAGGTAAGCTCTCGATAGTTGTTAGTAGATATAATTGTAGTTCATCTTGGCGTACCCCCAAAAGCTGTTGTGTTTCCTCCTCCTTTAGATAACTCTAGTTCCATTGCAAACCCCTCCCTTTGCAATTGGTGTGTGGCCTCAGAAGACATTGAGGTATGGTTGCATATTTAATACTTGGACATAGTGGATAGCAAAGGTGAGGTCTTCCGAGCCGCCACTTCTAGAAAAGAGTGGCACTAGAGTGAAATTGGAACAAAGTCACCAAAGAACATGCTAATCGATGCCTATGTTGGGAAAGAAGATTAATAGTTCTTCTTTATAGTTTTTATATGTTTTGTCACATGATATTTTTTCCTAATCAGTTTGTAAGGTTGTATACCTAATGAATCTTTAAAGGTTGTAATAAGACTGCTAAACTCTTTAGGAAAATGGATAAACATGTTTATTTTTGAACACTTAGCCAAGGCCATGTTTCAAATTTAATATTTTTCTATTACATAGTTGTGTGGTTCATCTATAACGTTTTTAAATATAAATTAGATATGTTACTATGGAAAAATAATTTAATAATCTAATTCAACCATTAAACTACAATGCAACAAACTAAATCAAAATTATATTAATATCCTATTGTTGGTAATAGTGCCTAGAATAAGGCCCACAGGGATGTAGATCGACTGGCAAGTGTCGTGTAAATGGAAGGAAATATGTAAAGGAGTTCTCAAGTTTGATTCTCACCCCGATTTACTCATGCCACATGCTTGAAGGCTGTGTGGACGCACCTGGAGGTTATAGAGGTAGCAAACGAGAATCAACCCTGTGTCATGCGAGTACGAGAACCGCCCATTGCCGATTGCGCTAGTACAAAAAAAATAGTGCCTAGAATAATGAAGCATAGAGTGACAAAATTCAAGAGGTTGGATATTTGGTGGGATCACGCTAGGTCTCACAGTTAGGGTTTATGTTGTAGTTGCTTCTAAGTCATTGACATGGTCATTACTAGTTGATCTGAAAATGAAAAAGGTTTGTGTATACAAATTTGCAAGTGGAAAATGTATGTGTCTTAGGCAATTTGATCAAGTTTGCAAGCACATAAACTTAATGATTTTTTACTTAAAATGAACAGCATAAATAGTCATAAATAACCATCAAAAGTAAGCACATAACACAACAAAATGATAAAGGAGTTCACCCCTCTCTTGGGTTACATCTCCTGGTCCAGCTTCCAATGGATCATTTTCATTATATGCTCAAAGTGTTAAAATCGATGCTTTTCAATGCTCAAAATGAAAATAATATGGCTTCAATGGCTCTAGAATGTCCAAAAACCCCTAGCTGGGCTCTTCCTGCACCTGGTTTGACCAAAAATTGAGAAAAATACACTTCCTGGAAGTTTTCCCAATAACTTGTTGTCTCTGCTTGCCAAAATGCACCTATGTGTGATTGAACCTTGCTCTGTGTGTTTTCCCATGTCTAAACATGGCACGCGTGTCGTTCCAGATTCTCGGTGGAAATGTAGCAACGTTAGGGCATTAACACCTTTCTCGACAGAGGTTGTGGTCGCGTGGCCCCATGTGGCCAAGTGCCGACCTATTTTCCCATGCCTGTCGCCCTATCCGTTGGAAACCCCATGCTCTGTTCATATGGAGGTATGGTGGTTAGTGTGATCAAGCGTTGGGGCTAAGCCCCGACCCTTTTCTGCCCGGAATAAACCATAATTCAAATTCAAATATTTTCTTTGTCGTATGTGGTTAAGACTCACCATGTAGGTGGGATGGTATCTTGGCCTATGCGAAGACTCTTCCATTGTCGAAGGTCCTAGGTTTGACCCCCACAGACTCCAACAAAATTTTGTATAACCAATCAATATGGGGGTGCCACATGGTGTCCCCTAGCTGGGCCACACAACCCTTCCATTCGCCACGAAACATGCCACGTGTCGAATAGTGATTGGTCCATGTCTTACTCTTTCACCGTCAACCTACCATGTTAGCTGTCAAGTCACCTTGCCACATTAGTTGTACGATCAATTGCCACGTGGTCTGTACAGACTGTGTATAGTTAGTATTTTGCATGTTTGGGAAAACAAACAGAACGCAATATCTCTCACATACAAACTTTGTTTGAGCCCGTTCAAGTTGTGTTGGGATCGTGAGGATGAGATATACGCAATGAATCCATTTTTGATAAATTATGAGAACTTTGATTTTTGAGCATTTTTTGATCCCCTGGATCACTCCTCCCCATTAGGAATCTTTTGGACCTCCAAAAGACTACTTTCAGTCAATCTGAAGATGAGGGTACAATTCCATCACATTTCCAACCTCAATCCATTTAGCTTTTCTTGGATTTGTGCCTTTAAGACCAACGCAAAGGTACTCCACATTCCCTCATTTTGAAGTTCTTATCTTCCTATCTAGGATTGTATCCTCATGCAATTATGAAAGATTTTCTAGCAAGAAGTCATCTATGGAAGGAATATGAACATGATCTCCTTGATCATCAATCAAAGGAGTCTCATACAATCTCAAATTATCAACATTAACAACTGCATACATTTGCATGTAAGGAGGCAAATCCAAACATAAGGCATTGTTACCAATCTTTTCAAGAATCTTGAAAGGTCCATATCTAATTGGTTTCAGTTTTTTACCTTCTCCTTTAAGCCTCTCTTTTCTAATGTAAAGCCAAACTTCATCTCCAACTTGGAAACTATGATGAACATGATGCTTGTCATGTATTGTCTTGTACTTGTCTTGGCTCTTTTCTAACTGTTATTGTACCATTTGATGCACCAACTGAATTTGTTCAATGAACTTCTTTGCTCTATTAATGTCATAATCACCATCAATAGCAATATCCTTCCCAAAGATTAAATCTGAAGGAGATTTTGGAAAATAACCAAAACATGCCTCAAATGGAGATGTTTGAGTCGAAGAATGCTTAACCCAGTTATAAGCATGATGAATGTAGTGTAGGTGCTCATTCCAAAGCTTATATGTTTTCTGCAATAACCACGAAGAATATGTACTATTGTTCTATCCACCACTTCTGTTTGACCATCAGTTTGTGGATGAAATGTTGTGCTCTTTTTTAGCTTGGTGTCCATGAGTGCCCATAAGCTTGACAAAAAGTTCCCAATAAATCGAGAATCTCGATCATAAATAATGGATTTGGGCAACCCAAAATGTACCCATACATATTGAAAGAACATCTATGCCATTTTTTCAGCTGTAACCTGCTTCTTAAAAGGCATCAAAATACACATTTTGTTGAAACGGTCAACCACAACATAAATATAATCATGATTATTTTTTGACATAGGTAATCCTCCTACAAAGTCCATGGAAATGATTTCCCAAGGACGAGAAGGAACTGGAAGTGGAGTATACAAACCCAACTTTCTATTTCTAGGCTTACTTGTAGCACATAAAGAACAACCTCTTACATATCTTGAAACACTTTCATTCATTGTAGGCCAATAGCAATACCTTTGCAAATTAGCCATTGTCTTGCCTACATCAAAGTGGCCAACAATAAGAGAAGAATGTGCTTCCCTTATGATGTTGACTCTTTCACCCTATGGAATACATAACTTGCCAAGATGATACAAAAGGTTATCATGCATATGGTAATCCAATTCCTCAACTAGGTTAGAATGACACAAAGTTGCATAAACCTCTTTAAAATCAACATCTAAAGCACATTGTTCAACATAGCTCTCATGCATGATAGAATTATGCTTAAGAATAATTGAAGCACTAACAATAGGCTTAGAAAGCATATCAACAACTTTGTTATAAATTCTTTTCTTATACCTAATAACCAAGTGGAATTGTTGTAGGAAACCCATACATCTGAAGTGTCTTTCTTGTTGTAGGTTTTTTGTGATTGTAAGTATTGAAATGGTAGATGATCTGTGTGAATAATAGTTTCTTTTCTCAACAAATAATGTTTCCATTTTTTCACACTTTGCACCAATGCATATAACTCCTTATCATATGTAGGATAATTAATCACAACACCATTAAAAGTTTCAGAATGAAAACAAATGGGCTTACCATGTTGCAACAAGATTGCTCCCATTGCATAGTTACTTGCATCTATTTGTATCTCAAATGGTTGTCTCAAATTAGGAAGTGCAAGAACTTGAGCTGAACTAATCTTCTCCTTCAATGTATCAAAAATTTTTTGTTGCTTGTCTCCCAATTGGAAAACTTTCTTGATGCTTGCCACTACATGTAATGGAGCTGCAATTGAAGAAAAGTTAGCAATAAACTTTCTCCAATATTGGGTTGCTCCCAAAAATCTTCTTACCTATGTTACATTGTTGGGTTTGGGAAAATCCAAAATGAATTTGACCTTGGAAGGATCTATTTTTAGTTCTCCTCCTCCAACAATACGTCCCAAGTAAACAAGTGAGGTCTTTCTAAACTCACATTTAGACATCTTTAAAACCAAATTTTGTTTCTTCAAGACATCTAAAACTTGCTTCACATGCCTAACATGCTCTTCACGAGATTTGCTAAATATCAAATTGTCATCCAAGTAGACAATTACCCAATCATCAAGAAAAGGCCTTAAAACATCATTCATAACTCTCATGAATGTTGCAGGAGAATTACAAAACCCAAATGGCATAACCATCCATTCAAACAAACCTTGCTTTGTTTTGAAAGTTGTCTTCCATGTGTCTCCTTCAACAATCCTAATATGATGATATCCACTTCTCAAATCCAACTTATTAAAATACTTATCATCTTTCAATTGATCAAACAAATAATCAATTCTAGGAAGAGGATAACGATTCTTTATCGTAATCTTGTTCAAGGCTCTAAAATCTACACACATGCTCCATGTACCATATTTATTTGGTACTAAAATAATTGGTGACCCGCATGGCGATGTGATTGGAATGATAACCCCTTTGTCAAGCAAATCTTAGATTTGTTTTTTAATTTCAACATTCTCCATGACTGACATCCTGTACATACCAATGTTTGGAAGAGGACAATCTTGCTGCAATTGAATCTCATGTTGGATACCTCTTTTAGGAGGAAAACCTTTTGGTTCCTGAAACATCTCATTATATTGGTTAACAATCGCATATAAATCATATTTTAATTTTTCATCACAACCTTGGAAAGCTTATTTTTCAACATTGTCTTTGGGTTTGATCATCAAGAGTACAAAGTTCTTACTAACATTGACTAATCTCTTCATTTGTCCAACATTTACAAGTGACAAATTCAACTTTTTTGTATGTTCTCTAACAATGTACTCAACTCCATTTTTAAACAAATGATATTTGTTCTCATGACGATGAAAGATGGATCTCCTATCATATAAATATGGGCTTCCCAACACAATACCACAAATATCCAATGGAATAACATCAAGCTCTACCTCATTTATAAAGTTTGCAATGATGACAAATCTAAGTTTACATCTTCTTGTCACATGCAATTTGGCATTGTCACATATCCAACCTAGAGGATATGGTTTTGGATGAGGAGTAGTTGCCAAATGCAATTTCTTGACAGTGTCTTTAGAAATGAGGTTTGCTTGAGATCCAGTAGCAAATAAAGTATCTATCTTGGTATTCTTTGAAATAATCCTTATGTGGAAAATATTTATTCTTTCTTTTTCATGTTGAGTTTCATTGAGACTACTACTTGAAGAACTAGTATTGGCAATAGAGTCCTTACCTTGAAAACCCATGGCTATGATTTTTGTTTCAGCTCCCGAATCAGATCCTAAATCATGTTGTGTCGTTGCAACAGTTTTTGGTTTAGTTTTATTGTTGAACTTTTTGGGTCTCTTTTCAGGATGAAGTTTCCAACAATGTTCTTCATCATGTCCATCTTTTGAAGAATGTTTACATGTGATTTTTTATCCCTCTTTCTTGACTAAAGCATTCTTCTTTCCATTTCCTTTGTCTCCATTATAAAATGGATTCTTGTTCCCCTCTTGAGGATCATTCCTCCCTCTTTCTTTCAGATGAGTTTCATGTACACAAACTTTATCTCGATTTGTAGGGTTAAACATGAGAATTGTGTGTCTCAAATAGATATGCAATCCTCCAATGTATTTGAGTAAAGTTTCTCCAGAAGATAAATCTATACCCAAAATCAAAGCTCTTCTTTCAAATTCTTGAGTGTAGCTTTTTACATTTTTCCCTTTAGCTTGTCTAAATTTTTTTCAATCCATGATAGCTTTCTACATGTATGCCGATGGATAAAATTGCCTTTTAATTGCAACAATAAAATCATTCCAAGAGGATAAAACTTTACCATGTTTCTTCATGTCCTCTTGAGTTTTGGCTTCCCACCAAATGAGTGTTGCACTTTCCAATCTAAGGGAAGCAAGTTGAATCTTAGTTAATCATATTAGATTCTTTGTATCCTACAATACACTTCAATTTGACGAATCCAATTATCTAATTTCTCAGCATTTACCTCTCCATTGTACATAGGCAATTCAAACTTAATATCAAGCTTAAAGAAAGGAGTTTGTGGAGGAATTTTACCCTGTTATTTTGGAGAATTTGGAGGTGGTTGTGAAATGGTAGAAGAATTGGAAGATGGAGGTGAAGGAGGTGGAGTATCACCATTTCCTCCATTCTCTTTTGGAGTATTATCACCACGATATTCATTACCTCTTAGAGGATTTGAGCTTTCACCTTGAAACCTTGCAATCCTTTCTTCAAATAAAACTTTTACCATTTCTATTATATCATAAAAGGCTTTTCTGAAAGTTTCATTTTCTGAAGTAGGAATTTCATGACTCTCCTCATGAGACATACTTGGTGAATGCCTCCTTGAAGCTTGAGGTGAATGTATGGTTATCCTTCTTGAAATTTGAGAACATGGCTCTACAAGTTGACCTTCTCCTCTTGTGAGCTTCAACCTTGTAAGCATCAGAAAACAAAACACTTGCAAACAATCAAACCTTCAAAAACCTTTGCTCTGATACCAACTTGATCTTAATATGAAAAAGGTTTGTGTATACAAATTTGCAAGTGGAAAATGTATGTGTCTTAGGCAATTGGATCGAGTTTGTAATCACATAAACTTAATGAGTTTTTACTTCAAATGAATAGCATAAACACTCATAAACAACCATCAAAAGTAAGCACATAACACAACAAAAATATAAAGGAGTTCACCCCTCTCTTGGGATACATCTCCTAGTCCAACTTCCAATGGGTCATTTTCATTATATGCTCAAAGTGTTAAAATTAATGCTTTACAATGCTCACAATGAAAGATAGATGACTTCAATGGATCTAGAATGTCCAAAAACCCCTAGTTGGGCTCTTCCCGCACTTGGTTTGGCCAAAAATTGATAAAAATACACTTCCTGGAAGTTTTCCCAATAACTTGTTGTCTTTGCTCGCCAAAACGCACCTCTGTGTGACTGAACCTGGCTTTGCGTGTTTTCCTATGCCTAAACCCAACATGAGTGCCATTTCAGATTCTCAGCATAAATGTAGCATCGTTAGGGCGTTAGAACCTTTCTCGACGAAGGTTGTGGTTGCTTGGCCCCATGTGTCCAAGTGCCAACCTATTTTCCCGTGCCCATCGGCCTATATGTCGGAAACCCCATGCTCTGGTCATATGGAGGTATGGTTTATAGTGTGATCAAGGGTTGGGGATAAGCCTTGGCCCTTTTCTGCCCAGAATAAACCATAATTCAAATTCAAATATTTTATTTGTCGTATATGGTTAAGACACACCATGTAGGCAGGCTGGTATCCCGGCCTACGCGAAGACTCTACCATTGTCGAAGGTCTCGGGTTCAACCCTTGCGGACTCCAACACACTTTTATATAACCAATCAATAAGGGGGTGCCACGTGGAGGCCCCTAGATGGGCCATGTGGCACCCTTCCATTCGCCACGAGACATGCCATGTGTCGACCAAGGATTGGTCCACGTCTAACCCTTGCATGATCATCCTAACACATCACCATCTGCCATGTTAGCTACCAAGTCACCTTTCCCTGTCAGCTATATGGTCATATAGACTCTTCGGTCAAATTCCATGTGGCATGTATGGAATGTACGGACGGTGTACAATCAACATTTTGCATGTTTGGGAAAATAAACAGAACACAATATCTCTCTCATACAAACTTTGTTTGATCCCATTCAAGTTGCGTTGGGATCACGAGGACGAGATCTACGCAATGAATCAATTTTCAAGGAATTTCGGGCATTTTGTTTTTTGAGCATTGTTTGATCCCCTGGATCACTAGTGTTCCCTATAGAGTTTTGGATTTAATTATCATACCCCAACCTATGATGACCATGGAATGTGATCAGAAGTGAAGATGTTCCACTCAAGAAAGGATCCTCCCCTCTCTTCGCTCCGCCATTATGACTCCTTCTTAATCAATGTCTCCTCATGAAAAATAGAATCCATCGGCATAGTCACCTCATAAATCCTTTAAAGATGCCATGAATTTTTGTTTGCAAGCAAAAATACCTTTGACCCCCAAATTATTATCCCAATGGAAAGTCCAAATGGTTAAGTAGGCTCTCCCACCATCAATCCTTGTCAATTCCAATGCCCAGGTCCATGCCAATTTTTCTCGTCATTGTGGTCTAATCTACAAGTTCAACGGGTCGTAGCTAAAACTAACAAATTTGCACCAAATACCTTTGCAACATAGAATCCAAAAATATAATAAGTGTTCATATACCCTTGTGCAAGGGGTTTTTTATTGTGTAGTTTTATTCAAATAAAGATTAGGACTTCATACTCAACATTTTCCCTTCTAGAGTAGAGTAAATTTGTGTATGAAACCATGGTTCCCAACATTTGATCCATCTTCAAACTCGCTATGATAGGGATTGTTGAGTTAGTTCTCTTAATGTAAATCTATATAAGTCTATGTTTGCTAATGAAAATTCAGTTAGAGATTTGATTTTTCACTTCTTGGTGTTGAACTTTTCTCATGAGTGGGGTTTCCCACATCATTGGTATCAAAACATTGTGATGCTCGGGTATTCATTCATTGATTTTTTTCTTACCTTTCGATCCAATTATGGGTTTGGGTTTCGACTCTAGTTTACCATGGATGCATTATTTTCATACTTTGTTTGGGAAGATTACCAAGAATACGACTCCTATAGTGCTTAAGCTTGTCATGGAAGAATATATAGTAATGTTAAGAACCAAATATCAATATAGCATAGAAAATCCTCAGAAAAAGTACTCAATGCCTTGAAAAAGAGACAATTTTAGATAATAAGCCTCTTCAAGGGGGCAACCTCCTTTTACCCCACTTAAATGTTCAAGTACAATATGATTCAAAATGAAAATGTCTCCTTGGTATATATAGGAGACTAGGAGGTATAATTACAACTAATGGCCTAAAGC
>ML810495.1:168360-179962 GCA_009831015.1 Picea engelmannii | reverse complement strand
TGAAAATGTCTCCTTGGTATATATAGGAGACTAGGAGGTATAATTACAACTAATGGCCTAAAGCTGACATAAATAAAATAACATTACTAATATAATATGCCCCAATTAAGGGGTAATGAGCCAATATTAGGGCTTAACAAGTAATTTGTGAGTCCAAATCTAATGATAATGAGGCCCATGAAAGTTTGTGTTGATATTCCTTCTTGTATGAGTTCACTACTTCACAACTTAGAGAAATATGTGACATATAGAATAACATCTTTCTAACATGCACTTTCTTTGGCCCACATTTAAATGAAAATGATAGTGTTTAATTCCCAAGGTTAGGTGGTGGAAGTCTAGGTTATTGGGATGCATTAAATGGATCTATTCTCTCTATGGGATACATCACTACTACCTAGTGTAAGCAATGAGTTATCTTTCATGCTCATCAGTTGTTAACTACCCTAAATAACTAAAATGATCACCCACCATGCCACTATGATATTTTCATCAATTTTTAGATTGTTTGGAGTGACCATTCATACAGTTTTGAGCATGTCCTCCATGGAAAAATGCTCAAAGTTCACCACTAGATGACAACCCTATTGAAAAATATGTGTTCTAAACATAATCTAATTCTTCCAAATGACATTATTTCTAATTATGTGTGTTGTTTTGGGAAATATGATAATGCAATGAAATTTGACTATTCATTGTAGTATTGTATTAGTCTAGTGGGAATTCTAATTTATACATTCGATGCACTAACTATGCCACATGCTCAGATATACTCCATATAAGAATTGGTTTGAGACTTTTGTTTTTATTATACTCTTTAATAATGCATTTTATTTTACCAAGCTTATCTACACATAAAACATAATATGGGAAGTAATGATTAAACTTATTTGCAACTCTTCAAAAAGTAATTAAATGTTTTCAATATTATATGACAACCATAAAATGTGTAATTACAACTCACTTTGGAATTTTTTTTGCTACCATCATTGATGATTGTATCTTTACCTTTTCTTCTATGACCTTTATTTTATCTCTCCCTGCATCTAGCATCATCCTTTGATAGTCCCTCTCCACTGGAAGCCATATGAAGATAGTTGTGATGGAAATGTATCAAGAGTTACAAAAGTTCATTATTGTTGTTGAGATTGACTTTGATGCGGTGAAATGGATGCGACCAACCAAACTGGATCAAGATCAAGCTTAAGATTTTTTGGCTAGGGAAAACATCCTATTCTCTAGATGGTTTCCAAAATTGGGATATTTTTATTATTTTAAGGTACAGGGGTCGCAGGTGGTCCCTGAGTTGGCCCCTTCATTTAAAGGTTAGCAATACGATACAGGTTTGAATGGAAAGTAGGTGGAACAAAGGGAAGATGCAAATCAAGATTGACTCGAGGGTGAGTTAATAGGTGTGGTCGAGGCTTGCTCACTCCTTCATTTTGATTGAATATATGGTGGTGCTAGGTTGTTAGTCATGAAACTCAAGTTGCACCGCCTATTTTAGAGACCCGAAGCAAGCCAAAGATAGATTCAAATAAAAAACAAGATGAGGAGGTAGGTAGCGGATTCTACGAGGTGCGATTTCTAGTTTTGATTAAGGAAAGCGACGAAAGACTACATGCACATGATAAAGTAATGGTGAACTAGTAGTGGATAATAATGCCACCACTTGTATAATTAACAATTTAGGTTTGTAAATCAATCTTCCCACCTAAGGGAACAATGTGTAAATGTAAAGGTTGTAGCTTGGAAAAAGGTTAATTCTAATATTATTAGGTATGTTGTTTATTGAGTCTATTAGATTTTGAGATGCATGTTGCATCTTGATGATTAGGTTGTGGAGATGAGATCCAAATGTGTTGTTGGTGGAGGAGAGATTGTTTCCATTTTAACTTGTGAAAATGGTTGAGAAACAATCCTACATTGGTGGGGGGTGGTTGGAATGGTGCTAGTAAGAATATGTGGGTAGGAGAAATGGAGAAATGGGGGGAAGATAAAATAGCGTGAGGGATGAATGAGTTATAAGGATGGAAACTATAATTTAATTGTGGTGGTTAAATCATATGAGTGAAATCAAGAAGAGGAATCAACATTTGTAGAAAGAGATTAGTAATTAGGGAAGTAATGAAGGTAGGTTGTTATAGTTGTAGAAGTTGAGGAGACAAGGAGATATGGCTAGCTCATGGTTTCAAGACAAAGGATTGGTAGTGGAATATATCCTAGTTAGGGGAAGAAGTGGTGAAGGAGAGTTGATCAAGTCTAAAGAACCAAATTGGAGAAGGAAACAGATCAAGGTGGGAGTCCAGACCAACGAAGTGGAGCTACACTTGGCGAGAGATACGTCTTAGACTGAATATGAAAAACTAGTGGACATTGAGAGGGTAAGTGGGACACAAATAGAAGATGCATTCACAAATATTTTTTAGTCATCTAAAGCATGTGATATTCCCCATATAAAGGAAGAACTACTTATTGTTAGTGGAGACAACCCAGTCTCAGCCACATGCTAGACATTTATGCAAAATAAGGCACCTATAGTAAATTCTACGACTTTTCATTTTGTTTCAAATAGTAGTCAAGGAGGTAGTAGTCAAGACAGTGGGAGTGGTGGAGCATAGTTAGGAGTGAGACATAATAGTAGTAGTTCAATTATGAATCAAATAGTAATAGTAGAAGTAGGACCTCACGATTTTTTTTTATTTGGATACAGTCCTAGTACTATGGTGGGGATGTAAGGAAGTTTTCCTTTGAGGTTTCCCAAGTTCAAGGGAAAAGGTAAGGAGGACACAAAGTAACATTAGTTTCTTTGTGAATCCATTTGGAAGGCCAAGTGCACCACATATGCCAACAAATTGGCAGAGTTCTAAACAAATATGTTAGGTAGATCCCTATAGTGGTATATGAAATTCATACATTGTCTATAGGGTGGAGTAGCTCCAAAAGTGGATGAGGTAAAGAAGAAATTTGTGATTAAGTTCTAGCAACCAAATTATGAGCACCAAAGTATTGTAGAGTTGAAGTAAATCATACATGGTAGGGGAGATAGCATGGGAGTATTCCCAAGGATTCCAGGATCTAATGGGTAGGTTAACCTTCTGAATCCATGATATGCAATATAAAGAGTGGTTTGTCAGGGGATCACTACCATATAACATGAATCCCCTTGATGTAATAGAAATTTGGAACTACTAGGGGAGCCTTAGAACATGATATGAAAATTGAGTCTATGGAAGGATATACTAGAAACACTAAGGTAGTAGCTACTGGAGAAGCTCTTGAGTTGTCCTAGGTCTAAAATCAAACTGATGCGAGGAGGAGTTGCGCAGTGTCCTCCTATTTGTCCCTTCCTAGGAAGACCGACAGGTGGAGTTGCATAGGTGACTTCAATAGCTCATTTTAAGTATGGAAGCTCATTATTACAACTCCTTTTGAAGCTACAAAGGATGTGGATTATTGTGAAATTTGCAGGATCTGTGGTCATTTGCCACAACACTTTCCTATATCAAAAACATATTCTTCCATTATGAATACAATTTACTATGAGTTCTGCAATATTGATACCCATATCACTGACAAAGGTAGAGTCTTGTAAGATTTGGTTGAAAGGATGGAAAGGACCTCCTTTGGGGTGGAGAATCATTCAAAACCCTAAGGTGGAGGAGGTCAGGGTCAAGGTGCAGTTTATACAGGAAAAATACCTAGTGGATGGACATGTCTTTTTTGATGATACAATTGTGATAAGGTGGGACATATACCCTAAGACTGCTCACTTCCTCATCAACCAAGATGTAATCATTTCCAAGCCATCGGCCATGCAATTGAATATTTCCCATATTCAATTGAGAAATGTGAGGCTTGTACGTATCTATTGTAATAATATGATATTGAGGAAAGTACATAAAATCCATGGAATAAAAATTATTCATAATTTGACATAAATATTGAAAATACACATGCATAAACATCTACATATATAAAGACACTTTATTAAATGAAAGGTAACAAAAGTCATCAAAGTCAACCAAACTTTGGTGAAAATATTCAAGTTAATATGATCACATCCTCCTTAAATTTGATAGTAATATTGTTTATGGTTTTGGTGTCATGCCTTGTCTACCCACTCCTACCTATGGTTTTTACCCATGTGAGTTATTACACACTTATTATAGTGGCATATCCTTGTGTGGGAATCTGTTCCACATCAATAACTATTGCATAGAAAATAATAATCAAGTGAGCTACTATTTGATCAATGGTCGTGATTATACAAGCTAACTAACATTGGATTATTGTGTCAATGATGTTAATTAAGATGCCTATAATGGATTTAGATTTAATCTCAAATACATGATATATTTTTTTAACCATTAATAGGTTCATACACCACCAATGATGGAAAACAATGTACAATAAAATGACAACATCAAAAGGCATACATATAATATTATAATGTTTCACAGTACATATTTTAGCAGAATTATTAGTGAAGAATAATGTAGAGCCACCTAAAAATGTAGCTAGGGAGAGGTTAGCAAGGCTAGGAGAACATGCCACATTAAGTTCTCTCAAAAATATTTTACAGTGGATTGTTGGCCCTTGCTTATGGAAGGAAGCAAAGATTAAGAAAGAAGCATGAAGTACGAACTGTGCGAAAGGCACATTGACTGAGAATGGGTCGAAGTGGCCAAAGAAGAATAAAAGGAGAAAAGTAAGGGAAAGAGAGTTATTGAACAAGAAGATTATGGAAGACATATCAACAAGAAAATATGGATCGTGGACAACTAAGCAAATAGAAAAATCCACCAACGGATACTTGGAGCACCTCACGGGAAAGAAGGAAAGACGGGCCAACGAAACCCTGAAAACGCAGGTCAAGTGGACCTAGGGTTTTAGACACCTAGGGTTTTGACAATTAGAGTTATGACACTTAGACTTCAATCTAAGGTTGTCCGAGATTCATTATAATGTATAAATAAAGATCTAGATGGGAGAAAAAGAGTTGTTGTTGTTGTTGGTTGGTTGTCGTTGGTCAAGGATTGGTGACTATTTTTGTTGTGAGAGAGAGGTATTGTGTTGTTTGAGAGTGTTCTTTCATTTAAGATGTTTAGCTGGGTGCGCAGGGAGGGGAGAGAATAGAAAGAGAGAGATCTGCAAGCTAAGTGCGCAAATAAGAACTGTATGCTTTCATATAATATATCAAGAAACACAGTTCTATGGATGTAGCCCTAGGGAGAGGGCATACCAAGTATATCTTGTCGTTCTATGTGATTGGTTCCATGTTCTTCTCTTTCTGCTCTACTGTTATCACATTAGTGTGTTAGATCTGAGATATAATTGTGCAAAGTAGGCTTAAGCATGGTAAATAATAACTAGATTGTTGTGTATTGTTGAATTGGCTCCACTTTGCATTTCCTTTGGTTGTAGACACTTGTGTCCTGCAACCCCCTATTGCTACTTCGAGTGAGACTGCATCTGCTCTGTAGGTGTTTCTGAAAGGGCTAGTAGTTAGGGCTTGTTGGTGCATTGTTAGAGTTGAACCCTGGGTCTGCCCTTGTGCCAAGAAATGGTTCCGTTGTCGGGACTGGGATCTTCTTGAGGGAATGTCAAGGTGGTTTCCATTGAAGACAAAGATTCAGAAGTGAATAGAGGAACAAGAAAAGGAATTAGCTGAAGCCTGGAACAAGAACCCTAATATTATTATAGAAGCCTGGTTGGGAAGGTATATCTTTACCGACATACACGAGATTTTCTTTGGAGGAGTTCATAAGGAGTTATATGAGTGGTTAGCCAGATTAGCAAATACCTAGTTTCAGATCAGATCTAGACCACATGTGGTTTGGAAAACAAAGTTGATCAAGAAGGTCAAGAGAGTTGATAATGTTGTGTCTAGAATGGTGGATCTCTGGTTTGATAGCACTATTAGAGGGTATATTATTGAGTTTTCCATTGACAGAGTTGAATCATATAGTCAAGCCGAGAGATACTTCTGTAAGGGACCTAGAGGGAAGTTCCTACACTTTTTGAAGATAAGAATTAAGATGCTATTGCATGAGAAGAATATCCTGAAGATACAGTAAAGGTAATGTTCAATAATTCAGACAGCGACAGTGATACAAAGGTTGTATACATGCGCAGTGGGAGACCATTCAGAGAGGTTCCTCTTGTGAACCTATTCAATAAAAACTACAAAGACGAGGGATTCTATAGTGGAGAAGAAGCAGATCTAACAGACGAAGAACATTCAGAGGCCGCAAGAACAGAGGAGGTAGGATATGAAGAACTTCACCAAGGAGAGACAAAAACTTCAAGAACTGCACCTACTGTTGAAGTAGGTACTATTAATTCCCCTGTTGATTTAGCAGCATTAAGCAACCAGAATAACCAAAGTAGTTAGATTCATCAGAGTACTGTTACAAGCAGCCTAGCACATACTCAGTTAGGAAACCAAGGAAGATCTATGGTAGATGAGATGAGGTTACCCATCTTTAGAGGAGAAGGATATGAAGATCTTGACCAACACTGGTTCTTATGCGAAGTTGTATGGACTATCAAGCACGTCATCGAAAAAACTGTCAAGAGAGCTTAGTTCAGCGCCACCTTGAGGGATTGCGCATTGAGCTGGTACATGAATTTTTATACAACAACTACACAACCTAAATTTTTGAATGACATTAAGACTGCATTGAGTTCAGAATTCAAGAAACCTAAGTTAGAGTCACAATGTATTACAAAATTGAAGGAAATCAAGTAGAAGGTCACTGAACCTGTTTGGAAGTTTGATCAGAGGTTTAAGACCCTGACAGACCATTTGAATTTTTAGATTCCAGATGAACATAATAAAGAATGGTTCATTGTTTCCCTCCTACCACATATCAGAGTTCCTTTGATGCAACAGAAAATCGCTTCGCAGGCTGAAGCTCTGGAGATTTCCATGAAACTAGAAGCAACCCCTGTAGGAGAATCCATCCCAGGTATGAGCCAAATCTTGAACCAGTTAACTAGATTATCCTTACAATTTGAAGATATGAAGAAAGATAAAGGAAAAGAGAAAAGATAAGATATCTGGGGTATTAGATGTAAATCAAAGGGCCATGAAAAAGAGCATTGCCCCTTATTTCAAGAATACTTGGTCTCTGGAGCACCTAGTCCTTTGAAGAAGGCTACTGTACCTTGGTGCGAGGTATGTAGAATGAGACATCGCACTGGTGAATGTTATTATATGCAAATATATGTCCAGCCACCTACCAATCTTTACTGCACATTCTGTAAATATGTGGGACATGAGGATTGTAGGGCTTATGATATCTTGCATGAAAGATCAAGGGACACATATAGGATCCAAGGAGAAACACAACAAGAAGGAAATAGTACGCAGTTCAACTCCCTAGGAAGAGGAAACTTCAATCCTCGTGGTGGATTCAGAGGAAGAGGATGAGGAGGAGGCATGGGTCGAGGTAGAGGACAAATCATCTATTATAACTATGCATAGCTAGGACATTTGGCAAGGGATTGTCAGAACCCTTGTACCACTTGAAAATTTTGTAACTCATTCGATCAGGTCATTGAATATTGTCCGGTATTGTTGGCCAAACTCCATGAGAGACAAGGAGGAAACCATCAAGCTAAGCTAATATCAGCAGAACCTCACGGTGAGGACCCTAGGGTCGTTGTTATTACTAGAGGAGGCATTGTTATAGGAGAAGACAGAGTAATCCCAGGAAAGATTGCAGAAGGATCAAGGATCAAAAGAGCTATAGAGAAGGCACAATTGTTTGACCCAAGGAGATAGAGGCATACTTTTGAGGAAGCAATGAAGGAATTTGTAGAATGACAAGCTTCTTCATCTAAGACACAACCAGAAGTAAGGGAATGTGAAATGGCACCAACATTTCATTAGTCTGCTATAGCTAAACAAGGAAAAGAGGTAAGAAAAATCATGGACTTCTTATATACCTGTATCGATTTAATTAAAGATCAAAGGGTTGTACAAGAATTACAACACCTCATAACACAATATGAAATTGGGAAAATAGATCCTATGTTGAGTAGAGATGTGAATCAAGTATCAAGGAAAAGGAGAACAAACAAGGAATTACACCTTAGTGCTCATATTGGATATTACGATGTGGAATATGTGGTCCTCGACTTGGGATCAGAAGTCAATGTTATGACGAAGTAGACTGGGGAACTGATGGGAAAAACCAGACTGATGTACTCTCTTATCAGGCTCAGGATGGATAATTAGCAGGTGGTGAGCCCCTTTGGAATATTAGAACATGTCCCTATAGACATTGATGGGGTAAGGACATTTGCAAACTTTGAAGTAATTGAGATTGTTGATGATATTTGTCCTTATCCTCCGTTGTTAGGAATTGATTGGGCTTTCAACAATTCAATTGTCGTTGACATAAAGAAGAGAATAATGACATTTGAAGGTAATGGACTTAAATTCATTGCACCTCTGGACCCGGATGAAGGTCGCAGATACACAGAACCTATCAAAGAAGAAGACCACGCATATGAGTTGGAGAACATTTACAAGCTGACAACCAGACAACATGATTACATTAATCCTACAGTAGACAGAAATCTCAGTTGTCGAAGTGAGAGCGCATGCTCATCAGATTCAGAAGAGGCATTAGAAAACTGGTAGAACAAGATGTATGAAGTCTCCACATGGAGATGCATCATATTGACCAAAGCAGTTTGATGGATTGGCACTGAAGTAAGTAACCTTCCA
The DNA here is from genome assembly GCA_009831015.1 of Picea engelmannii. Taxonomy (NCBI): domain Eukaryota; kingdom Viridiplantae; phylum Streptophyta; class Pinopsida; order Pinales; family Pinaceae; genus Picea; species Picea engelmannii. The sequence goes on along the minus strand of ML810495.1, from coordinate 171,219 downwards.
ACTTTTGATTGCTTGAATCATTCAGAAACATTTCTAGATGAATTCGAGAGAATTGTACCAATACAATAGAGGATGTTGGCACTGGATGAAGCATTGAAAGCCACACCATCTAGATGGTGGGGAGCACACAAGAACAACATCGTGAAATGGACACAGTGCCACACCTTATTGATATTTCACTTTTCAGAACAAGCAGAAGGATGTGAAGTTCGTTACACAAGCTAGAGTTGTCCTAAATAGCACATGCGAAGCTGTGAGGAGGCCTGGAGAAACATCCCTAAAGAAAAGTGGGTGCATAAATTCATTAACACCTTGGATACTACGCCTACCAACTGGTATCTTCAAGTGGAACTACACCTCATCACCACAGACTGGTATGTAATGATTGAGAACTTTGTAGATACCTTCTTATTTGAAAGCCAATACCCTACAATAGATCAGGAGTTACACATTGTAAGACAAAAGGTCTTTAAGGAGGCACCTAACCTCCATTTTGATCAAGAAGAAGATGAATGGACTGCGCCTCTTCAACAGTTACAAGATTGCTACAATATTAATGTTGATGAGGATGATGACCCTAGAGATGTGAACATTGCAGAAACTGAGGGTCACAGAGACATAGAAGGTCCTGGGATTGAATTACCATTTGTTGGACAACCTATTAAAATCAAGAAAGTTAACATTGGAATAGAACAAGCACCTAATATGGCCAATGTGGGAGATTATTGGGATGATGCCACTATTTGCAAGATCACAAAACTATTACTTGAATATCATGACTTGTTTCCAATCTAGTTCACATATATGAAGGGAATTAAAGGGTCCATGGGAGAAATGAAGATCCCTCTGAGACCATATGCAAGACCTATCAAGCAGAGACCCTAAAGACTGAATCCCAAGTATAAGAAGAAATTCAGGATTGAATTGGATAGAATGCTGGAAGCAGGAATCATAGAACTTGTTGAAGAATCTGAATGGATTAGCCCTATGGTAGTCCAAGATAAGAAGATGGGAGAAATCAAGATTTTTGTAGACCTAAGAAAGCTGAATGATGCATGTCTACATGACCCATTCCCTACACCCTTTAGTGATGAAGTCCTAGATAATGTAGGAGGACAGGAGGTTTACTCATTCACAGACGGGTTTTCAGGATACCATCAGATTAGAATTGCCAAGGAAGATCGACATAAGACCACATTTGCAACAGAATGGGGGTCGTTCTAGTATACTGTGATGCCTTTTGGCCTAAATAATGCACCAACCATATTTTCTATGGTGGTGGTTGAAGCATTTAAGGACTTCTTACACAAATTGAATGTTTAAGATTGATGTTAGATAAGTGGATGCAATGTCAGATTGCCCTGAATTTGAAGAAATGCATTTTCTTTTCACCCTTTGGAGTGCTTGTAGGACATATTGTGTGTAAGCATGGATTGTTGGTAGATCCTTCCAAGATTGCCATCATTGTTGATATACCCCCCCTACTACAGTTAGATAGTTGTGCACTGCACTAGGACACACTGGATACTACAGAAAGTTAATTAAAGGATATGCATAGATAACAACACCTATGGAGAAGATATTAAAGAAAGACAATAAGTTTCAATGGATAGAAGAATGCCAATAGAGCTTCGACACACTAAAACAAAAAATGGTTACTGCACCTATTATGGTTTTCCTAGATTGGGGTAAGGAGTTCAATGTTAATGTCATTGCTTCATCAATATCATTACGAGCAGTGTTAGCACAGCCAAATGCAGGAGATATTAACCACCCGATAGCCTTTGCAAGCAGGAAGCTTTCCACAACTGAAAGGAACTATGCTACAACTGAAAGAGAAGGCTTGGCTATGGTATATGCACTGCAGAAGTTTAGACACTATTTGTTGGGAGGGAATTTTAAGATGTTCACTGACCAATCCACGTTGAAATACTTATTCAACAAGATAGTGTTGGGGGGAAGGATATGTAGATGGTTACTGTTATTCCAGGAATATGACTTTGAGTTCGTGGTGAAACGAGGGAGAATGAACAAGGGACTTGACCACTTATCTAGGTTAGAACATGGAGAGGAACCTACTAGTTTGAAAGATACACTACTAGATGCATAGTTGTTGGCCATCAGGAAATTCAACTATCACTTCGTTGAGATAGTTCAATTCCAGTCCACAGGAATGGCACCTCGCAAATAAATAGTTATGCAGAAGAAATAGTTGGTAGTCTGTGCTACCAATTTTCAACTGATATCTGGACAATTGTATAATATGGGACCTAATGAGATCTTGAGGAGATGCGTTATGAAGGCAGAAAGACCACTAATTCTGGCAGAATCACATGAAGTCATTGCAAGAGGAAACTATGCAGGGAAATAAACAACGTAGAAGATTCTCAGAGCTGGCCTTTGGTGGCCTACTTTACATAAGGATGCTAAAGAATACTACCGAGCCTATGATGTATGTTAGAGAGTACGGAATTCATCTAGAAGAGATGAGATGCCTTTGGAACCACAATTAACACTACAAGTATTTGAAAAACGGGCCATTGATTTTATGGGACCTATTAACCCACCAGGAAAATGCACAGGAGCGAGATACATTATGACTGCAACAGAGTATTTGACCAGATGGGCATAAGAAAGAGCAGTTAGGGACTGTAGTGCAACTACATCTGCGTAGTTCATATTTGAGGATATCATAACAAGGTTTGGATGCCCGAAGATGTTGGAAATATGGCTACAACAGAGATGACGCAGATGATCAAGGTTGTCATTGATGGCAATCGATTGTTTATGAAGAACAGATGTTGAAACACGCTGCAATACAAATGTAAACTGCCGCAACACAAATGCGAACTGCTGCAA
>ML810495.1:146785-167108 GCA_009831015.1 Picea engelmannii | reverse complement strand
GAATGTATGAGTTGATTTAAGCAATACTTATTTTTGATAAATTAGGGTGGTAGGGTGGTGCTAGGGAGACGTATGTCTCTTTCACTGCAAGTGGGTGCTTGTAGAATCTGAAGGTTGGTGCCTTCACTCAGTTGGTGCTGAAGAAAAAGGAAGTCGGGGCTTCCACCCAGTGGGTGCTGGGATTCTGTGAGAGTTGGTGCTCTCTGCCAGTTGGTGCTGGGAATCAGAGGTTGTAGCCTCTATGAGTTGGTGCTCATAAAAGATGAGTTGTAACGAAGTTGGTGCTTGCTGAACATCTTAAGAAGACGAGGTTTTTTCCCGGGTTGGGTTTCCTCTTGAAAAATCTGTGTCTCATAATTGTGAATGAATGCTGTGTGTGTGATTGCTGTTCGTTATGATATATACTTTATGTTTACAACACTGGTTTTCACAGTAACGACTTACTGCCACTAAGATTAATGATTCGAAGTTAAAATTGAGAGAAATTGTTAATAATTTACAATAACTGATTCACCCCCCCCCCCTCAGTTATTTCATACCTGTAACAGAAGATCCTCATGAGTGATCAAGGCACACACTTCATCAATAAAACTATTAAAGCCTTGATGCAAGAATTCAAAGTTCACCATCAGAAGAGAACCCCATACCACCCACAGTCGAATGGTACAGTCAAGTATTTCAATAAGATCTTGGAGACAACACTGACAAAGATTTGTAGTGTGAACATAGATGATTGGGATTAAGAATTCCAGCAGTGTTATCGGCCTATAGAACTACCTGCAAAAAGTTAACAACGTAGACCCGATTTAAGTTAGTATATGGCTTAGAGGCAGTGGTACTTATGGAATACTTACATAAAATATAGTCTGCACAAGGAAGGGAGGGACCGAGAAGAAAGCAGAGGCTGCTCTACTCAGTCTGAAGTCGAAGTAAAACAACAAGTTTAGTCTTGAAGTGACTCGGGACGAGTCACATGTGAGTGTTGGGGGCCTGTTGGCCCTTGGTTATGGAAGAAAGAAAATATTAAGGAAGAAGCATGAAGCATGAACTGTGCGGAAGGCATATTGACTAAGAATGGGTTGAAGTAGCCAAAGAAGTAGAAAAGGAGCAAAGTAAGGGAAAGCGAGTTGTTGAAGGAGAAGATTAGGGAAGACAAATGAGCAAGGAAAGATGGATCGTGGACAACTCAACAAAAAGAAAAATCCACCAATAGATACTTGGAGCACCTCCTGGGAAAGAAGGAAAGACAGGCTAGAGAAGCCCTGAAAACGCGGGTCAAGTGGACCTAGGGTTTTAGACACCTAGGGTTTTTGGCAATCAGGGTTCTGACACTTAGACTTCGATCTAAGGTTGTCCAAGAGTCATTATAATGTATAAATAAAGATCTAGATGGGAGAAGAAGGGTTGTTGTTTTTGTTGGTTGGTATTCGTTGGTCAATGATTGGAGACTATTGTTGTTGTGAGAGAGAGGTACTGTCTTGTTCGAGAGTATTCTTGCATTGTAATATCTTCAATTGGGTGCGAAGATCAACCCTACAGCTGGGTGCGCAGGGAGGGGAGAGAAGAGAAAGAGAGAGATCTGCAAGCTAAGTGTGCAGATAGGAGCTATATGCTTTCATATAATATATCAAGAAACACATTTTTGTGGGCGTAGCCCTAGGGAGAGGGTGAACCACATATATATTGTCATTCTATGTGATTGGTGTTGTGTTCTTTGCTTTCTTCTCTACTGTTATTACATTATTGTGTTAGATATGAGATATAACTGTGCGAAGTAGGCTTAAGCGTGGTAAATAATAACTAGATTGTTGTGTATTGTTTCCTTGGATCCACTTTGCATTTCCTCTAGTTGTAGACACCTATGTCCTACAACCCAGTATTGCTACTTCGGGTGAGACTACATCTGCTCCACAGGTGTTGCCGAAAGGGATAGTAGTTAGGGCTTGTTGGTGCGTTGTTAGAGTTGAACCTTGGGTCTGCCCTTGTGCCAACAAGGACTATTAGAAATCTCATTACATTCATTATTTACAAGGTGAAACCTAAATTCACGGCACCAAGCTCTCCTTTGTCAAGGTCTCTTGATACAGGATCTTTTCATCATGAATTATAAATAATTGTATTAAATGAGCATAAACTAAAGTGCACCATTAAAGTAGAAAAAAATTAAAGATGAAGATACATAAGCATCATATTTGAACAAAAAAAATTGATAACGGAGTTCGTCCTTGGTGGACTACGTCTCTGGGTCCTGCTCTCAAATGGGTAGGTTCTTTCATTAACTCAGCGAAATTTTTTCACAAATACATGAATATAATTCATTCTTAAATCAAGATGCAAAACTAATGCGTAGATGAGAAAAAAAACATCACCATTGGATTCATGGCGTTGAATTACCCAAAAATGATTGTCTCCACGCTCCGATCCGACTCTGGCACTCCGTGTGGGGTAAGGTGGAGGTTACGAGGTCGAACCCACCAAACTCCATTTTGGATGTTTGTTTGTGTATATATATATCCATTGGAATGCTTTGCTAACTATAGCGTACCCTCTTATCGATACTTCTATCAACTGATAATATTGGTGTGGTCCGCCAGATTTGGCGGACCTACCATATATTTTTTAAAACAAAAATCGTTCACAGGTCAACATTGGAAATTTTTGGGCTACCACGTGTTGCCCAATGATTGGTCCATGTGGCACCCACTGATACACCCACTTGTATTCTAACGTGGCTACTTTGTCACTCCTTACTGACACGTGGTGCTTCCTAGGTGGTGCCACGTGGTGTCGCCTGGGGGTGCCACATGGCACTTTACTATTGGTCCACATGGACCCCTAAAAATCCCATTGGAGGGTGACACGTGGAAGCCTCTGGTGTTTCCATGTGGCATCCTGATGTCAGCATCATGTGTGATGATGTCACCCTTCCATGTCAGTTGCTGACGTCAACAGTATGGATGATGATGTGTCCCCTGCTAACTGGCCTTGTTTGACCGCAACTTTGACTGTGAACATCTTTAAAACTGTAACTCCATTGGATGAGCCATTTACACCGTTATAAATATTGCGACACACTATTCACGATCATGCCATTTTCACTAAGTTTTGGGAACTTTGAATTTTTTCCCTTTCTTTGTCTGCTGGAGCCATTATGAGCATTCTGAGTTGCCTCTACGAGTTCTAATTTATTCTTAGCCTTCTCTGGATCCTTTTTGGATCATGCCTTCCCACTAAGAGATTTTTGGACCACCAAAAGCTTTCATCAATCAACTAGTAAGTGAGGGAAGAGTCCCCTCACTTTGTCTTTCTTGATCCACTTTTCCTTGCTTGGATGTGTGCCTTTTAAGCCTACTCGAAGATAATCAATATCACCCCTGTGTGAAGTCGTCATCCTCCTGTCCATGATGATATCTTCCTGTAGATCATCCAAGTACTCACGTGAAAACTCATCAAATAATGGTATTGAAACTTCCTCATCTTGATCCATGATCATGGGAGGCTCAAAACGTTTCAAGTTCTCAACATTTACAACTGAGTAAACTTGCATATAAGGTGGAATATCCAGACGAAAAGCATTGGTACTACTTTTCTCCAAGATAGTGAAGGGTCCATAACGAATGGGCTTGAGTTTCTTGGCTTCACCCTTCAACCTCTGCTTGTCGATGTGAAGCCATACTCGGTCTCCAACCTGGAATTGATGATCAACCTGTGCTTGTCATGTTGAGCCTTATATTGTGCTTTGCTTTTCTCCAGCTATTCTTTGACTACCTGGTGTATCTATTGAATCCTTTGGATGAACTTGCAGTCTCTGTCCTTTGTTCATTCTTCATTTACATCGACATCTCTCACATAAATCCAGTCCAAAGGAACCTTTGGTAGGTACCCAAAACATGCCTCAAAAGGTGAACTCCGAGTGGATGAATGTAAAGATCGATTGTACACATGTTGTACATAGGGTATTTGTTCATCATATACCTTGGGATTCTTGCTACAGTAACCTCAAAGAAAAAGTACCATTGTTCGGCTTACCACCTCTGTCAGTTCGTCAGTCTGTGGATGGAAAGAAATTCTCCTCTTCAATTTGGTGTCCATCATTCTCCACAAGCTACTCCAAAAGTCCAGGGACAAAAAGTATCTTGGTTCGAGACGATAGATGTGGGTAATCCAAAGTGAACCCAAACACGCTAAAAGAAGAGATTAGCATTCTGCTCAACAATGATCTACTTTTTACAAGCCATCAAGATACACATCTTGGTGAACCTATCCACTACAACATACAAATAATCATGAATGCCTTTGTTCATGGGTAAACGTCCTACAAAATCCATGGATATACTTTCCCATGGATGGGATGGAACATGAAGTGGTAAGTATAGCCCCAGTTTTCTATTAGTGGGCTTACAAGTAGAACACATCACACGCCCCTTTACATATTTAGTTACAATTGCTTTCATTTGAGGCAAGTAACAAAACCTCTGCAAATGAGCCATAGTTTTTCCTACCCCAAAATGCCCAGACACAAGAGAAGTATGAGCTTCTCGTATTACATGGACTCATTCACTCATAGGAATACATAGCTTTCCAAGATGGTAAAGTAACTTTCCCTGCAGACAATAGTTCTCTACCTATGCACCAAGGGTTAGCTTCGTATATAATTCTTTAAAATATTCATCGATGGCATATTGTTCTATATAGCTATCATGGGATAAAGAAGCATTCTTCAAAATAATAGAAGCAACAATAGGAGGTCTAGAAATATTATCAGCTACCTTGTTACTTGTACCCTTTTCTTACTTGATCACCAAGTGAAACTGTTGTAGAAAAACCATCCACCTGTAGTGCCGATATTGTTGCAATTTGGTCTGTTCTTGAAGATACTGTAAGGGTTGGTGATCTATATGTATAATGGTTTCCTTCCCTAACAAGTAGTGCTTCCATTTATTTACACACTAGACTAATGCATAAAACTCTTTATCATATGTAGGATAGTTAACAACAGCTTGGTTAAAAGTTTCAGAGTGGTAACAGATAGGCTTACAATATTGCATTAGTACTGCACCCATGACGTATCTGCTAGCATCTGTCTCGATCACAAAAGGCTTTTGAAGATTCGACAGTGCTAATACTGGTGCGGTACTGATCTTTCCCTTCAAAGTGTCGAAAGATTTTTTTTGCTTTCCTTCCCACTGAAAAGTGTTCTTCACACTGGTTAAGGCATGCAAAGGAGATGCTATGAAGGAGAAGTTGGGAATGAATCTCCTCCAATACTGGACTACACCTAAGAAGCTTCAAACTTCGGTTACACTTTTTGGCTTAGACCAATTTATAATTACATCAACTTTGGAAGGGTCAATTTCCAATTGTCCTCCTCCTACAATATGACCTAAGTATACAAGTGCAGTCTTGCTAAATTCACATTTAGACAATTTTACATACAACTTTTCCCTTTGCAAAGTATCCAATACTTGCTTTACATGCCTCACATGCTCATCCCAAGTCCTGCTAAAAATAAGAATTTCGTCTAAATATACAATCACAAAGTCATATATGAAAGGCCTGAATACATCATTCATCACACACATGAAAGTTGTCGGAGCATTACAAATCCCAAATGGCATAACCAACCATTCAAACAATCCATGTTTGGTTTTAAAGGCAGTTTTCCATGCATCCTACTCTGCAACTCTGATTTGATGATATGCACTATGCAAATCCAACTTAGTGAAATAGACAACATTCTTCAATTGATCAAGTAAATCATCTATGCGAGAAAGAGGGTATTGATTTTTCACTGTGATTTTATTTAAGGCCCGATAATCGACACACATTCGCCATATGACATATTTCTTTGGCACCATCATGATCATAGAACCACAAGGAGATGAATTGGGCCTAATGACCCCTTGATCTAATAAGCCCTGTACCTACTTCTTGATCTTTGTCATCTCCACAATTGACATCCTGTACATGCCCACATTACAAAGAGGAGAATCATGCTGAAGATGTATCTCATGTTGGATTTCCCTCTTAGGAGGTAATCCATCCGGTTCCTAAAAAATATCATAATACTTAGAAACAATATCAGTTAATTCATTTTTATGAGATGGGTCACACCCTTGCAAAGCATCATATGTCCCGACATCTTTCTCTCTAACGACCATGAGTACTTATCTCTTATTATTGTTTATGAGTCTTTTCATTTTCCCTACACAAACAAGTGTTGTATTTTCCCTCATGTTGTGAGCTCTAATAATATATTCCACTCCCCCTTTAGTAAGGTGGCATTTGTTCTCACGAAGAAAGAAGATTTCTTTTGTATCATAAAGAAAAGGACTTCCCAACACTATTCCACATATATCAAGTGGTACAACATCCAAATCCATTTCATCAATCAATTTTGAAGCAATAACAAATCTGATGCTACATTGTTTGGTGACATTAAGTTTTTCTTTGTCACATACCCAACCAAGAGGATAAGGTTTCAGATGCAGTTTCGTTTCAAGACCCATTTTCTTGACAAGTGCTTAAGATATTAAGTTTACTTGGGAACCCAGATCAAACAATGTACCTATCTTATTATGTTTAGATACAACCCTTATGTGAAATAATTCATTCCTGATTCGTTCATCAACATGAGATTCATCATTGGAACTAGAACTAGCATGAAGAGAATATTTACCTTGTACTCCAACCGTTGTGATTTTTCCTTCATCTCCTGAATCAGAACCAAGATCTTGTTGTACTGTAGCAACGGTTTTTGTCTTCCCCTTTCCACCGAATTGTTTCAGTTTATTTTTCGGATGCAGTTTCCAACAATGTTCTTCATCATGATCGCTCTTCTTGCAATGAGTGCGAGATGGTTTTCATCCTTCTCTCGTCATTGTAGCGGTCTTCTTTTCCTTCCTTTTAAACTTCTTAAAAGTATTTTTTGGGAAATTGGAAGGTTTCTTTGTGGGATCTTCTTGAACATGTTTCCCCTTGTTCTCAAGGTGAGTGGCTTGCACACAAACTTTGTCAAGACTAGTGGGGTTAAACAAGAGCAAAGTCTTTCGAATGTAACTATGAAGTGCACCGATATACTTCATTAAAGTCTCATAAGAATCCAAAGGAATGTTCAATGCAAGAGCTTTCTTCCTAAATTCTTCTATGCAACTTTGTACAGTTTGTCCTTTACTTTGCCTTAAAGTTTGTCATTCTATCATTTCTTTATGTAAATATGCTAATGGATAAAATTGCTTCCTTATCATTGATTTAAATTCTGACCATGAGGAAAGAAACTTATCACACTTACTTATGTCCATTAAACATAGGTAAAACAAATTTTACATCAAGCTTTAATAATGGTTTCTTAAAAGAAGCTTTATGGCTAGAATGATGAGAATGATGAGAATTCTAAGAGGAAGAAGAACTAGAGCTCGAAGGTGAAGGATCTCCTCCAGCCCCTTGGTTTACCGAAGCATCATCATATGCATGTGCTTCCTTTTTCTTCCCTTTCTTTTTAATCCTCTTCTCATAATCTCCATACATTTGCTCGACCATTTCTGACATGCAATAAAAGACCATGTGAATTTTTTTGTCTTGTTCATCACACTTGTCCTCTTCTGTCATTTTCTTCCTTCTGGATACACGACCAACTTCAGGATTGAAAGTATTTAGAGTTCCTTCACCCTGCTTATTCTTGGCCCTAGTAAGTATTCACAATCAACAATTCAAGTCAAAGATGACTGCTCTGATACCAACAAGATCCGGGATATTTTCATCGTGACTTAAAAAGAATTGTATTAAATGAGCATAAATTAAAGTCAACCATTAAAGAACGGAAAACTTAAAAATTAAGAAACATAAGGATTGGATTTGAACACAAAAACTTGATAGCGGAGTTCATCCCTGGTGGATTACGTCTCCGGGTCCTGCTCTCAAATGGGTAGGCTCTTTCATTAACTCAACAAAAGAATTTGGAAAATACACGAATATAACTCATTCTGGAATCAAGCTGCAGAAATATGCTCAGATCATAAAACAAACATCACCACTGGATTCATGGCATCGAATTACCCAAAAATGATTGTCTCCACACTCCGATCCGACTGTCACACTCCCAGGCCCAAGAGGAATTTTGTCTTGGTTTTTGTACCCTCTGCAACCTGCAATTATGATAGTCTCTGCCTCGTAATCCATGCTTGCAGTCATACGGTAAATTCGTGCCTCCCCTCGGCTCTCGGTGGATTTTTATTTTAAAAAAATAAAAGCGGTGGATATACTAGGCAACACCGGTGGCGCGTTGGTTATTGAGGAGTTATAAAGGCATTGGGTAAGGTGGAGGTTCCGAGGTCGAACCCACCGAACTCCATTTTGGAAGTTTGTTTGTATATATATATCCGTTGGAATGCTCCACTAACTATAGCATACCCGCTTATCGATACTTCTATCAACTGATAATATTGGTGTGGTCTGCCAGATTTGGCGGACCTGCCATATATTTTTTAAAACAAAAATTCGTTCTCGGGTCAACATTGGACATTTTCGAGCTGCCACGTATTGCTTGATGATTGGTCCATGTGGCACCCACTGATATGCCCACCTTTATGCTGACATGGCTGCTTTGTCACTCTGTACTGACACATGGTGCTTCCTAGGTGGTGCCACGCGACATCCTCTAGTGTTGCCACATGGCATGTTGACATCAGCATCCCATACGATGATGTCACCCTGCCATGTCAGTTGTTGACGTCATGATGACGTCAACAGTATGGATGATGATGTGTCCCATGTTGACTAGTCATGTTTGACCACAACTTTGATTGTGAATATCTTTCAAACCGTAACTTTGTTTGAAGATTCATCTGCATCGTTGGAAATCTTGCGACGTGCTCTTCGCGATAATGACGTTTTCACTGAGTTTTGGGAACTTTGAGTATTTTCCCTTTCTCTATCTACTAGAGCCATTCTGAGCGTTTTGAGTTTCCTCTGCAAGTTTTGAGTTATTCTTAGCCTTCTCTAGATCATTTTTGGATCATCTTTAGCCCATAGTTCCATGGTGGGATTTCAAATTACAATGCAAGTTTGCGAAAAAAGATCTCCCATTATCCTTTTTGTAGTGAAGGTTTGATCACGTGTTCAACTCTATGCTCTAGCAAGGATACTATAGAGTCTGGATAGAGTGATTCTTGAGCATATTAGTTGGTAGGCATAAGAATCCCATGATAAATAGTCTATATAATTAATTTAAAATATACATGGAAGCACAAGAATCTCAATGATAGATACTGAAGATTGGAGAGTGGTAGTGATAACCAAGCTAACTAGTATTTGATCAATAATTGTGATAGTTCAAGCTAGTTGTTATTGGATTTTTATGTGTATTGGTTGGTAGGAACAATAATATTGCATGAGATATTCATCCCCTAGTTTTTCAATCTCTTCCCTAGTTATCATAGGAGTTTGTTTTTTCGACCCAAAGAAAAATTCATCATATGAGTTTATGAAAGTAGTGTACAATGAATCCAGGTGACCAATTCTATGGTGAAGCAAGAATTTTAGGTCACCATCCTCGCAAAACACTACTCCTTAAATGCTCATAAATGCACAATAAATCCAATGCACAATAGGCTTCAACTTGATTATTGGTTGAAGATCCTAGTCCCCAAGAAGAGGTTAATTCCTTTCTTCCCTCGGGATCAAGGGTGATGCATGTAGTACCCTTCCATTTGATTGGAGAATCGGAAATTGGAGATTTAGTAGTTAGATAAATGATGAAGTATTGGAGCTTAGGAATTGAATCTTGATGGAGTTCCCTCATACTACCAAGATTGATGACCAATGAAGACATGAGGTATAACTTTCTACTTTGGTGTAAGGTTTAATGCTTTCATTGTTGTGAAATTATATAAATATTTTCTTGTTTCAATTTAATATAAAGGCCTGAATATTTTTGTTTGGGAGTAAATCAATGTGAGGAGGTTTCTCCCTCTTGATTTACTTGTTTTATCTATGTTTATTGGCATTCGTCTAATAAACTAATTGTGGATTTGGATTAATAATTTAGAAATAATACAATACTTTTATATTTGGTTAATAAGTGTTACCTTCTAGGGATCTCCAGGATTTATTTCCATGTAATTTCCAACAAGTACTCTAAGGATCAATGTCACAGGCTAGTACATTTTCCTTTAGTACATGTTATAACCCTATAATTTATAGGATCTACTGGTGACTGAAATGTTATCACTTTAGTGTCTTGTTTGTCAAATGATTTTCCATTCTACAAATAATTTGAGAAAAGAAAAAGAAAAAGAAAAGAAAAGAAAAAGAAAAAGAAAAAGAATAAAAGAGGGCATAGAAGAAATTGGATAAAGCCCCATGCAATGATAATGACTTGGTTCATACAGTTCAATCATGGCCAAGTCCTTTTAAATTGATGTTGATAGGAGTAGGGAATAATCTTGGCTAAACTGTTTAATCTTAGCCAAGCAAATTAGGTTAGCTAGTGAATAAATTTGACCAAACTGCCTAATCTTGGTCAAATAACCCCAGGATAGAGTAATTTCTTAGTCCAACAGTTTAATCTAGGCTAATTGTCATAGGTAATTAGGTTAGACCATAGGGTAGTTTGCTTTATCCCAATAAAACAGGCATGATGATTGAAGTTGAACCATATTCTTGAGGTTTAAAGGTTTGATGTCTAACCCCATGGTGATGAAAACAGGGAAAATTTTGGGAAAACCCACATGATGCACTTATCCTAAGTTTTGGAGAAAATCTGACTTTGTGCTCACACATTAAAAACAATGCATAGATGAACGGATGAGATACTGGTGCCCAGATCTACGACTAACAAGTTTTTCCGGACCCCCCGACCATTCTACCTTTAACGAGGGGGGTCCGGAATCAGAGATAACCAAAGTGCACATCTAAATGGATGAGGCACCAGCGCTTGGATCGACGGTTGAGATTGAATTCTGGAACCACCCCCCCGCGACCGTTCTTCTTTTAATGGTGGGGCAGGGGGGGTCTGGAATGTTGTTTAAACCCCACGCACAGATCTAGGGTCCAGAGGTAGGCGTGCCAATGGACGACTCGTGGTAGTTTTAGGACCCCCCCGACCAATCTATTTTTAATGGGGGGGGGGGGTGTCCGGAATGAATTGTTTTCTGGCAGGCCCCTTTTCCTCTACGTGGAGGGAATCCATTGGTTTACAATCCCACCGCCTCCCATGGTCTGACATACCCTGTCACCCCATGACGTCATTTTCCACATTCTCCCCTGAAGACCACATCTCATTACTCTGTCATTCCTTTCGCCCGTTACAAGTCCTTTCACCATAGTTACCTCCCAATCAACACCCACCACGTCATCCAATCATATTCGACATTCATTGTTACCTACCATCTCATGCTCCAAAATACCCATTGGCAATTTATTATTGGCTAACTTATCCGTTAGCTTGTTGACCTGTCCCCCATGCCCAATGGGTATCCGTTTGCTCAAAACTACCATTTCCCTTCATTCTTCCACTTCTTACTGTGTCGTCTCACCAGAAAATATCTTTCCTGTCACACCAAAGCACAGTTTCATCATTTTCTCTCCATTCCAGTCAATCGTCCATAGCCATCGTTATCCTCGCTAACGATTGTTTGACTTGCAGGTATTTTTACAATGATGGCGCCAAAATCAAAGAGGGTAGAAGCTGAGGAAAATCCTTTCCTTCCACTTCTTGTCGATATTGACACGATCCCCCTGGATGAAAAATATCATTTAATTGCAGACACCATGTGCAAATTTGACTTCACAGATTTGCAGTCATGGCTTAAAGAGGTTTTCTTAGATCAGAGCGATGAAATTGGGCTTTGGGAGTCCAACCTTCCTCTGTATATTTTCCCCCAGGTCCACCATTTCCCCGAGTTTTCCCTTAAGTGCCAGGCTCATTATCTCCCTAACCAGAGAGCCGTAGTATCTTCCTTAGGAGAAACTCTGTTTTTCATCACACCAGAGGCCATAGACCAGATGATGCAGATCCCAAGAACCGAATCCATCTCCCCTTTCAATCTTGACGTCATCACAGAGCTTTACCAGAAGTTATCATTGCCTCAGAGAGCACAGATTTTCGAGCTTTTCTTCCCCCAGGCTGCTCAACTCCCCAAGATAAATCCCCCGTACCCTTCCTCCCTGTTCTCAGTAAAGGGAAACCAAATCATTTCGTCGCTCTGTGCTTTACTGGGCTATTTTTCTAACCAATGGGTTGATGAACCCATACTGGGTTTTCTATCCATCTTCTCCACAGAAGAAAAACCCACCACGCAGTTCGATTACAACACTTTCTTGGAGAACAATATTCATGAACAATTTTCGAATTACGCCACAGAGGGCTTGTTTCGGTATTCCTCAATACTGGCCTATATGTTCACCTTCTTTCAGGCAGACAGATTCTCCTTTTCAATGTAGAAGATGGACCAGGACGAGAAGCCGCATGAGGTAACTGCTTGGACTTCGCTTCTCCAAAAAAAATCTTCAGAATTCATCTTCAAACAGTTTATCGAGCAATTCTACCACCCAGTGGTGAGCATGCTCAGTGGCAGACCTAAACCAAGAATAAAAGAGGAGATTCAGAGGAATTTACTTCTCTCAGACCTTGCAAAAATTGGACACTGGTACATGTACCAAGATCACACAGAGACCAGAGTTTATGGATGCGAGTTGGCTCCATATAAATTGCCCAAGTATTTACCCATGAGGATATTTTCCCTAGAATACATAAGACAAATGATTAAGTCAAATGACATACATTTTGTGTCACTGAAAAAGAAATAGCAACTCATAATTAAAGGGCAAATAGGATCATTCATCTGCAATAGCCGAGGTGCTGGGGAGGAAGTAGATAAACTGTTAAAAGAGATGACATTTTTTGTTAGCTTCATATGGCACTATGATCTATGCGGGACAATTTCTGAGATGAGGATTAAGAATAAAAATGCCCCATATGTTCATGCACCCAAGCCTGAGATAGAGAAGTTTGTGAATCAAATGGAATGGGAACCGAACACTTTGGTCGAAATAGAATAGCAGGATCCTCCGATCATCATCTCACAGATGACTACACCATAGGTTCCCAAGGAGAAAAGGCCCAGGAAGGATTCTTCACCTCCTATCACTGAAGTCTCGGTCGAGGATTTCTAATTACATACCAAGAGGCCAAAAACCAGTCACACACCTGACACGGCTGGTGAAAAAGAAATCGAATCCACTGCAACTATGAAGGATGACCGGTCACTCCTCATCTCAAGAAGCAAGTAGATCATTTCTACATTTTTGCCTAAGAATCCCATAGATGCTCCACCAGTCAACCAGCCGAGCAAAGCAGGACTAAAATTGAGTATTTTTGAGAAATACGATCTAATGAAAAAGAAAAATCAGACACTGACCAACAGTACATACGCTCAATTTTGGAAACAAACATCAACAACTCAGCACAGACTGTTGTCTTCATTTGACACAGAGAAGGGTAGAATGCACATGGAATTCCTCCAGGCACAAGTGCCAGACCTGAAAGCAATCACTGACTACAAAAGGGCAACATTCGAGTTTCATACAAGGGATGTGCATCCTACTGATCAAATGGATCTGCATAGGAAAACTGGGGAAATAATTTTCTCCACATTGGAAAATGCTTCTACTACAGCCACCAAATTACAGGCATCTCTGAGTAATGTCCAGACACAGCTGAAATTAGAGAATATATCATCCTTTGCAAAGGATAACAAAATTAAGACGTTGGAAGAATTGGTCCTCAAGATCTGGTATGATACCTCGAATGTGAAAGCAGTCGAGGAGATGCTTAAAAAGAAAAATGTTGATATAGCATCTCTAAGGAAACAGTTGAAACTGCCACCAACAGAAGATTCACAGGCAAAGGAGATGGCTGAGATGGAAGGGGACAAGGATGAGATGCTCAAGCTAAACATGGAGCAGAATGCATAGTTGAAGGAGATGGAAGCAGAATTGGAAAAAATGTTGAAAGAGAAGGAACAATCAAGGCCCATGGAGGTCATTCCATTGAGCGCAGTTCCACTCATAGGAGTAAGCACAACATCTACAACAGAAATTCCCTCATCAACTCCACTGACAGCTCTAGAGAAGACAATAGAACTAGAAAAATCCATGGAGGAGATGAATTTGCAGGAGACAGAGTTTAGCAGACTTAAAAAAGAGGTTGAGAACCTCTATGAAATCAAGGCTTCTTACCAATCCAACTACTCTAAAGAGAAACAAACATCAGACAATCTCAAACAGGAATTGCAACAGCTTCAAAAGCAAATAGTGGCAGGAAAAACACTTGCTGAGGTCAAGGAAAATGTCTGGATGGATATCACCAAATCCATAAATGAAATATGGCCTATGGTGCAAATCATGTTCGAGAAAAATGAACTGGTGCAAAGAAGCAAGCAAGCGATTGAAAAGATAAGAGGAGAATTGGGAGAAATGCCCGCAGAAGCCACTGAGATAATTACATTGTTGAATTCAAAAACCAGAGAAGAGTTAGAGGAGTTGAAAATTGGAGATAGGACAGAAACCATCCTTGAGGTCAAGAGGGTCCTGACCAAAAGAGGACTGATGTTGCAACTGGAGGAAAAGGTCCAGGCTATGGACATAGGAGTACAAATATTTTTCAGTAAAATTGAAGCTCTGCAGAAGAATGGCCTCCCTGGCTTAAGGGTCATAAACGACAAGTTTCTAACACTTTCTGATTATAAAATGAAACTAGCCACTATGGTTAAAGATAGTTCTAAATTCTTGGGAATACAGGGAAGTATCATAGGCAGAGCGTTCTTAGAGGCTTTCCAGTCAGACATCAGCATACAACACGAGATACCGTACATTTTCATCATCAAACCAACTTTTTCCAAGTATACAGAGATGGATGAAATATACCGAAGATTGCTCAAATGTAGCTTTCACAGTAACCTTCGGTGGGAAGAGTTATGCAATCTGATCGAGTAAGGAGCTGAGGTGTCCAAGCCCAGTCATATGAAGTCATGTAGAGGACTCACCAACGGTTCACCCCATAAATTAGCATGAAGTTTCAACACATCATCAAATAGTTCCTAAATTTTTGTATTCTGTTGAGTTAGTTAGCTAAATTTAGATTTCCACATCCTGATCTTTAATGACAGGATCGTATGTAATTTTTATTATAAATAATTCAAACTTTGAAGTACTAAGGGTTGATCTTTACGCCCTATAAGCTAGAAAGAATGTAATTTTTGTCAAAGAGATCTTCCAGTAATACAAAGAGATGTTTCACAGGATTCTCGTGTGTTGTTCATTGGTGATGTTATTCTTTTCTATGTTAAATGTTTTTCTCTCTCAGTTATCATATTGTTTTCTAATCTAATTTTTTGAAGTAGCGCATGTTGGAGGATTTATCTTTGTATACCCTGTTTCTGGCTTTGAAATATCTTAGTGTTTATCTTTCTGATATTACAGTGAAGAAATTCTTAAATGATTCTTTGCTTTAATTAATAAATCTCATATTTTATGCTATTCATCATTTTACTGCTAAAGAATCCAATGAATGCATTATCTTTCCCTTTGAAAAGAATCTTTTAATTTCTGTTTAGATTTCCACCTTTATAGTACAGACCCCATAACCCAATGGAAGCGTAAACTCTTTTTAGTCAACTTAACAAAAAACATCAACAAACCTTTTCAATCTTATTTTATTTAACTAGCCTAATATCTTAAAGTTAAAACATCGCTAAATCATACAGAGAGATCCCTCTCTGAAGCCGGTAGGGCTACAATCCAGTTTCGAAGTGGTTGGATAATGTTACCTCTAGTAAGTTTCTTCTTCTCTGACAACCTCTGGGAACTTACAGAGCATTAACATAGTGGCGACTTCGCTGGGGAGCTGAACAAACATTCAACCCCACGTTTTCTTTTTCCCTAATATATATATATATATATATATATATTTCCTGAAAAAAATATAAATCTGAGAAAGAAATAATGTTCAGAGGTTGTTAAATGCTTGTACATAGTAATTTCGGATTCATAAAAATAAAAATATAAAAATTAAAAATTTAGCTCCTAAAAGAGCTTATACTTGATCCCACCCAGACCCGGAACCTGCGATAGAAACTGACAATCTAGAACAATTACTCAGAAAGAAAAAACATTGCAGAAGTTTCAGGGAGTCATAGTCTCCTTCACAGGTCCCCTTCTCTTCCAGAGGAACTTGTTGCCCTTCAAGATCTTGACTTCGACACAATCTTTGAACAAAGCCTGTTTAGAACGAAATCTGGTAGCTTTGTGACTGAAACCGTTCTAGATCCAGCCGTCCTACAACCCCGGACCCATGAAGTACTATCTCCCACTGCAAAACCTCAAGTTGCTCACTCTTTGCTAGTTAGTCCCTCATCCTCCTCATTTTCTGCCACCGCCCCACCCATCATTCAGGTTGTTGTCCCACCCCTCCACCTATCATGGTGGCCATATATGCTCCCTTGGTGTTGGTTGCACCTTTACATGACATGCCCCAAGATTATCAAACAAGACTCCCATAGTTCAATGGTACATGGCCCTTGAACGCACAACAACACGTTGATAAAATGAATGACTATTTTGACTTACATGAAGTGGATGAAGATGACGTTCAAATGAGACTTTTTGTGTAGAGTCTGACTGGGGACGTTAAGAAATGGTATAAAGGTTTACGTGATGCTTTAGTGGTTGACCTTACTGCATTTCAGATAATTTTTCTAGACAGATGGCAGGTAAAGAAAAACCCTCTCCAGATCTTGTTAGAATACGAAAACATCAGAAGGAATCAAGGAGAGACAATACAAGACTACTACACCCGTTTCAACAATTTGTATAATGCGATTCCAGTTGATATTAAACCCCCGCAAGGTTTGGCACTGATAAAATTCCCTGACGGTTTAGAACGTGATAAGTGTAGAGGCTAACATGTTGGCTAAAAGAGAAGGATAGAGGACGAAGAGGAGAGTCATGATTAAAGAGGATCCTTCCACATATTCTTCTCATTCCAAACTAGATTCCTTATTTAGGGCAATGGAGAGGATGATGGAGAGACTTACTGTATCCAAAAGAAATCCCCCTAGAGAAAACCAACATGCTGCACAAATTTGGAATCCTAACTTCGGAAAAAATCCTCCTCAAATCAGGCAGAGAGATCCCAGGGATCAAAGAGAACAGAGGGGTCCTGATCAACAGATCATACCACCCCTACAGGAAAATTATGTTGACAAGGGTGAGGAGGTAATTGAAGAATTAGAAGACACACACATAAACCTCATGGGCATTCACGATAATGAAGCCATTTTCCTTACTCAAGAAGAGCAAGAACTTTTCCTTCTTTCTCAAACAAAGGTGAGTGAGGAAGCTGAAGAGAACAAACAACAAGAGTTTGAAAATGCCATTATGGAGGTACACAGGAAGTACAATCTGTGAAGTAAAAGACAGATGAGAATTCCCCCAAAAAGGTAACCGAAACGAAGAAAACAATCGAAACCAAGAAATCTCTTGAGCCTTCAACCAAGAATATCCTTGAGAAAGGTAATGTTGAAGCTCCAGCAAAAAGAAACCCTACCATTTTACAAATATCAATGCAGACTGAGGTTTCATCAACCAACCAGCCAAGTACTTCTGCTCAGAAGACTACGGTGGACAAATCAGAATTGTTGAGCCAAAGCAGAGAATCTACCCCTTTCAGCCTCGAAGGGGAATTAGCCAAAGTGAAAATTCCCATTCCCCTTTCTGAGTTGATGAGTAAGGATTCTTATCGATCGCAGGTGATCAAAGCGTTGAGCATTGAACCTGATATAGGCACAAAGGCCTTAATCGTTGGATCGATGAATCATTCTAACACGATAAATCTTACCGATGATCAACCTAAACTCTTGTTTGGCCCTGAAGTTGATGGTAAGATTGACACTGGTGTTGTCGCTCCTTTTTACATCAGCCTTAATATACATGACCTGATTCTACATAATGCTATGTTAGATTCAGGCGCTTCCCATAACCTGATGCCTAAAGCAGTGATGGAAAAACTAGGACTTGAAGTCGCCGGACTTTATAAGTACTTACACTCTTTTGACTCCAGCAAAGTCAGATGTATCAGATTGATCAAGGACTTATGTATCACTATGGTTCAGATTCCAGCAAAAATCATGGTTATGGACATTGTGGTCACAGACATTCCCCCAAAATATGGTATGTTGTTATCCAGGTCTTGGGGAGCTAAATTGAAAGGTACTTTGAAATTGGATATGTCATATGCCACCATCCCAGTATTCGGACAACAGAGAAGACTATACAGAGAAATAATGATGAAATATATGGTCAGTAGCCAAGAAAAACCGCATAACTATCCTCTTTACTCTGCACACTTTGATCTAGATTCCTTTATCCTATATAACGACGACGATATGGGAGATCAAATCGCTCAGCTGGAAGAAGATACATTTGACCTGAACGAAGACCAAGAAATCACCGAAGCAAAAGGGAAGAAACTTGTAATAAGCGAAGAATTGCCAGCAGATTTCTAGAGCATGGCTTTTGATGGAGCTGTAAGCAAAGAAGGAGCTAGAGAAGGAGTTTGGTTTCACAATCACAAATCCTGGTATTCGGAAAACCATTCTTACAAACTGAATTTTCAATGCACTGACAACATAGCATAGTACAAAGTTTTGATGCTCGGACTGAAACTACTAAAGAAGGTTGCTGCCAAACAAATCATGGTAAGAGGTGATTCTGAATTAATTATCAAACAAATTAAAGGTGAGTATGCAACAAAACATCCTAGGCTTAGAGCTTATAGAAATGTTGTTTTGGATGCCCTTAAATGTTTCACTGAAGTTGATTTGTAGGTGATGCCCAGGGGACAGAATATTTTAGCAGATGGGTTAGCTACGTTGGCAGCTACGTGCAACATACATTTTCGTTCCACTCACCCATACACGATGGAGGTGAAGTGCAGACCGACTGTCCTGGACAACATCAGATACTGGCAGGTATTTTGGAACGATGACCAAATTGAAGATTTTCTACAATGTAAAAATGATTTCGAGTGTACAAACATAGACTTAGAAAATGATGATGAAAAAGTGAATAAATCCAATTTTGGAAATGACAGTGTAAATAAAGTAGATTCAGAAGAGTTAGGTGAAGATGAGATAGAGTCTGATGTTTTGCATTTGAAGAGTAATTTTTTGCCTAGGGGTTTAGTTCCGTTAGAAGACTTATTTGATTTTAATGATGTGGCTAAAAAACCTAAAATTGAAGCCAGTGGGAAAGAGGTTGAAGACTGTAACATAGGGACAGAAGAAAAACCCAGGATAGTAAAACTTTCCAAATCCTTACCTCTTGAGCAGAAACTCAAATACATTGAACTTTTTAAGGAATATGCTGGCATTTTTTCTTGGGGTTATGAAGATTTGAAATCTTATGACACAAGCATCATTCAACATAGGATCCTGATAAAAGAAGATCAAAAACCTTTCAGACAGAAACTTAGAAGGATCAATTCCAAGTTACTTCCCCTAATAGAAAAAGAAATCAAAAATATGTATGATGCTAAATTTATAGTCCCTTTATGATTTTCCAAATGGGTTTCGAATCTGGTCCTGACCCGAAATAAAACTGGGGAAATCAGGCTTTGCATTGATTTCCAAAACTTGAACAAAGTCTCCCTAAAGGACAACTACCCACTACCAAAAATGGACCATATATTACAAAAGGTAGTTGGATCCAGTCGAATCTCTTTACTGGATGGTTTCTCAAGATATAACCAGGTTCTCGTTCACCCAGATGACCAAGAGAAAACAACTTTCACAACACCGTGGGGTACCTTCATGTACGTAAAAATGCCTTTCGAGTTGACGAACGCTGGGGTCATTTTCCAAAGAGATATGGACATTGCTTTTGTGGAAGAACTTGGCAAATTTATTGTCATTTATCTGGACGATGTAACTGTTTATTCCCAATCCGATGAAGAGCACTTAAGACATCTCGGACGAGTGTTTGAGAAATGCAGGAAATTTGGGATTTCTCTGAACCCTAAGAAAAGCGTTTTCGGATTAGAGGAAGGAAAATTGTTGGGGCACATAATCTCTAAGGACGGTATTAAGATAGATCCCAGCAGAATATAAGCCATTCAGAAACTAGAACACCCAAGGAATATTAAAGAATTACAATCTTTCATTGGAAAAATAAACTTTCTGAGAAGATTCATACCTAACCTGGCTGAGCTTCTCAGGAACATCACCAACATGTTAAAAAAGGACACAAAAATAAAATGGGACTCTGA
>ML810495.1:135881-146735 GCA_009831015.1 Picea engelmannii | reverse complement strand
GAATATTAAAGAATTACAATCTTTCATTGGAAAAATAAACTTTCTGAGAAGATTCATACCTAACCTGGCTGAGCTTCTCAGGAACATCACCAACATGTTAAAAAAGGACACAAAAATAAAATGGGACTCTGAATCCAAGCAGTCGTTTGAACAAGTTAAACATGCACTCACACAGGCTCCAGTCTTGATTAGTCCTGACTTCACTAAGGAATTTTACCTTTTTTCTTTCGCTTCTGAACATACCATTACAACAGTGTTACTACAGAAAAACAATGAAGGGTATGAACAACCCATAGCCTTTTTCAGAAAATCTTTAAGAGATGCTACTTTGAATTATAAAATAATGGAGAAATAAGCTTTTGCCCTGGTAAAGGATATAAAATATTTTAGAGTATATATTCTCCACTCCCACACCATTGCATATGTTCCAAACACAGTAGTAAAGGACATTTTAACCCAGGACAATCTAGATGGCAGAAGAGGAAAATGGATTGCTATCATTCTGGAATATGACATAGAGATTAAGCCTACTAAACTTATTAAAGGTCAAGGTCTAGAAAAGTTAATGGCTGAATCCAATTTCCATGCTCTAAATATTAATTTCTTAGCTGCAGTAGATGAACAGGGAGAGTAGGCGACTCCAAGCATGAAAGAGGTATTTCTGAACTCTCCATGGTACGTAGACCTGATATTTGTTTTGCATAACTTACAAGCTCCCCCTGGTCTGACCAAAACTAAAGCTAGGTTTTTGAAATTGAAAGCATTAAAATTTTGCATTCTAGAAGGCAATCTATATTGGAAGGATCCTAGAGGTATTTTGTTAAATTGTTTGTTAAAGGATGAAGCTGACAAAGTATTGTAGGATTTTCATGCTGGAGACTGTGGCAGTCATCTGAAATGGAAGACCACAGCTAATAAAATTCTTAGAGCCGGATTCTATTGGCCTACACTATTCGCTGATGTGCATCAGAAAGTGACTTCGTGTCATAAATGGCAGGTGTTTGAGGGAAAAAGGAAACTCCTCCCTTTGCCCCTGAAACCAATCTCTGTTGAAGCTCCTTTCCAGCAATGGGGATTAGACTTTATCGAAGAAATACATCCCCCCTCTTCAGGCCAACATGGGTGGATTCTCACTGCTACGGACTATTTCACAAAATGGATCGAAGCTGTACCCAGCGGGCAAGCTACTGACTCTGTCATTATTAAATTTCTAGAAAATAATATCTTGTCTCGTTTTGGTTGTCCTAGAAATATTATAACTGACAATACAACTACTTTCCAATCCAATAAGCTCATATATTTTTGCAACCAATATCATATTGGTTTGGGGCATTCCACAGCCTATTACCCTCAGGGAAATGGGCTGGCGGAGTCATCCAATAAAACCCTAGTGAACATTATTAAGAAGACGTTGCAAGAAAACAAAAATTCATGGCATAATAAGCTGGTTTTCGCATTGTGGGCCGACAGAATGACCACCAAGAGGTCAATTGGTATGTCCCCATATCAGTTGGTCTATGGCACTGAAACAGTTTTTCCTACCTCTTTAGGGGTTCCTATCATGAAATTGCTGCAAGAGATGCAAGCCGAGCCGAATGATTCCCAAAGAAGGATAAGCCAGATGATCCATTTGTAGCAGTCCAAAGAATAAGTGTACAACAAAACTTAGGTTGTCCAGGGGAGCATTAAAAAGATTTTCGACAAAAGAACTAAAGAAGATGACTTTGAGTTAGGTGACCTGGTTCTGAGATGGGATGCCCGAAATGAAGATAAGGGGAAGCATGGAAAATTCGATAATTTATGGAAGGGACCTTACATAATTCACACATTCAGAGGGAATAATTCCTTCCTTCTCAAAAACAGTGATGGAACCAATCTTCCAGGAGGACCCGTGAATGGAAGAATGTTGAAGCACTATTCACCTCCTCAGTAGGGACTTTCAGTCTCACCTTTCCATTATACAAATCATTTCATTTTTCTTACAAGTTTTTGGGTGAATAACTTTGATCAGATGGTTGAAGCCCGCAGAGAAGGCCCTAAGCCACTAAACATTATCATCAATTTTTCAAAAATAAAACAAATCAAACAACAAAGGCTACTGTGAAGAAAATTTTTCAGAACATCAGGAAGTAGGATTCTTGGCACTTCATAAGGAGAGTACCATCCCCAGGTGGATTCGTTGTTATAACCCTATAATTTATAGGATCTACTGATGACTGAAATGTTATCACTTTAGTGTCTTGTTTGTCAAATGATTTTCCATTCTACAAATAATTTGAGAAAAGAAAAAGAAAAAGGAAAGAAATAAAAGAAAAAGAAAAAGAAAAGAAAAGAAAAGAAAAAGAAAAAGAATAAAAGAGGGCATAGAAGAAATTGGATAAAGCCCCATGCAATGACAATGACTTGGTTCATATAGTTCAATCATGGCCAAGTCCTTTTAAATTGATGTTGATAGGAGTAGGGAATAAGATTGGCTAAACTGTTTAATCTTAGCCAAGCAAATTAGGTTAGCTAGTGAATAAATTTGACCAAACTGCCTAATCTTGGTCAAATAACCCCATGATAGAGTAATTTCTTAGTCCAACAGTTTAATCTGGGCTAATTGTCATAGGTAATTAGGTTAGAACATAGGGTAGTTTTCTTTATCCCAATAAAATAGGCATGATGATCGAAGTTGAACCATATCCTTGAGGTTTAAAGGTTTGATGTCTAACCCCATGGTGATGAAAACAGGGAAAATTTTGGGAAAACCCACATGATGCACTTATCCTAATTTTCGGAGAAAATATGACTTTGTGCTCACACATTAAAAACAAATCACAAATGAATGGATGAGATACTGGCGCCCAGATCTATGGCTGACAAGTTTTTCTGGACCCCCCTGACCGTTCTACCTTTAACGGAGGGGGGGGGTCCGGAATTAGAGATAACCAAAGTGCATATCTGAACGGTTGAGGCACCAGTGCTTTGATCGACGGTCGAGATTGAATTCCAGACCCCCCCAACTGTTCTGCTTTTAATGGTGGGGGGGGTCCAGAATGTTGTTTAAACCCCACGCACAGATCTACGGTCCATAGGTAGGCGCGCCGATGGATGGCTAGTGGTAGTTTTCGGACCCCCCTGATCGATTTGTTTTTAACGAAGGGGGGGGGGGGTCCGGAATGGATTGTTTTCTGGTGGGCCCCTTTTCCTCTACGTGGCAGGAATCCATTGGTTCAAACTCCCACCGCCTCCCATGGTCTGACATACCCTGTCACCCCATGACGTCATTTTCCACGTTCTCCCCTGAAGACCACATCTCATTACTCTGTCAGTCCTTTCGCCTGTTACAATTCCTTTCACCATAGTTACCCCCCAATCAACACCCACCACGTCATCCAAACGTATTCATCATTCATTGTTACCTGACATCTCATGCTCCAAAAGACTCGTTGGCAATTTATTACTGGCTAACTTATCTGTTAACTTGCTGACCTATCCTCCGCGCCCAATGGGTATCTGTTTTCTCAAAACTACCATTTCCCTTCATTCTTCCACTGCTTACTGTGTCGTCTCACCAGAAAATATCTTTCCCATCGCACCAGAGCACAGTTTCCCTGTTTTCTCTCTGTTCCAGTCAACCATCCAAAGCCACCATCATCCCCGCTAACGATTGTTTAACTTGCAGGTATTTTTACAACAATGGCACCAAAATCAAAGAGGGCATAAGTTGAGGAAAATCCTCTCCTTCCACCTCCTGTTGATCTCGACAGGATCCCCTTGGCCGACAAAGATCATTTAATTGCAGACACCAGGTGGGAATTTGACTTCGCAAATTTGTAGTCATGGCTTAAAGAGGTTTTCTTAGATCAGAGCGATGAAATTGGGCTTTGGGAGTCCAACCTTCCTCTGTATCTTTTCCCCCAGGTCCACCATTTCCCCGAGTTCGCCCTCAAGTGCCAGGCTCATTATCTCTCCGACTAGAGAGTTGTAGTATCTTCATAAGGAGAAACTCTATTTTTCATCACACCAGAGGCCATAGACCAGATGATGCAGATCCCAAGAACCGAATTCGTCTCCCCTTTCAATCTCGAGGTCATCACAGAGATTTACCAGAAGTTATCGTTCCCTCAGAGAGCACATATTTTCAAGATTTTCCTCCCCCAGGCTGCTCAGCTCCCCAAGACAAATCCTTGTACCCTTCCTCCCTGTTCTCAGTAAAGGGAAACCAAATTATTTCATCACTCTGTGCTCTACTGGGCTATTTTTCCGACCAATGGGTAGATGAACCCATATTGGGTTTTTTGTCCATCTTCTCCATAGAAGAAAAACCCACCACACAATTCGATTACAACACTTTCTTGGTGAACAATATTCATGAAGAGTTTTTGAATTTCACCACAGAGGGCATGTTTCAGTATTGTTCAATACTGGCCTATATGTTCACTTTCTTTCAAGTGGACAGATTCTCCTTTTCAATGCAGAAGATGGACCAAGACGAGAAGCCACAGGCGATAACTGCTTAGACTTCGTTTCTTCGACAAAATTCTTCAGAATTCAGCTTCAAACAATTTATCGAGCAGTTCTACCACCTAGTGGTGAGCATGCTCAGTGGTAGACATGAACTGAGAATAAATGAGGAGATTCAGAGGATTTTACATCTCTCGAACCTTGCAAAAACTGGAGACTGGTACCTGTACCAAGATCACACAGAGATCATATTTTATGGATGCGAGTTGGCTCCATACAAATTGCCCAAGTATTTAGTCGTGGGGATATTTTCCCTGGAATACATAAGAAAAATGATTAACTCAGATGACATACATTTTGTGTCACTGAAAAAGAAACAACAACTCAGAATTAAAGGGAAAATAGGATCATTCATCTGCAATAGCCGAGGTGCCGGGGAGGAAGCAGATAGACTGTTAAAAGAGATGAAGTTTTTCGTTAGCTTCATATGGCACTATGATCCATGTGAGACAATTTTTGAGATGAGGATTAAGAATAAAAATGCCCCATATGTTCATGCACCCAAGCCCGAGATAGAGAAGTTCGTGAATCAAATGGAATGGGAACCGAACACTTTGGTCAAAATAGAATAGCAGGATCCTTCGGTCATCATCTCATAGACGACTACACCACAGGTTCCTAAGGATAAAAGGCCCAAGAAGGATTCTTCACCTCCTATCACTGAATTCTCGGTCGAGGATTTCCAATTACATACCAAGAGGCCAAAAACCAGTCACACACCTGACATGGCTGGTGAAAAAGAAATCGAATCCAATGCAACTATAAAGAATGACTGGTCACTCCTCATCTCAAGCAGCAAGCATATCATTTCTACATTTTTTCCTAAGAAGCCCATAGATACTCCACCAGTCAACCAGCCGAGCAAAGCAGGACCAAAATTGAGTATTTTTGAGAAATACAAGTTGATCAAAAAGAAAAATCAGACACTGACCAACAATACATACGCTCAATTTTGGAAACAGACATCAACATCTCAGCACTGACTATTGTCTTCATTCAACATAGAAAAAGGTAGAATGTACATGGAATTCCTGCAGGCACAGGTGCCAGACCCGAAAGCAATCACTGACTACAAAAGGGCAACGTTCGAGTTTCATACAAGGGATGTGCATCCTGCTGATCAAATGGATCTGCATAGGCAAACTGGGGAAATTATTTTCTCCACGTTGACAAATGATTCTACTGTGGCCACCAAATTATAGGCATCTTTGAGTAATGTCCAGACACAGCTAAAATTAGAGAATATATCATCCTTTGCAAAGGATAACAGAATTAAGACATTGGAAGAACTGGTCCTCAAGATCGAGTATGATCCCTCGAATGTGAAAGCAGTCGAGGATATGCTTAAAAATAAAAATGCTGATATAGAATCTCTGAGGAAACAGTTGAAACTGCCACCAACAGAAGATTCACAGGCAAAGGAGATAGCTGAGACGGAAGGGGAAAATGATGAGATGCTTAAGCTGATCATGGAGAAGAATGCACAGTTGAAGGAGATGGAAACAAAATTGGAAAAATTGTTGAAAGAGAAGAAACAATCAAGGCCCATGGAGGTCATTCTATTGAGCTCAGTTCCACTCACAGGAGTAAGCACAACATCTACAACAGAAATTCCCTCATCAACTCCACTGACATCTCTGGAGAAGACAGTGGAACTAGCAAAATCCATGGAGGAGATGAATTTGCAGGAGACAGAGATTAGCAGACTTAAAAAGGAGATTGAGAACCTCCAGGAACTCAAGTCTTCTTACCAAGCCAGCTACTCTAAAGAGAAACAAACATTAGAAAAGATTAAACAGGAATTGCAACAGCTTCAAAAGAAAACAGTGGCAGGAAAAACACTTGTTGAGGTCAAGGAAAATGTCTGGTTGGATATCACCAAATTCATAAATGAAATATGGCCTATGGTGCAAATCATGTTCGAGCAGAATGAACTGTTGCAAAGAAGCAAACAAGCGATTGAAAAGATAAGAGGAGAATTGGGAGAAATGCCCGCAGAAGCCACTGAGATTATTAAATTCCTAAATTCAAAAACCAGAGAAGAGTTAGAGGAGTTAAAAATTGAAGATAGGACAGAAACCATCGTTGAGGTCAAGATGGTCCTGACCAAAAGAGGACTGATGTTGAAAATGGATGAAAAGGTCCAGGCTATGGACATAGGAGTACACAGATTTTTTAGTAAAATTGAAGCTTTGCAGAAGAAAGGCCTCCCTGGCTTAAGGGTCATAAATGACAAGTTAATGACACTTTCTAATTATAAAAAGAAACTAGCCACTGTGGCTAAAGATAGTTCTAAATTCTCGGGAATACAGGGCGGTATCACAGACAAAGCATTCTTAGAGGCTTTCTAGTCAGATATCATCATACAGTACGAGATCCCATACATTTTCATCGTCAAACCAACTTTTGCCAAGTATACGGAGATGGATGAAGTATACCGAAGATTTCTCGAAGTCAGCGTTCCCAGTAACCTTCAATGGGAAGAGTTATGCAATTTGATCGAGTAGGGAGCTGAGGTGTCCAAGCCCAGTCAGATGAAGTCGTGCAGAGGACTTACTAATGGTTCACCCCAGAAATCAACATGAAGTTTCAACACATCATCAAACAGTTCCTGAATTTTTGTATTATGTTGAGTTAGTTAGCTAAATTTAGATTTCCACGTCCTAATCTTTAATGACAGGATCGTATGTAATTTTTATTATAAATAATTCAAACTTTGAAGTACTGAGGGTTGATCTTTACGCCCTATAAGCTAGAAAGACTGTGATTTTTGTCAAAGAGATCTTCCAGTAATACAAAGAGATGTTTCACAGGATTCTTGAGTGTTGTTCATTGGTGATGTTATTCTTTTCTATGTTAAATGTTTTTCTCTCTCAGTTATCATATTTTTTTCTAATCTAATCTTTTGAAGTAGCGTATGTTGCAGGATTTATCTTTGTATACCCTGTTTCTGGCTTTGAAATATCTTAATGTTTATCTTTCTGATATTACAGTGAAGAAATTCTTAAATGCTTCTTTGTTTTAATTAATAAATCTCATATTTTCTGCTATTCATCATTTTATTGCTAAAGAATCCAATGAATGCATTATCTTGCCCTGTGAAAAGAATCTTTTAATTTCTATTTAGATTTCCACCTTTATAGTACAAACCCCATAGCCCAATGGAAGCGTAAACTCTTTTCAGCCAACTTAACAAAAAAACATCAACAAACCTTTTCAATCTTATTTTATTTAACTAGCCTAATATATTAAAGTTAAAACATTGCTAAATCATACAGAGAGATCCCTCTCTAAAGCCAGTAGGGATAGATTCTAGTTTCGAAGTGGTTGGATAAAGTTACCTCTAGTAAGTTTCTTCTTCTCTGACAACCTCTAGGAACTTACAGAGCGTTAACAATACACATAATTATAATGGAGCATACAACAAACAACATTTTGTCCATTGTTGGTTGGAGGTGGAAAAACAACCCTTTCATCCACTTAACACATTCATTGAAGTAGTTTTGATATGACAAATTTAATCCCTCCATTTAGTAGCATCTCATGACTCCATTAGCTCGTGATTGATAAGCACTGGTTTCCTTCCATCTTTTTTCATTCCTTGTTTTTTTCCTTCATTTTCCTATCTTTTCCTTGTCCCATTTCCATTTGCATCACATTTCATATACTACAACAGCCATACATTTTGTTAAGGTTTACTCTTCCTAAATTTCCTAATACCCCCACTCCATATCCTCAACAATCTTATTTAGGAATACCTCCCTTGAGTTGGAGAAGAGACAACGAGAAGAGAGAGGAAGAGCTATCGAGGTGACAGTGGGTAGCCTTCCCGAGTTGCACAAACTAACCCCTTGATGCTTGGGACTTTACATAATACGAGGGTGCTTGATTTTGTTGTAACAATGTGTACATGTTTTTTGATGCAGTGTTGTATACAAATTTGACATTTCCATGGTGAGGTAGCGTACCACTTGTTTACAAGTAGAAAGACATACATGGTTATTTACGATTTAATTTAAAATCCCATATTCATGTTTATATATACATGGATTTTTGCTTCCATGGTATGAATTGGTCAAATGTTAGTGCAATAAAAATTCATTATGTTTACAAATACATGGTTTTTTGCTCTACTATGAAATTCATCGAATGTTAGTGGGTAGTGCATTTATATAACATGGTTTTTGCTCTCACTATTAGTACATTGTGAAACATACTTATACTAGTCATCGACGATCAATCTTTAAATATTGTAAAAGTAATAATTATGAAAAAATTAAACAATTAAATTTTTATTAACTAAATTACTAACAACAATTAAAAAATCAATAATAAACAAATTAATAATAATTAAATTGATAATAACAAAATTAATAATGATAATTAATTAAATAAAATTAATGAAATAATTGATAATAATAAAATCAATATTTATACATATAAAATTAATTAAAATGATGGAATTGCGACACTAAAACGATGTCACTAGGACGTTAATATCATGCAAAAAAAATATTGTCACAAAAATTATGCATAAATAAAGTAGTGATGCCTGGAAGACACAAAATTGATGCAAAAGATCTGTATTTTAATGCTAATAATCTAAATTGTGTTGCCAGAATCATGTTAATAAGATTCATCATGACACTATATGATGCATGATGACCATAGAGATGCACGGTTTCGATGCAAAAAAAAGACGCAAAATTGATGTTAAAACCCTATATTCCAAACATTTCAACCCAAACACAAGATGAATTCAATGCATGAATAAAGAACACATAAAAAATGGAGAAACAAAAATGATGTTTCAAGTAGTGTCCATTGATAACAATGACACAACTATGATGCAAAGTCAACACAAAATACAACACACCCTATTGCATCACATTTTGTGTTACACAATCTTGATTTTTTTTACAAGAAAATTACACTGTAATGCAATGTTATAGCTCTATATTGTAGTAGTGACATAAGATGTACCTTGGGAATCCCGATGTGGTAAAATCCAACAAAAAATAAGGACCATGACTTGCTCTTTTCTTCTTAGATTATAATGCAATATACAAAGAATTATTCTCACTATGGAGTATGATGGACATTCTAAGATACTAAAGGATTGACTTCTTCCTTTGTTCTCTTATGATATCCCACTCATATGCTCTCCTAAGATATGGAACAACGAATCAATACAGTATGAATGAAACCCCTTTCTTCCCTTGCAAATTAGTTTTTAACATGTACTGATAATCATTTATAGTTAGGTTTGGGGTTTTTGCATGCCTCGATTCCTAATTAGGGTTAGGTTTTTTGCATGCCCCAACTCCCAATCAAGGTTTGGTTTATTGACCCTTTAGAATCTGCTTGATAATACACATGTGACTAGCTCCACATACGTGGGTAATGGGAGTTGACTTGGCATTGACTTCATGGGTAAAGTATAAGTTAAATTGATAGAGCCATAACTCTCTAATATGGATTCCAATTGAGGTGCTCCTTGAACCATTGGAAAGATCTCAATAAGTAGAACAACATTGAGAATTTGGAAACTTTGTTTGCAAATTTTTAACCCCTAAAATGATTGTTTAATTCCCACAATAGTCTCCATAAGCTTCAGGTGTCCAAATCACCAAATCAAAATCGATTAGACAAGGCCAAGACTCTGATTTTCCACCCCAAAAATTACAATAATAGATGACAAATTATATAGTGATCCCTATTATTGCACAGTTTTTAGCTAGGAGCAAAGGCTATAAAGTAGAATGCCAAACTGGCATAACAGGGACCTACCCCACCCAATGTCACCACAATGGGGAGGTCCTTTCTATTTAGGGAGGCTAGGCCCAAGGGAGACGTCCTTGGCAATCTGGGGTTTGAAAGGGAAAGGCTCAAAAGATTAAGGCTAGTTTCCCCTTTCACAGATTACCACCCAAAGAGATAGTCCAACAAAGTATAACCAAGGAGAAGGCACCTGCTTTCGAGACAAGACAACAATAAAACTAGTACGTGCAATAATGGTTAATGTTGAAATAATGTAACTGCGAAGAGCATTCTTATTATTTTGTTATTGGATTAAATCCCCATTGTGGATTAATCATGTCATTATTATTATTTTTATTATTAGGTTAATCCCCATTGAGGATTAACCAAGTCAGTAATTGTATAAGGACCAAATCCCCTTTTGCAGATTGGTCATCGGACAATTATAATGTAAAGAATAAGAAGTCGGCCCCGACAGTTATAATGAAAGGGCCAGATTTAATTAAAGGTGGATTTACCCACCCAGTGAGAGAGGTCGGCCCTGCCAAGATGGTGACTCTTCACATGTGCCAGATTAGTATAAAT
>ML810495.1:75892-107410 GCA_009831015.1 Picea engelmannii | reverse complement strand
AGGCAAACATACATGCATTATAAGTTTTTCATATCCACAACTATAAAATGAGTATTATTAGGTTTTTTATTTAAGTAATTTTTGAAATAATATTTACTTGTAGTTTAGTCTTTGTTTTATAGTGATATTTTGAATAAATATAATAAAAATATTTGTAATAAATTATATGTTTGAAATAATGGAATAAAAATATTTATATTTTAATTTAATAATATGGATGGTACTTATTAATACCAAAATTATATTTTTAATTCAAAGCTCTCTATTTCGGTAACTAGTATCCAAGCTCCCATTTCTTTGATGTTGAAGCTCCCAAAAAGCTCACAAGTTCCCAAAATCGTCCTAGCCAATTGGGGATGTTTCTTACACATTCTCAAGCTTCAGGAACGTCGGGAATGAGTTTTAGAGATGTTGGAGATGCATATGTCAAATAAAAAAGGTGAGGGCACTCTCCAATTTTAACATCCCTATTTTTAATCCCTAGTTTAGTAATGTAAATATGATATATGGACATGGGCCAAGCCGTGTAATTTGTAAACATTGTATATACAAAATAATAAAATAAAATGTAATGTTGGCTGCAAATGGACATGGATAGAGTCATGGGGGATAAGTTTCCAAGAGAGAGAGGGGATCTAAGGAAGGATTATTCATGTCTGTTAATCACATGTCACTTCCTTATTATTTTTGGTATGAGCCTTCTATTTTATTTTGAGTGTATCAAAGCCCCAATCACTGAATACATGTAAGCAGTTTGGGTGAAAAGTCACTTCCCATAGTTATTGAGAGCATGGGAATGAGTACAATCAACATTAAGGAATGTGAGAGTCAACATGCTTGGGTAAAAAGGAAAATTCGTATGGATAACATAGGAAGTTTTTACATGCATATGCATAGAAATAATGTTTGGACTAACAAGTGGATGCAGGATCCTAGAAATAAATGTTTGCGGGTTAGCTACCATGATCCTAACACACAGTACAGGAAAGGCTGGGAATAATTTAAAAAAAAGAGAGGATTAACCCTTTGTTACAGTTGCAGAAAATCGGGACATCTTGCTAAGGAATGCCCTGGGAGAAGACCTAGTTGTCTTTGTTGCAAAGCTATGGACCATGAAGTATTGGATTTCCCTAGAATGATTGCTAAGCTTGAAGGAATGAGCATGAGACAAGAAAACCCTAAGGCAGATCTAGAAACTATGATTATGGTAGAACCCCAAAAAGAATCAGAAAATATTGCTACAGATAAAAGAAACCTTGAATGATCACCGACATGTCATCTTATCAGAGATCTTCAAAGAAAAAGCATGCATAGAAGCAAGAATAGGAGACTTCGACATTGACTGTGTTCTAGATGAGGAAACATAGGTGAATATCATGACATAAATAAGTTGGGAACTTTTAGGGAAACCTGCTATGACTCCTTCATTGGAGGAATAGGGATATTTAGAGGAAAGTTGATAAACCTATGTGGAAAGCTCACCGAGATATCTATGAATGTCAATGGAACTTCGACAGAGGAAGATTTTGAGATTATTAATTTACTGAGGATTGTGCACCATTTACCATGTTACTAGGAAAACCTTGGATTGAAAAAGATTAGGCCAGAAGGAAGGAAGAAGAAGTTTTAGAGCAGAAGAAGCAAGAGTTAAAATATTTCATGACTAGAAGGATCGCACACTTGATTGAAGAACAAAAGAACAGATCGAAGCTATTTAACACCAAAGACTCGGATGTCGAAGTTGCAAGAACACTAGAAGACCCACAAAAGATTGAAGTACCTATTCCTGTTAAAGAAGAAGTACCACCCTCGAATCTTAGGAAAGAATCTCAACAACGTGAAGTAACTATGCCAAAAGAATATAAGAATCAGAATGCAAAAGGGAATACTGAGACGAAGCTCATTGGGAAGAAAGCTAGAAAACTAAGTAAGAAGAGAGCTAAGATCGACAAGTTATAGAAGGTCCCAGAGGGAACTTCGCAGAAGGAAAATTTGCAAAATTGGAACTTCGTCGGGATAACAGAACAACGTCACATGGCACTTTGCCATGGCGAAGAAATACAGTCGTTGGGAACAATATAACCATTAGGCCGACCCCCCCGAACGGGTAGAAAGACATTTATGGTTCGCCACCAGACCATTGGACCGTGCCGTAACGGACTTAATAGAGTTAATGAAGGCTTCTCGCCCATTGCAATATATCCGTTGCCAAGTTACCTATTTATCCTGTCGCGCCATGCACCGAGAACACTTTTTCTAACTGTGAATCCGAGCTCGCAGACTCGTTGATTTTGCACAGTGATCATTGCATTATTTCCCTCTATCCCATTACAATGTCTAAGTTACTCCTCGAACCCAAGATTTCCAACCCCGAGCGTGTATGTCGGACGAGTTCAGCACTGCAGAGAAAGTTGTCAAAGAAGTTCTCATCGATCTCATGACTGAAAGAGTAATGTCGATGTCTGCAAGCGTATAAGCTTCATCGACGAGAACAGTGCAAGCCTGTTTGTCA
The DNA here is from genome assembly GCA_009831015.1 of Picea engelmannii. Taxonomy (NCBI): domain Eukaryota; kingdom Viridiplantae; phylum Streptophyta; class Pinopsida; order Pinales; family Pinaceae; genus Picea; species Picea engelmannii. The sequence goes on along the minus strand of ML810495.1, from coordinate 104,898 downwards.
ACTACTCGCGGAGCCGGACTATCCCGGCCATCAACAGAAAAGAGAACCAAGCACAAAGACGACCTAGCAAATGTGAAGCTGATTCCAACCATATTTCCCGATTACATCCCACCTCTAGATGGCACGGTGAATCATGATAGTGTACCAAGAGATTTCGAGTACACCATAGTTACTGCGTACCTCCCGAAGGGGATACACGCAGTTCGAGTAGACCAGGACAAGATCACAGCGTTGAAGTTCAACGACTTCAACCTCATAGATCGAAAGATCTATGGTATGCTCGCCCCATATAATTACCTAACTAGAATGAAGGGGAAGAATTCAAAGATAATCCCCCAGTCATGGACGATGAACCTTGTGCAGTCCACCCTGTTGAATGTCATGAAGATCCCACACTTTGGAAGACACCAGGAAGTCAACGCATGTGTCAAGTTGCTACTATCGTGTTACCATGGCGGCTACTTATGGCTAGACCATCGCATTACAGTTGACCCAATGTTGATCCACAGGATCACAAGACTGAGTATGCAAGGACCCGACCCGCAGGAGTTTTATCCAGGAAAATCCACAGATTGCGCACTCGCATAGAAGATCAAGGATACATATGGCGACGTTGAGAAGGGAAAAAGAGGCTACAAGGTAGCTTCCATCCAGAGTGGCACAGTGCGCCTAGCATGTCAACTGATAGCTGGAAAGTTAGCAAGGAAGAACCGACCTACGTAGGTCACTGGCTTTGTCGTTGACCTCACAGGGAAGTGCGCGGAAGGCCTATAGATGAACTAGGCAAAGTACCTAGTTAACCAATTGGAACTAGATTGCTGAGAAGCATAGGATCAGGGTTATGAATTTCATTTCAGCTGGCTCTTGATCCTCATTTCATTTGTTTCCTAGGAGATGCCAAAAGGTACGACCTTCCCAGACATAGAGTCGTTTGAACTGCTTGCTGTGAAGTTCACTACCCTGTGGTATTCAAGTGATAAGAACAAACAATGGAAGTTGAATGATGTGTTTCATACATATTACCTCCAACTAAAGAGATCCATCGAAGATGAGCCTCGCATGACTCTGAACACCTTACAGAGGTTCCAACCCCTAATGAAGTTCAGCGCAGATCGACACTTTATCTACATTACAGTGCGGGCATATGAACATAAAGAGAAGCTCCAGTCATATTACAAACTTATAGAAGAAGACCTTGAGGAGATCACCAAGGAATGGTTCACTGACCTCCTTATCCCCGCCGACCCTGCAAAGATATCTGATCTTGACAGCCCAAAGGACACTCATAAAGAACAGAATACACTCGGAACCAATAAACAGAAGAAGACTGAAGAGGTCCAAGATTTAAGAAGTACCTTAGGAAAGACTGCTTCAATGTCACCTGACCGAGGAGGTGATGGCGATGTAGAAGAGATGAAGGACAGAGAAGCTGAACAAAAGAAAGACAAAGTAACACCGCCCAGAGATGAGGTTGACCCCTTGAAGAAGAGGAAGGTCCCCCCCCCCCAAAACCTTCTTCCCGGAATAAATTGAAAGCTACCATGACCAAGATGCAAATTGTCCTCACCTCCGATGATTTTGACTTCATCATAGCAGCCCTGAACGATGCTTCACTAGAAATAGCAGAGAAACAAGAAGCCAAGCAAGAAGAAATGTATGATAGAATTGAAATTGAACTTTGAGGGGTACAACAAGCCCTTCAGTCTAGTCGTGCCGCCTCCACTGCACCTCTGCCATCGAGAGAACCAAAGTTGGGAGATGAGCCAGCCCAACTCCGTCGACTAACAGATGCAATTGAAGCTCGCCTTCGACGAGCACAAGAGGAAACAAAACAAGCCACCTAGGCTTTGACGCAAGTACAAGGAGTACTTGTAGAACAACGTCGAGCTACATAACAAGAAAAGATTGCTCTCCAAGCGAAGTTCGATGAAGAAAAAACACAGATGCGGCAAGGAAAAGAACAATTGCTCACGGAGCAACTTGAAGTGAAAGAAGCGGTCAACAGAGCACTTCGCTCTATGACAGTCTTAGAAATAAAGGCAGAGGATCGAGTCACACATCAAGTAGAACAAATCGCTGAAGCTATCCAGTAGCTACAACAACTCATAACAGACTTAGAGCTCTGCATAGTGCTCGAGACTCCACAAGATGTGAGGGACCAAAGAGAAGCAACTGCCCGGAGCACAGTTGAGAGACTAAAGGCCCTTTCCATGGAATGTAAGCAGTTGAGTGATCGCAGTGCCCAGATGTATGAGCAACTCACTGAGAACCCAAAATTGTAGGCACTGAAGTCACAGCTCCAGGAAGCAAAGCAACAAGTAGAGACAATACAAGCATAGCTAAAGCCCCTGTCAGCTGTAGAAAGAATAAAGTGATCCCAAGAGCAATGCATCGCCCAACAACAGATCAACACTATCCAAGGAAGAGTTATGGAAGTAACTCAGAGGCTCCAACCTGTACAAGATCAGGCTTACCAATTGTTCACAGAAGTTGAAGGCAGAGGAGCATAATTGGAGCAGGTTGTCACTGCAGTTGAACAATGCCTAGAAGGACCTGTCAACGACGCAGTCATCCAAGAGTTCACTAAACATGAGGTCGTGGAACATCAACAAGTCCAAGCAGCTCAAGCCATGCTCGAGGATTTTGAAGCAGAACTACCTAGACCAGAGTGACACGGGACGAGTCACAGGTGAGTGGTGGGGGCATGTTGGCCCTTGACCAAGTTTCGAGAGATCCTTGGTCAAGTTTGACCTATTTTGGGACCTCGACAGGCTATCGAAGGAGGAGCACAAGACGAAGCAAAGATCGCGGGATCTCGGCCCCTTTTTTGGTCCTCTTTGGGATTTGGGATTATAACGGGTATGGGAATGTCGGCCCATGGGTTTACCCATGTTTAGGCCTATTTTGTAAAGTATAAATAGATGTCTAGGCAATGTAAAGAGAGGCATATCTGTGTGATATTGGGCTAAGTGCTAAGTATGGATTGTAGATGCTTTGTGCATATTGTGTGAGACTTGCAGAGCTATGTGCAAGTAATTGTAAGAAGGCTTGGTGTTGTACCCTAGATCGAAGAAGGAGGATATGGCAGAGTGCACGCAAATATCCTGTCTTTTGCGAAGTAGGATTGTGATGTTATGTGCCTGTAAGAAGCTTGACAAAGATAATAAAGAAGAAGAGTTGGTGGACGTAGCCCTAGGGTGGGGGTGAACCACGTATATGTTGCGTTTCTCTGCTTTGTGTGATGTCTTGATGTGTTTATGTCTTTACTTGCTAAGTGATTTGATGCAGATAGATAAATTTGTTTATGCTTTGTGTTAATGATGTATATGGATGTTAGATCTGACCTATGTGGAAGTGCTTAGTGCTTGAATCTGCTAGATCTAATCTACCTCTCTATGATAAGTGCTTAGATACATTAGATATGGATGAATGATGCTCTATTTTATCTGCGGAGTAGATAGTGGTTAAATATTGATGAATTGTCGGTGCTAAGTGTTTTGTTAAGTATTACAATCATAGATATGTGTCCCAACTAAGGTTGCAGACACCTGAGTCTTCCAACCACCCCTGCCTCTACCTCGGGTGAGACTTCATCTGCTTCACAAGTGTTTCCAAAAGGGCCAGTAGTTCGGGTTTTGTTGGTGCATTGTTGTAGCGTTGAACCCTGGGTCTGCCCTTGTGCCAGTGGATTTCAGTCGCCAGTGTTCTTCTTCTCTGCGCAAGGTGTGCTGAAGATGTCGTTGTGCCTCTTTTTCTCGGTTCAACAACATTTATGTAACCTTTTCCATTTCGATTTGTTGTTGAATTCTCCTAAGCTGCTCTATTTTTTCTCTCTTTTCTTGTTGTGGAGGAATGAACAAGTTTTTCACCCATTCTTTGAGTGAATATTTAACTTCTTTGAGCTTGCTTTCCCAGATGAAATTCGGGGAGCCAGAGAAGGAAGTGGTCCACACATTTGAGACTAAAGAAGAGATGGTTGGATTGTCCAACCACAGTTGATTGAAATGAAAGGGGAGGGGGCCAAAGTTTTGAGGAGAAAGGAAGGAGAGGGAGATAGGTTTATGATCTGAGACATCAAAGGGGAGGATTAAAGAGAAGATAACAAAGGGGGAGAGAAGAAAGTTGTTACTGATAAGAAAACGATCAAGGCGAGATGCTATATGGTTAAGGCCAACGCGTCTGTTGTTCCAAGTATATTTTCCTTTTGAGGGTTTGATTTCTTGCATATCCCAATCTGAGATGAGATCGGTGAGGTTTTTTGAGAAAGGATCTCTTACTTTGCTTCCCCCTTTTTTTTCCCCTAGACTGAGATGGGTGTTGAAATCACCCTCGATTATGCAAGAGGAAGGATCTATGGAGTTTCTGAGTTATGAAAGGGAATTCCAAGTGGCCATTTTGTCTTTATAAGAGTTTGGCATGTAAACATTAACAACACAAATGATATTATTATTGTCCTTGTTTTTTAGAACTGTTAAGAGCCAGCTTTGGGTTTCCAAGATTACCTCAGAAGTCCAGATTTGTTCATTCCAAAGAGTTGTGATGCTGCCAGAGGCTCCATGAGAACTAACAACCACCCCGCCTGTGGTATTGTAAACTTTTTTTGTTGCTTCTAGAAGAGATGAAGAGTCCATTTTGGTTTCTTGAAGGAGAATAACTAAGGGGTTGGCCATTTTGTTTAGGTCTTTTAGCACTTCAGCTTTAGATTTGTTGCCAAAGCCCCTGCAATTCCAAGAGAGAAATATCATTGGAGGGGGGTGGAGGAGGCTCGGCTACCATAAGCCGAGTGATCCATTCCTCTGGTTCTTTCTTTTCACGTTGATGTGTATATAGTGTTTTCTATGGTTTGTTGATTTCCTTATGCCTTTTCTTTTGAAGTTGCTTCCTCTCTAACTTCCTTGTTCGTTCGTCGCCTCAATTTTCTTGGCTTCTCTGGTGGGATTTATCCTTCTTCTTTTTCTTGAGTATGTTGAGTTTGTGAGTGGGGAGTTGCATTTCCTTGCTGTGATGATCCTTCCGATCCCTCCATGGAGGGGTCATCTTCATCTGATGAGACGAACAAAGTTTGTGCACACAAGAATTATCCGAAATACTTGGAATATAACATAATAATCCATGCAGGAATAATGTATAAAATATGAATAGATAAGATAAGATGAGATAATAATAAGATGATTACAATTGAGAATGAGGGCTCGTTTATATACCACGCAGGGGTTCCCTTTACCAATAGTTATGTCCTTTGAGACATGACCTTTCATTATTAATAATAATTATTTATTAATTATTATGTTATGAATATCTATGGTATATGTATATTTATGTTCATAACATCTGACTCGTCAAGAAAGCTGACTGAGAGTGGGGCAGAGGGAGGAGGAGGGTCCAAGACTATAATTGGGGGTGGATTTTGCTTTGAAGAGGATTCTCTGAGCAGATCAAAGGGGTTATGAGTGAGGGGAGGAGGGGGGTTGGGGGGAAAAGAGGGGGATTTTTTGGGAGGGGATTTCGAAGGAGGGTTTTGACGCGAGGGATCAGGGTTGGACGGGGAACATGAGGGCCCTGGACGTGATCCAGAGTTTTTTCCACTGCAAGCTTTCTTCTGTACCTGTTGCCATCCATCTTTCTAATGTGTTGTGTCAACTTATGAGGGTTTCTTATTACTGGGGTAGTTCTTAGCAAAGTGTTTGTATTCATGGCATGATTTTCATTTGAACAGGAGTTGCTTGTACTCTAGTTTCTGAATGTGGATCTAGTCATCCAGCTTTAGTTTGATCGCTTTCGGAAGCCCTTTTTCTAGATCTACTTCCACACAGATCCTAGCACAGTAATAAAGACTAGATCTAGGTTCTACCCTATTGATGAATTTTCCCAGGGTATCTCCTATGCTTTTCAGAACTTCATCGCCCCAACAGTGGAAAGGCAGATGGGGAAGTCTTACCCATGCTGGCACTGTAGAGGGAATGCCATTTTTTGGATCGAAATCTGGTGTCCATTTGTTTAGGTATAACCCTCTTGGCCCAAAGAAGTAGGGGCCATTTCTGAAAATGAGATCTCTATATGATTTAAGCTCAAAGTAAAAGATATGAAAACCCTTACCACAAAAGAAGTGATTCATGCGTCCTTGGACCAAGGGGTGTCAGTTCTGCTCAATCCAAAGATCTATCTGTCGAGGAGAGGGCCATAGACCCATGAACTGACCGACAAGCGCTCCTGAGACGAAAGAGAGAGCTTTTCTCCTCGCAGAGGTGCTGGGGATTGAAACTTTTGGGATCTGATCCAATTTCTTTACAAGTTGAGAGGAACTGGAGCGCAACGGGGGGACTGAGCGATCCCACTAGAGCCTTGAAGGCTACAACCTCATCGAGGAAATCTAGGGGAGGATCTGAATCGGGAACCGTTAAGGCCATGGAGCCAAGGACTAAGAGGCACATGCGACGGGCTAAAATTGCAAAGCAACGCAACGTTTTTATCTTCCATACACACACATATCTACTCCAATCAATCAACCATTATGTTAATGGTTATCACCACTACTTTATCATTAACCATGTAACCAAATAAAATAATATATTTAAACTTATATAGTACTTAGATATTTTAAAATAATTTAACAAGTCAAAACACCAAACAAAACATATTTTAAAATAATTTAACAAGTCAAAACACCAAACAAAACATATTCAAGTATTTATTACCACACACGTGACACAACCGGTCCCAAAAAGAAAAGATTCGGTCAAGCACAAATCGTATAGCGCAAGAAAAGGTCTGGAAAGAATATTGAAGAATCTTCGTCACTTCTCTCTACTATATATACACGTTATCCACCTCAAATTACGTTTTAATTCTATTCCGACAGCCTCCTGCTGATACAAATGGATCGAGGAACTCGTAGCTATGGACATGGCCACTGACAACAATACCCAGTAAAATCAATTCATTCACTTCGTATTAATATAGAAACTTGCGCACAGAGTTCTTATGATCCTCATCTTCTTCGAAAATCTAAGGAGAATTTCAAAGGACAGCTTCAATCGAAGCTTTTAACAGCTCGGATCAGTATCTTGAATTTTTCTTTACGTGGGTTCTTTGTTTGAATTGCAGCTGTTAAAACCTTAAATGATTGTTCGAAACTCCAGCTTTATGTCTTAAAAGAAGCTGCGTAGCGAATACTAAGTTGAAACGGGTACTTCTGCTGCTCACTGCAGAATATACAAGTCGCTTGGATTCTGTTTTTCAGTCTTTCTAGCTGAATCTATAGTCAGGGTTAGCAAAAGTATTACAGGAATTGCCCGAGTATTCGTAAGAAGCCAACATGGATACGCGGTTTCCGTACTCGCCGGCGGAAGTGGCCAAGGTGAAGGTGGTGCAGTTCGGCATAATCAGCCCTGATGAAATTGTAAGTGAAAAATTCGTAAAAGCTTAGTTTATTTTCTTTGTAAGCGGGATTTTTTGGGAGTTTGGTGAAACTCTGTGTGTGGAATTAACAGAACCTTATCCATTCTTGCTTGAATTTCGATGATAGTAACTGGCAAATTAGTGAACTTGAACCCATTTTTTCGTTGCAAGTGGATACCTTTTGAAACCCTAGTTTATTTCAAGAATTTGTCAAATTGTAAGTTATAAAGTCATAGAATCCTTATTATTCTGATTTGATGAAATTGTAAGTTGAAAATTAGTGAGTTATCGTAGAATTTGGTTAAATTGCAGAAGGAGAAATGCAAAACTCTTTTTCTCGTTTTGAGATGTGGTTTGATTTTGTCTCCGGTTTGTCATGTATTGCTGACACCTTCCGGTTTTGACTTGTATTCTCAGAGGCAAATGTCGGTGGTACAAATTGAGTTCAGTGAGACGTTTGAACGCGGGAAGCCTAAGCCCGGGGGTCTGAGTGATCCTCGTTTGGGCACTATTGATCGCAAAGTGAAATGTGAAACCTGCTCTGCTTCCATGGCGGAGTGCCCTGGTCACTTTGGGCATCTGGAGCTAGCCAAACCCATGTACCATATTGGCTTTCTGAAGACTGTTCTTTCAATTCTTCGTTGCGTCTGTTTCAATTGCTCACGTATCCTTGCAGATGAGGTATGCCAACAAAAGATTCTTTTAGTTTCTTGATGTTTTTAGTTTCAACTGTAGCGGTGTTTCTCTATATCGTGGAATGAATCTACATCTGTACAAATATTTTGATTTTTGTATTTTTCCTTGAGCCTCTAGTAGGATTGATTATGTCTGTTGTTTTTGTAACACATTATATAGCAGGATAACGTTTCTATCAGGGAAACTCTGGATTGCTGTTTCCACATATATGTGAAATCAATATTGAAATCCTATTATTATGTTTACTGGTCTTGTCCATATCGATTACAACGGTGGTGGATGCAGAGTTCGTGCATCTCTTCTTGCATTGATTGAACTTTTGTTGGCTGTAGAAAACTTATCAAAGCCAATGTGTTAAACAACGTTTGGTGCATCCCCTTTATATGCTAACCGATGCGTGGCAAGCCTTACATGCAGGAAGTTAGTCAATAAAGCATCAAGGGCCTGTTAGAAAATGTAATATTTACTAATTTCAGTGCAGATTTAACGAGGCATGGCCCCATTATAGGAGTCCAGGTTCCCAAGAAGGCTTAAATATCATGGACATAACCCAACAACACTATGTCCATTATACACTCTAAACTGGTCAATCTCTCTCAGCAACACTATGTCCATTATACACTCTAAACTGGTCAATCTCTCTCTGTATATTCGACCTACAAATGAGCTTTGAGTAAAAAGACTGTTGACCACTAAAATAAAGATCCACAGAAAATCTCAAACAACAATATTTAAAAAACTGTTACCCGGGTATTCAAGGGGAGCCTATCATTTCCCACCTACTCAGTTTCTCTTTTCTTAATATCTAAAGAACATGGTACTCTTGTTTGAATCCTGCACCATCTTAAATAACATGTTACTCTTGTTTGAATCCTGCACCATCTTTGAGCAAACCAATAAAGATAGACCTTTCTGGTTCACTAGTGTTTATTTATGTTTTTATAGACTTAAGAGTTACATAGAAGGAAAACTTTATCAGAAGTGTTCACATTGTAACTAAGTTATCAAGATTGAGGATTGACATATGGATTCTTCAAATTTTTGAAAAGTTAGGATCTAGATTTGATTGATAAATTCTACGGAGGTATACATACCCTACACTTTTTGGATTTGAACTTGTAAACACATGTTCTTAACCATTATGCCCACACAAATTCTATAATATTGATATTATGGTAATGAGTTGACTAAAAAGATATAATTTGCAATTGAAATTGAATCTCCAAACTCATTGTCTTCGTGACATGTTGATACTTGAACTTAGAAGATTTACTGGTCACTACTCATGGACGACAATGAAGTTTCTAGGTTTTTTGTACATGGAAAAAATTATAGTACTATTAAATAATTAAAATATAATACTTATAAACAATAACTAGTATAATACATTAATTATTTTAGTACCTTAAATTATAAGACTTAATATAAATTAAAATATATTTTTAGTACTCATTAAATAATTAAAGTATAATACTTATAAACAATAACTAGTATAATACATTAATTATTTTAGTACCTTAAATTATAAGACTTAATATAAATTAAAATATTTTTTTATGTACGTTAGAATATAAGATAGTGGTTTTCGATAGTGGCCATTTGCTTTTATATGCGAGATGACTGATTTGTGTAGTAATGCTCCCCGACCCTATCTAAGCTGTTTTTGGTTGGAAAATGAAATGATTGTTAGGGTCCAGGGAGTTGCCAGCGAGCGTTGAGAAGACTATGTGGGACAATGGTCAACAAGCCCTCGAAGGAGAGTCACCCAATCCTCGGGATATGTTTCATTTGCAAAAGATCTGTTTTGGAGCAGATCCTAGGCGGATCTAAGCGGATCCAAATTCGGATCTGTATCCGATCCGGGGATCTATTCCCAGGGCCAATGGATAACATATCATTATGGTTAAATTTTGGAACCCCTTCCATCTACATGTGATGTTTTAAATGTATGGTATTCCAGTCACGGTGTTTTTCCAATCTTCCCAATCTTCCCGTGTGTTAAGCGTTTGCTGATCCAGGCGAGGGTTGCTAACAATAAATTTGCAAAGACGAGACAAAGAAGCATAGGTTATTTACGAGAAAGGCAATCTTTGTCACAGGCCCTGAAAACACCAAATCCCTTGAAGGCAATATTGTGCAACATTAGTGAAGGATTCTAAGTTAATTCAGAAATAACGATAAAAGAAAGTCATGATATATGCAGCATATGGATTCAAGAGCCTAAGAGGGATTTATTATGCTAAATGAAGTTCTCATCACAATTGCCACTAAATTAAAGTGATGGAGGACAAAGCGTTCTTTCCTTTGGTTGACCAGAACAATTATTGCTACTTAGAGTCATTCTTCCCTAAGTCAGCTAGTGTCAAGGGGTAGACTTCTCGTTACACTTGAGCATTCCATACCAGTCAAGAAGCCTAGTCATTGCATGACCATCAATTGTTTGTATCATCCGGATTACGCCTAATTAACATGTCTTGATCAAACCCAAGCCAGGCACCGTATACTTACAGAACCTTAGAAAGCTTGTTTCACTCTAGGTGATGCTACTTCATTGCTGCTTTTTATCACTCAAAAATACACAACAAGACAGCAGTGATTCCAGGACATGCAGTAAGGAAAATTGAGTAATAACTGATAAGCAATCAGCCCTAGGCCACTAGCTAACTGCTTCTTTGTTTGGATTGGTGCTTTTCCAATCATAGGGGGTGTCCCCAGTGTTTCATGTGCTGAAAATTACTTAAAAATCTGTGTTAATATGATAAAACAGCACATAAAATTGGTCCTTTTGCTGCAATTAAGCAAACAAAGACCACAGAAAATTATCGCACGACAAAAGAGATATTATCGCACCAAGTTCAAAAAGATGAGAAAATAGTGTAGTCAAACTTTATCTTTGCATTAGTCAAGAGATTGTTTGCACCATAGAGACTGAATACAAGACTTATCACAATAATATGGCTACAAGAAGCAAGAAGAGAAGAGGAGGATAATGAAAAGAAAGGCTACTAGTTGCTCACTCCAAAAAACTCTAGCAAACAATGAGCATTCACCCTTCCTTTATAGATCCTTGAGCTTACTAAAGAAGTTGCCTAACTCATGCAAGTGGTCCTCCAAGAATATCCTAGCCATGCGCTTTCCTAAGTGAAGTCAAACTCCTTCATGTGCAATCCTTAATTATTTTTTAAGTGAAGGACAGTTTAAAAATAAGTGAAATCACCCTGTCGATAGTTATCCCAAGCTCATGCGCCTTGCTTTATCTCTCCATGTTCATGCGCACTTCCTAATATTCCCTGCAGTGATGACTTAGCTGAAGATAAAGTGAGGTCGCCTTGTTGCATGTTTAGACAAGCTCATGTGCCTTGTTGCATGTTTAGACAAGCTCATGTGCCTTGCTTTATCTCTCCATTATGGTGTTTGATTGAAGATAAATTGAAGTCTTTCTCAAAATAAACTGGCTGTCCAAAAATACCAACTTCTTCATGCAAAGTCGCCCCGTCCAAAATTAGCTTCTTCATGGAGCTAGATTTTAGGCCACTGCTAAATTTACCCATCAAGGTGCCTAGGGTTTCCTTGATATTTAGGGTACCTAGGGTTTTCTTCAAAACACATTACCACATGTCATCCGCATGGCACCTTCATCTGCTGCCACATGTCAGGCTGCGTGGTGACCACACCTGATAATAATAGCAGTCCCCCTAAAAAATAGGAAAAGATGAAAAATGTCAGGAACTGCCAGGAGAACCTGCTAAATATAGCATGCCTAAAAATAGGCACTGCTAAAAATAGCAACTTCTTGCATGTCCATGAAATCAGGCTCATCGGATTCAATTTTTTGCAAGGAATGCAAATATGTGCTCAGAATCGTCATATGAGCCATAAAACCCTAACAACTAAAAATAGTAATGTATTGATTGTTGCTCGGAAAAAGATCATGGGCATCGTAAGCTCGCAAGGATCCCAAATATGTAATCACCTCAGACATGTGGTCCTCTAAACTCTGGCTCCTAGAAAGTAGGAAGACTGCTAAAAATAACAATTTTCCCCAAAACTGATGAATATGCCTCTGTCACTGAAATACCTCTGCCTTCAATCTCTGTGAAAACCTGCCTGTAAGCTCTATGAAAACCTGTCTCTAATCTCTATGAAAACCTGTCTCTCTGACTACTAGCTCGATGAAAGCTAGTTGGATCTTAACCCTCCATTTGCATAGGCAAATCTGGGGCTTAGCACCACCCAACCATAGACAATGCTGCACCATTGTCTCCCTTGAGTCAGCTATACTTGAACAATTGATTGCTCAAGTGAGACAATGCTGTCATCCATCTAGGCCAACACATGATAGTCCTTGAAGATCATGTCCCTGCTTTGCTAGGCATTCACATTCCTTCCATACACTCATCAATGTCATTGCCCTGCAATGGATAACACACGATCCATGCTCCCCCGAAGCCTGCTATCCAGCGTCTCGTTGGTTGTCTGTCCTACTTGATGAGAAATCCTTGGTCCTCCTAGCCTACATGTCGCAATATTCCCATATAGTGTGCCTTGCTTTATCACAATATTCCCAGTGTGCCCTCTGTCGTGCCGCCTGCTGCTGGCACATCTGTAGCATTGTGACAAGGTAGCTTTTTGAAAATAACTGGAGCTTCAAGCATCTCTTATAAATGAGAGTACAGCAGTCATTTGTAACTCAGAATGTATAAAGCGTTGAGGGAACTGCAGAACCTGAAATCTTCCCAAGATCCATACTTTATTCTAGATCAGTGTGAAGGTAACACATCATTACACAAAACATTACGGACATTACTGAGATTGACAGTACTAGTTAACAGAGATAGATTTAACAGAGAACTCATATTTAGCAGATACATACAGCCACTGCTGAGCTTTACAATACCACATTAGCAGAGAACTCTATAACAGGTTTCAAATATTACAGCCTAGTGCAGTCTAACTCAAAATGTCTCCATTAATCTGTCTGACTCCCTGGCAGAGTTCTCTCATGAAATCCTCCTCATGTCACCCTGTACCCACTGAGTTAGCTAAACAATTACAGAACAGGCTCGCCAGTAATACCTTGCATCTACCAGGTAGTTATCAGTTAGGCTGTCAATCTATAATAATAAATCTTAAAATGGAAAATAGGATCACCACCATGCTATTTCTATGAAGGGAAACTGGGGTTGTATGGGAAATTTTCCACTCAACCATGGAACTCGGACAAGCAAGTTCACTCCCCTTCTGAGATCATTATATCCAGAGGCCAAACTGCCACTCGCAGTGCAGTAGGGAAGGGAAAACAAACAGATATAATTGGCATGGATATCGAGTTTTGTTGGTTTCAATGTGGCATCAAATACTAATAATTGGCATGGATCCACCCATGCTCCTGATTGAGATCGAGATGTATGGACACATGGGGATCCTACCCACAATTACCTGTCACTCTAATGTTTAATTGTGCAACTTATTTAGAATTTATTTTTATGAGGGGAACTTGTCACTGGGATGTCTTGATGTTTAAATTGAGGTAGGACAAAAAACAATGACAACTGACAAGATATCCTCATAAAAATAAATTCCTAAAAAGTTGTACAATTAAACATTAGAGTGACAGAGGTAACGGTGGGAGGTCAACTTAAGTATAATTGAACTGCTTCCAGATAGAAGGATTCCCATGTGTCCATACATCTTTGTCTCCGTCAGCAGCATGGGTGCATCTTGCATCCTTGCCATTCATTACTATTTGATATCATATTTAAATGAACAACATAACTTGTATACATGTCAATTATTAGTATTTGATGCCATATTGAAATCAATAACATAACTCAATAACTCACTTGTGAAAAACTATAGCAATTTAACCACAGGCAAGATTGAAAACCATTGAAACACAATAACAAGATATGGATGACTCCTTCCAGACTATATAGGACATTCTGATTCCAAGAGTCCAGAATCCAGACTTACAGACCATTGTATCCAAAAGACATTTTTGACTCATTGTCCAGGGAAAAATCTTGACATAGCTTATTTGCAATGCCCACCCGGGTCTCATAGCATGCACCAAAGAATTTGATGGCCATCTCTGTGATAGCGTAAAGCCTTGGGATCTTCCCATGCTGTCTGATACAACTCATTCTATGCATGATCAATACAGAGCAGCAGTGGGATCCACCCAAATCCTGCCTGTTTCAAACATATCATTTCAGTATCCAAAGTTCAGAGCAGTTGGGGATCTGCTCAGGGTCCGCCTTTCATTTAATTGTCATTATTCAGACTACAGAACAGTATGTGATCTGCCCAGAAACTGCCTGTCACAGAAATATCACCACTCAGAAATTTACAGAGCAGTTTGTGATGATTGATCCACCCAGTTGGCAGTGACTGCTTATCCTTTATTTTAAGCAATGCAGGTTGGGAGCTGCCCATACTCTCTGCCTGCGAAGATGTGAACCAAACCAGTGTTAAGAGGTAAGAATAAGGACTGCTCACTGTTGGATGGACACTAGGTTTTAGGCACAGGCTGCTCTCAATTAGCTTCTCTCTTGCAGATATCCCATGTTCAGACTTCACAGATTGAAAGGGAGTGGTGATGGTGATAACGAGATTCAAGCTTCGAAGTAGTAGTTGTGATAGACAATCGTGATCCCTCCCAAAATTCCCCCCCTCCATGTACACACAAAGCCTTGTGTGTGTGTGTGTGTGTATCTGTCAATCTCGTTGGGATGACTTGATAAAAGGACAATAAAGAGGGGACAAGGTTAAGTAAACAAGTTTGGCCTTGTCCACTGTAAAACAATAAAACATCATTTACCTACCTTACAAGTTACATCAATTTGGTCAGGTGCAGCTTCACTAACACAGGTGACCCTTATACCCAGCCCGGAGAACTGGCTGTTGGCTTGTGGAATGAAAATGTGAAAAAACATTAAAATGACCCATAAATAAATTCACCTTTTTAATCAGTTCGAATCGTCTTGAGGTTCAAGTTCGCTTTAGGTTTGAGTTCAGCGTTGAGATTTTCCTTCGGAATTTCCCGAACCAGGAAGAATTTGATATTTTCCTTGAGATTTGCCAAATTTCAAACTTCAAGGTTCAGATTTTGCGAACCTTGTGACTTAGCCGCAGATTAATTGGCAATTCTGGTAACAATGGTTGCAAGAGTTGGTGAAAATTCAAAATGCCAGAAACCCAACTTTGTTTGTAAATTTGTTTATGTCGTATTTTCTTTTCCCAGTCTAGATCATTTTTCGTCCTTTGAAGTTGGCATTTGTGTGTCTTTTGTATTACTTCTAATTAGATTTATAATTTATACTTTTCACTTCTGTCTGTTGGTTGGCAAACTTGTAAAAATACAAAGTTCACCAACTTTTAAAATTATAGGCCAGTTGTTTGATTGCATTTCTGCCTATCAGATTAGAGCATGTGAGAACTAATATTGCATTAGTGAGTAATTGCTTGATGAAATCCAACTGGCCCTTGCTGTAAAAGCCTATGTTTGCTTCTTTTGCATCACGGTCCTCTATGTTGTGGTTTTGATTCAATTGTATCATAGTTGAGCTACTGTTGCTCAGGTAACTCAACTGGCCAGACTATTTTTTCCCCCACCACAAACACAAAATAAGGGACATGTATTCCTCAATTTCCTTGCTGTCCACTTTCCCTTTTATGTAGTATATTCTTTTCCTTGCATTTTTTTTTCATGTGATTTCTTTACAATCAAAACGAGGCCATATGAATTGATTCCAATTAACTGTTTAGTACTGTTTACTTAGTGTTGTACTTTTTGCATGGTGTATATGTTCAGGAATCAGAAACATTATATACTTTGAGCTAAATGCTTCTAGAGCATGGCATAGGTTGTGTTTTTTTATTCTGGTGACTGAATTCTGGTCTTATTCCTCTTTGGATATTGTATTAGGAAGATTTGGTTGTCTTGCATATCTTAAGCATCTTGTTCAAGAGCTTCTCTCTCTTTTATGACAGGATGACCATCGTTTCAAACAAGCATTGAAAGTCAAGAACCCAAAACACAGGTTAAAAAAGGTTTTGGAATGTTGTAAGAATAAAACAAAATGTGAGGGTGGAGATGCGATTGATGAAGATCAACAAGATGGTGATGAAGAAGTTAAGAAGAAGCGTCACGGAGGATGTGGTGCTCAGCAACCGAAGATAACCATTGATGGCATGAAAATACTTGCTGAATATAAAGTTCAGCGCAAGAAAGCAGATGACCAAGAACAGCTAATGCCAGAGCCCGTGGAGAGGAAACAGCAGCTTTCTGCAGAGAGGGTACACTTTATTGTTTGAAAAACTAGTTGGGTGATTTCGGTTCCATTATTTTAATACTGTATATAGAGAGCTTTGAGTTTTCTATCTATAGTGATACAATCCAATTTGCCTCAACTTTATGCAGGTTCTCGATGTTTTGAAGCGAATAACTGATGAAGAGTGCCAAATGTTGGGCTTGAACCCCAAATATGCTCGCCCAGATTGGATGATTTTGCAAGTTCTTCCTGTTCCTCCTCCTCCTGTGAGACCTTCTGTCATGATGACCACTACATCAAGGAGTGAGGTAATTCGTCACATCATCTTTTTGCTGCAGTAAGCTTTAATTTACTCAGACAGGGCTCCGGGTTCACATTGCCTACCTATTGACTGAGGCTACATGCCCACTTAGTTCCATATTGCGAGATCTGACATAATTGACTCTTTGCCAGCAACCATTTCTTGGAACTCTTTCTTGTGTTTATGTTGTGCTGGATGTTCAAAAGTTATAAACAGTTATTTTCCTGATATTTTGCAGGATGATCTTACGCATCAGCTTGCTATGATCATCAGACACAATGAAAATCTGAAGAAGCAGGAAAACAATGGGGCTCCAGCACATATTATTACAGAATTTGCTCAATTGTTGCAATTCCACATTGCTACCTATTTTGATAATGAGCTCCCTGGTCAGCCAAGGGTGAATATTCCTTCATCATGATCGTTGTTGACATATCTGGTTTCTAACTTTGTTTTATGAACTGAATTAATGTTTTATGCTTGTGGCCATCAGGCAACTCAGCGATCGGGACGACCCATTAAGTCCATATGCAGTAGACTGAAGGCCAAGGAGGGTCGCATCAGAGGGAATTTAATGGGAAAACGTGTAGATTTTTCTGCACGTACAGTTATTACTCCTGATCCAAATATCAACATTGACGAGTTAGGAGTGCCTTGGAGTATTGCACTGAATTTGACATATCCAGAAACTGTGACTCCATATAACTTGGAGAGGTGTGGCATGAATAGCATCAGGATATTCTTCTCTTTAAAATTTAAACTCTGCTGCTGCACAGGCATTATTTTGGAACTTACACTAATTCTATGTGCATGGATCAAACAGATTAAAAGAACTTGTTGAATATGGACCTCATCCTCCTCCAGGGAAAACTGGTGCTAGATTCATTATCAGGGAGGATGGCCAGAGACTTGATCTTCGCTACTTGAAGAAGAGCAGCGACCACCATTTAGAGTTGGGTTATAAGGTAGGCATCAACTTTAGTGATTGTTCCATTTTTTTTCTAACATTCTTCAGCAATATACTTATCCTAACATGTTCTTCATAGGTGGAGAGGCATTTGAATGATGGTGACTTTGTTCTTTTCAATCGACAACCTAGTCTTCATAAGATGTCTATCATGGGGCACAGGATCAAAATCATGCCATACTCAACATTTCGATTGAACTTGTCAGTCACATCACCGTATAATGCTGATTTTGATGGAGATGAAATGAATATGCATGTACCCCAATCATTTGAGACGAGAGCAGAAGTCTTGGAACTAATGATGGTGCCAAAGTGCATTGTCTCTCCTCAGTCCAATAGGCCAGTTATGGGTATTGTCCAAGACACACTTTTGGGCTGTCGGAAGGTGACTAAAAGGGACACATTCATAGAGAAGGTGAGTATCATGGGAATTCTATGTTCATCTCCTATAGTATTGTGTTTTTCATGTTTAAAAGTTATTTCATAATGACAATCTTGGTGTTGTTTTGGGCAGGATGTCTTTATGAATATTTTAATGTGGTGGGAGGACTTTGATGGAAAAATACCTGCTCCGACAATTTATAAGCCAAGGCCAATTTGGACTGGCAAGCAAGTGTTTAATTTGATAATTCCAAAGCAGATTAATCTTATAAGAAAAGCTGCATGGCATTCAGAGTCTGAATCGGAAGTTATCACCCCAGGAGATACTGTTGTACGTATTGAGAAAGGAGAAGTTATCTCAGGCACTCTTTGCAAGAAAACCCTTGGAACTTCTTCAGGAGGCCTTATACATGTGATCTGGTATACCTTTATGTTCAAATTTAATTTTTTCAGTTACTTTTTTGTACTGTTTTTCACATGGGATAACATCTATGTATGATGCATCTCCCAAAAAAATTAGAAAAAGGAAAATAACTTAAATATAGAAAACATTCTATATTTGCAGAAATATTTTGGTCTACCTGAGAAAGTTCTATATGACTTTATGGGTGACAATCATATATTGCATTATATTGATCTTGGTATGTATAGCTTACAATGTGATCTTTTGCATTTTGCAGGGAGGAGGTGGGTCCAGATGCTGCTCGTAAATTCTTAGGTCACACACAATGGCTCGTTAACTACTGGCTGCTACAGCAGGGTTTCAGTATTGGTATAGGAGACACCATTGCTGATGCTGCAACCATGGAGGTTATCAATGACACAATATCAAAAGCAAAGAATGAAGTCAAACAGCTTATTAAGGCTGCTCAGGACAAACAATTAGAGGCAGAACCTGGCCGTACAATGATGGAGTCCTTTGAAAACAGAGTCAATCAGGTACTCTCTAATCTATTACAGAGTCTTTCTCTTCTTCAGGATTTATTATTTGCTACCTCTCAGCAGCGTATCTTCTTTTGCTAATGCAGGTGTTGAACAAGGCCCGTGATGATGCAGGAAGCAGTGCTGAAAAAAGTTTATCAGAAAGTAATAACTTGAAAGCGATGGTTACGGCTGGGTCAAAGGGAAGTTTTATTAACATCTCACAGATGACTGCTTGTGTGGGACAACAAAATGTGGAAGGAAAACGAATTCCATATGGATTTGACGGTCGAACTCTTCCCCATTTCACAAAGGATGATAAAGGCCCAGAAAGTCGTGGTTTTGTGGAGAACTCTTATCTTCGTGGCCTAACTCCCCAGGAGTTCTTTTTTCACGCAATGGGAGGTAGAGAAGGTTTGATAGATACTGCTGTGAAGACTTCGGAAACAGGTTACATACAGAGGCGTCTTGTAAAAGCTATGGAGGATATCATGATTAAATATGACGGGACTGTCAGGAACTCACTTGGTGATGTTATTCAATTTCTATATGGGGAAGATGGTATGGATGCTGTTTGGATTGAGTCACAGAAGCTTGATTCTCTGAAGATGAAAAAGAAGGAGTTCGAAAATGTTTATAAATATGAACTTGATCAAGAAAATTGGAATCCTAGTTACATGTTACCAGAGCACGTGGAAGATTTAAAAACAATCCGGGAGTTCCAGAACGTTTTTGATGCAGAAGTGCAGAAACTGGAGTCAGATAGACGACAGCTAGGTATGGAGATTGCACCCAGTGGAGATAACTCGTGGCCTCTGCCTGTAAATCTTAAGAGGCTCATCTGGAATGGCCAGAAGACATTCAAAATTGATATGAGAAAACCATCAGATATGCATCCCATGGAGATTGTAGAAGCAATTGACAGGCTTCAGGAAAGACTTAAGGTTGTTCCTGGTGATGACCTCATGAGTATTGAAGCACAGAAGAATGCCACTCTCTTTTTCAACATTCTGCTTCGAAGTACATTTGCTAGTAAACGTGTGCTGAAGGACTACCACCTTACAAGGGAAGCATTTCAATGGGTAGTGGGTGAGATTGAGTCTCGTTTCCTGCAGTCCTTAGTAGCTCCTGGTGAGATGATTGGCTGTGTTGCAGCACAGTCCATTGGTGAACCAGCTACTCAGATGACACTGAATACTTTCCATTATGCTGGTGTCAGTGCCAAGAATGTTACTCTTGGTGTCCCCAGGCTGAGGGAAATCATTAATGTGGCAAAGAAAATTAAAACGCCATCATTGTCTGTATATCTAAAACCTGAAGTCAACAAGACAAAGGAAAGGGCAAAGAATGTGCAGTGTGCTTTAGAGTACACAACGTTGCGAAGTGTTACAGAGGCTACTGAAGTGTGGTATGATCCAGATCCAATGAGTACTATCATAGAGGAGGATGTTGACTTTGTTAAATCATATTATGAAATGCCAGATGAGGATATTGCACCAGAAAAAATATCTCCATGGCTGCTCCGTATAGAATTGAACAGAGAGATGATGGTTGATAAAAAGCTGAGTATGGCAGACATCGCGGAAAAGATCAACCTTGAGTTTGATGATGATTTGACGTGCATTTTTAATGATGATAATGCAGAAAAACTTATTCTACGTATACGTATTATGAATGAAGAGGGTCATAAAGGGGAAGCACAAGACCAAAATTCCGAAGATGATGTGTTTTTGAAGAAAATTGAAAGTAACATGCTTACAGAAATGGCTCTTAGGGGAATTCCAGATATTAATAAGGTGTTTATCAAGTCTGGAAAAATCAACAAGTTTGATGAGAATGATGGATTTAAACCTGAGACAGAATGGATGCTAGATACAGAAGGTGTCAATATGTTAGCTGTGATGTGCCATGAAGATGTGGATGCTACTAGGACAACAAGTAATCACTTGATTGAGGTTATTGAAGTACTTGGAATTGAGGCTGTAAGGAAGGCTCTTCTTGATGAGCTTCGAGTTGTGATATCTTTTGATGGGTCATATGTGAACTACAGGCATCTAGCTATTCTATGTGACACAATGACATATCGAGGTCATTTGATGGCTATTACTCGACATGGCATCAATCGTAATGACACAGGGCCAATGATGAGATGTTCATTTGAGGAGACTGTGGATATCCTTTTGGATGCTGCTGTTTTTGCTGAAGGAGACCCTCTCAGGGGTGTTACAGAAAACATCATGCTTGGCCAATTGGCTCCTATTGGTACAGGTGATTGTGCCTTGTATTTGAATGACAAGATGCTGCAACAGGCAATTGAACTCCAGTTACCCAGCTATATGGAAGGTGTAGACTTTGGCATGTCACCAATTCGGTCTCCTATTACAGGGACACCGCACCATGATGGCATGATGTCACCAAGTTATTTGCTCAGTCCCAGCCTCCGCAGCTCTCCTATTACAGATGCACAATTTTCTCCATATGTTGGGGGAATGGCCTTCTCTCCATCCTCTTCTCCTAGCTATAGCCCTTCTTCCCCAGGGTACAGTCCCTCATCTCCTGGATATAGCCCCACATCACCTGGTTACAGTCCCACATCTCCAGGATTCAGCCCTACATCACCAGGATATAGTCCTACTTCTCCTTCATATAGTCCAAGCTCTCCTGGATATAGTCCTACTTCTCCAGCGTATTCACCTACAAGTCCTTCTTATTCACCCACATCAGCAAGCTATAGTCCCACATCACCAAGCTATAGTCCCACTTCACCAAGCTATAGCCCGACATCCCCAAGTTACTGCCCTACCTCACCTAGTTACAGCCCTACCTCACCTAGTTACAGCCCAACTTCACCAGTTTACAGCCCCACATCCCCAGCATACAGCCCCACCTCACCAGCATATAGCCCCACATCGCCTTCATATAATCCCACGTCACCTTCATATAACCCAACATCTCCAGCTTACAGTCCAACTTCTCCGGCATACAGCCCAACTTCCCCGGCCTACAGCCCAACGTC
Organism: Picea engelmannii; assembly: GCA_009831015.1. NCBI lineage: Eukaryota > Viridiplantae > Streptophyta > Pinopsida > Pinales > Pinaceae > Picea > Picea engelmannii. The sequence goes on along the minus strand of ML810495.1, from coordinate 82,945 downwards.
TCCTAGTTACAGCCCAACGTCACCAAGTTATAGCCCAACATCTCCTGGCTATAGTCCTACATCTCCAAGCTATAGCCCGACATCTCCAAGCTACAATCCAGCTTCTCCAAAGTACAGCCCTACCTCACCAGCATATTCTCCAAGTAGTCCAAGATTTTCGCCATCAAGTCCATATAGTCCAACATCACCAAACTACACCAGGTAAAGCTAATGGGATGACGGTTCTGTGTAGTTTTTTCCTTAAAGGATTTATATATATTATGCTTTGCGTCTTTATTGACTTGTTCCTTGATATTTTGACAGTCCAAATTCGCCTTCTTATTCGCCAACATCTCCGTCATTTTCTCAAGCAAGTCCTATTTACAGTCCTACAAGGTATTGCTGCATTTTGCCCCGACCTCAGTTTTCCAAACTGTCGATGAAAGAAAGTACTTTGATTTTTTGCTTTGATGTTTTTGTGATAGGTTTCTGAAAAGGTGTTAATGTTAGTGCATTAAATGTCATTCAGTTTAGTTAAAACTTAATAGGTTTGCACAAAAAGCATACACAAGTGGCTTTCCAAATAAAAGCTGCTAGCCAATAAGTGTCTCTTGAGGAGGACAATTTATTGAAGACAAAACAGTACTATAAGTTTATAACTATAGATGGCCTTTGCATTACTGGACTTAAAATTCTCCTAAAACTACAAGCTACTTCACCTGTCCAGCTTCTCATTTAGCATTCATAATTTCACAACTTATTTCATATTTATGCACCTTTGTACCTTTGAGACGGAACTTGTTTGTAGAAAAAAGTCTCTCATGTCAAACAAACAGCAAGTTTTTTTCATCCATGATTGTACTATTCTAGTTCGTACTGAATCCTTGGCACAGGTGTTTCAGTATGTTTGCAGGTTAGTAAATTATGGATTGTGTAACCTTGTTTATATGTTATCCCACGAATCATGTGACCTTGGTTATACAGTATCCCACTTTTGCAGTGGGTATAAACTTTTACTCTTTTAGTTTGCAATGTGTACTGATACAGCCAATTTTTGCAGCCCTACATATTCTCCTGGAAGTCCTGCATTTAGTCCCAGTTCAACTCAGTATAGGTAAGCATCTTGAGGAAAGATTTTCTTATTTGAATATTTTCAGGTCTGCTCACCACATTTAAAATATCATGATGAAAGTATTTTCTTATTTAAAATTTTCACCTTGTCCTAGGGTGTTGTGCAAATCAATTATTCAATAACTGTTGTTTTCCTGTTACAGTCCCAGTGGTGGCTATTCTCCGACTGCTCCTGGCTATTCTCCATCTTCAACAAGCCAATACACACCACAGTTCAGCAACAAAGATGAGGGAAGTACTCGGTGATAATCACTGGAGGAGTTCACGAGCATTGAATTTATCATGAATCCGAATAGCTTTGGGTTAAAAATGTGGATGAATTAGAAAATTTACTTGGGATGGATCTTTATTATGTGTTGTTTGCATTGGACGAATGCTCTCAGTCCCAGTGGTGGCTATTTTCCAATTGCTCCTGGCTATTCTCCATCTTCAACAAGCCAATGAATCACTACAATTCAGCTACGAAGATGAGGGCAGTACTCGGTGATAATCGCTGGAGGAGTTTAGTAGCATTGAATTTCGTCATGAATCTGAATAGCTTTAGGTTAAAAATGCGGATGAATTATAAAATTGACTTGATGGATCTTTATTGTGTGGTGTTTGCATTGGATGAATACTCTCTCAATTGGCTATTGAGGTTTATACTAAACTGCTTTCCTAGAGTCTTTTGGATTGGAAGACATTATGAGGAGAAAGCAAATTCGTTTTGACAGCCTGTCCTTGTATATATGTTTGTATAACCATCATAGTCATCCTAGCCTGGAACTAAATCCTCAAGATGGGATATGTACTTTGCTTTTTAGTAAGCTTGCAATTAGAAAGACATAACCTTTAAGCATTGTTGGTCTGAAATGCTATCACATGAACCTGAGGACTTGTACCCCAAAGCCAGCTTCCATGGTTTAAAATTGTTTAATAGACTCAAATAAACAGCTTTGCGGAAGCATCGTAACTGAGAATGTTCTTTTGGAAAGTTATGTTTATGATGTTGCATGCTATTGTGTATATTTAAATTATTACATGCATGATATTCTTTCTTAAACAACAATTGAAGTATATACTTGACACTCTGTTTTTATATAAAATCTTTGCATGGAAGGACACTATTTGGAAAATGCTGAATACTCACTCTACAGTATGGCTTGTTAAAGTTAATGCTAATTGTGCAAGATAATATGTTAAAGTTAACTGTGTAACACTGTAAAGAAAGAGAGTATGAATTGAGGGTAGAGATATCTCTTGGTGTAGCATTCAACGTCCCTTTCAGGTTTTTGGGTAGTTGTGGCAGACTACAGCGATGATGGAATCCTTTCATTTATTGATCTCTGTCAAAATCATTTTCCCTTTCATTTTCTTCTTCCATATTCCCCCAAAACTAGCTCATCCTTTTTATGTTTTGGGTAGTTGGGGCAGACTAGAGCGATAACAGAATCCTTCCATTCTCTATAAAAATCCCATTCCCTTTCATTTTCTTCCCAATTGTCTTGTTGTAGTTGCTTCACGAGTCAAGAGTTTCTCGATAATACATTTGTATGGTGTGGGAGTTCACAACCATATAAAATATGCAAGTAGTATCAGTGTATGATCTAACTGTTAATTTCTTGAAACCCAACAATCAGAAATTTTATGCCAATAATTTAACAACTCAGACTTTAATCTATTGCTGATATAAATTCTGTAAACTATGCAGAAAATTTACAGCTGAGTTTTAATCCAAAAATGCACAGCGGAATCATAAGCAACACACATTTGAACACAGATATTTCTGGGCAATGCCCCTGGAAAAATCCCGAAGGGAAAACCAGTAAATCAGAGGAGGCTTTAGAGGAAGAAAATAATTATAGTAGCTATTTCAGAAATTTCTTATAGCCTAGAAAAAATCGGCTTGCTTTTTCGGCCTTGCATTTTTTGCAGTTTTTTCAGTTGTTTTTTCGCACAACTTTTTTGGCTACTTTTGGCTGCTTTTTTGGTTCCTTTTTTGGACTTTCCTGCAGCTGTAAATTTGCCCTCTTCCTCATCCAAACCGCCCAATCCACTCTCAGCTCAATGTGTGCCTCTCACACCGTCACACTCTCTGTGAGTCTCTCACAATGTGTATGTGACTCTCTCACCTCCTCACACACTGTGGGCCTCTTACTCTCCATAGATTTGCTTTTATAATCTCTTAATGACCAAATCCCTAACCCTAAGATCTCAACGGTCAAGATTAGATTTTGCCTTCCCAAGATCGACGGTTGTGACTTAATCTCTGGTTGAGATGACTTAAAAGCTATATTAACTTTATAAATGCAATTATAAAGTTAAAGATCTAGAGAGCGTTGCTCAGACACCTCCGCATGCTAGGCATTGCTAATGCAAAAGTACCTGTCTAAGCTACCCCAAAAACTAACACTCCCTCTTAGCGAGGAAGGTACTTTTGGAACCTCCACCTGGATCTATCCCCAACCCCATCACTCCATCTGCTGCTGTAGTTGCTCCCTCTAAACCAAGAAGCTTCTCTGCAACCTGCACTGGATCCTGTGTTGAAGACCTGTTCCTCCTCTCCATGCCCTTAGGAGTCTCCTCACACTCCTAAGCATCCAACTGTGTCATCTCATACCAGTTGGGACTCTTGATAGTACTGGAAGTAGCCTCACAACCATTTGTCATTGACACTGATCCTGAATCCAAGATCCAATTGGACTTACACACAGGCTGTCCCAACAACCTGTATAACCTCCCTTGTCTGACACCAAGCACTAATGTTGCGTCCAAGGTACCTCCCTCTAGATATATGAACACATGTCCATGGTCGAACACAACTCCATATCCCTCCTCATCTTCCAAAGCTGATACTGAGAACAAGCTTACCTTCAACTCCGAAACAAACAACACTTCTGCCACCTCCACAGATCCTCCCGACTCTAGTTGGAATCTCACATGTCCAACCCACTTCATTGAATGCATGGTACTAGTCCCACAATCCACACGAAAATATGAATCTGTCTCTGAAACACTAAGAAACATCGACCTCATTCCCGTCATATGGCGAGATGAGCCATTGTCCACAATCCATGCTCCAATGTCCCCAAACGTTGTACTACCATTGCCTGAAAGACAAGACACAACAAAATTCCTTCTTGACTTTCTCAGCAAAATCATCGATCTCGGTTGATGTTGATGTTGCTACCTGTATCTCCTCCTTGCTCTTCTTCTTGTTTGGACATTGGCTTGCATAGTGGTTGGTCTTATGACATGCAAAGCATTTCATTTTGCTCATGTCCTTTTCATCCCTTACCCTTCTTGGCATGAAGAGCAACATTCTCCTTGTCTTCATCACCCTTAGCCTGACTTCGTTGAAGAGCCTCCCCTTGAGAGAAGTCATCCCACAACCTCTACCAGTCAAGGAGCTTCTCACGTGCTATGAATCCCTTCACAAATGGAGCCCACTTCTCTGGAACCCATTCAGAGTTGTCCTCACAAGCTCATCATCTTTGATTACCTCTCCAACAGTGGTTAACTCATCACGGACTTGTGATATCCTGGTGAGATACGATGCCACTGTGTCAGTCTTGGATATCTTGGTGCTCTTGAGTTTCTCTCTCAACACTATCTCCCTGTTTTGGTTTCCACTTTGATAAAGCTTTATGAAGCCTTCCACATCTCATAGGAATTTTTCTTTTCGGACACATGAAGTATGATATGGTCCTTCATGGCATCCAAGAACATCCTTTTGGATTTCACATTTTGCAAGGCCACCAAAAGTGTTGTATTTGTGGGAACAACTCGGGTTTTCTCTAAAATGTCCCAGATTTTGTTTTCCTCCAACAACAACGCAATCCACTATTTCCATGGGCTAAAATTCATAGTCTCATTCAACCTATCCTCAAACCTCAATTCGGTAGCCATCCTCGTCCAATTGACCAACATTACTTTTCCCTTCTTTTATCCAATCAAAAATCTTGCAATCCATGCAAATCTGTGTGCCAAAGTCTTCGGTGCCACTCTTTAGAGTCCCATCTCTGATACCATGTTAATTTTTTGAAACCCAACAATAAAAAATTTGATGCCAATAATTTAACAACTTAGAATTTAATCTACTATTGATATAAATTCTGTAAACTATGCATAAAATTTACAGTTGAGTTTTAACCAAAAAATGCACAACGAAATCATAAACAACACACACATTTGAACATAGATATTTCTGGGCAATGCCCCTAAAAAAAATCCCAAAGGGAAAACCAGTAAATGAGAGGATTTTATTGGCTTCAAAGGAAGAAAATAATTACAGCAGCGAATTCAGAAATTTCTTACCACCAAAAAAAAATCAGTCTGCTTTTTTGACTCTGTTTTTTCGTGCAACGTTTTTGGCCCTGCTTTTTCACCCCTTTCCTCCAAATTTCCCAATCCGCTCTCAACTCAATGTATGTCTCTCACACCCTAACACTCTTGTGAGCCTCTCACAATGTGTATGTGACTCTCTCACCTTCTCACACAATGTGTGCCTTTCACTTTTCTTAGATCCGCTTTTATAATCTCTTAATGGCCAAATCCCTAACCCTAAGATCTCAACGGTCAAAATTAGATCTTGCCTTCCCAAGATCGATGGTTGTGACTTAATCTTTAGTTGAGATGACTTAAATCACTTAAGTCACTCAACTTTATAAAAAAGTCACTTTAGTTATTAAATAAAAGCCACATTATCTCTATAAATACAATTATAAAGTTAAACATCTAGAGAGCGTCACTTGGACACCTCCGCATGCTAGGCATTGCCAATGCAGAAGTACCTATCCGAGCTACCCCCAAAACTAACACTAACAATGGAGAACTTTTTTGTGAGACATGTTTGATAAAAAAAATCAACTTGTTCTATCATAAGGAATGTCCATGTAGAATCTCCCTCAAGTCAAGGATGGTAGCATGTAACTTTCTATGCAGTCATACATCTTGTAGGCATGCATATAAGATCCTTCTTTAAGATTTATAATTGTGCGATCCAATTGAGTCTTGTTTAATGCACTGGGGTGTCTAGTATCAGGGCATTTAGGCATGATCCAAGGAATGCATTTCCTTTTCTTGACCATTCTGTGACCCAAGTAATTGGGAATAATTATCATGTTGATTACTTGGGAAATTTCCAGTGATGTTGTATTCTGAGGAATTTTCCATTTCATTTAAACAAAATAAGGGACATCGAAATCTTTTCTCTGGTTATGAGAAATTTGTGTTAGAAAAATAAGACCGTGGAGCAATAAAATAAAACAAATGCGGAGACAAAACACAGAAGATACACAATACAATAGAGACACAGATTTACATGGTTCACCCAGTGTGGGCTACGTCCACCAGAGAAATTGTCAGGTCCTTCCTTTATTATTATCTAGCACATGAAGGGATACAACCTACAACAAACCCGCTGTAACTTCCTCTTCTTTCCCTCACAGTCTCCTATCTCAGAATACAATATTCCCCATCAACCATAGCTGCAATACATTTCACTCATAAAAGAGGGTTGCCTTCTAGGGCAAAAACCCTAACATAATCTCTATCATTAGATTTGCGACCTTATAATGAATGGTCCAAATTTACAATGAAATTACAATATACATTTACAAGGCAATTTTTCCTTCGGGGGCTCGCTTGCCCCCAGACCCCCCAACCGGGGGGATAGTCCCCCCAGACCCCGCAGAGAGGGTACCCCCCTTTGCACTCCCTCGCGTGGAAGAGTGTACATACTTCTGAGGTGTAAATACTTCATGGGGTATAAACACGACTGAAAGTAAAAGACCTCTGAATCAGGAAGATAATCAGGCTCCACAACCAACAATCTTCCACTTGGAGACTGATCTCAACAACTCCACCGTTGTTGTATATGTTAGACTCTGAACCTTCTTGGACCTGACAAATTCCTCATCTTCATCTTCATTCTTGAAGACCAAATGAAACTGAGCAGGAACT
>ML810495.1:33215-63266 GCA_009831015.1 Picea engelmannii | reverse complement strand
AAAAAAAACCTATCTAACCTAGCCGCAATTTCCATAAGAATCAATTAAGATGACCTAGTATGAGATCATATACATTCAAACACTAGGCATTGGTTATACCATGTCAAGGCCTAAACACCAACACATACTCCAGCTCTGGAGTCAGTCTTCTGAGTGAAAAAACATAAAAATTATTTAATCACCCACTAAGGCAGACAGAAAAAAAAAATAACAAATGAAAAAAAAACACTCTAGAGTACATGCTCGTACCTAGGTCTTAGGTGGCCAATATCCTTTTACAATATCTCATACTTAGGTCATTTATTACAATGGTGGAAATGCAGAAAAATGTGATCTTTTGAAAGACAGGCTGAACTCTGAACTCTGTCATATGAGCATTGAATGCTCAATCTCTTGCGGCTCATCAAGAAATCCAGCTTGTGCAAACTTGGTGGATAACATGGCCTTTGAATGCTCATTCATTCTTTTGTTCACTTGGAGAGCTAGAGGAGAGCAATTGATATGGGAATGGAAGCTATGGATGAGGTAAGCAAGGGCTCCTCCTTCCATGGAGGCCTCTAGGAGGCTTAGACTCTCATTATTTAGTGGTGTTCATACTTGCTTGGAGGAGGGCGCGCACACCTTGTGGGGATGATCTAGCCTTGGATAGTTGCAGATTGGTTTGTTTCGTTAGAGATGTAGCACACAAGAGCTACTTTGTGTGCAAGGATTTCTTTTTCAAGGCAACAAGTAGGAAGGGCACAAGGCTTCAGTGAGATAGCAACAAGTGAAGAGGGTGCACCATGCTTGGGCACATTCATCTTCTTGGACTTTCATAGCAGCTTGAGAGGAGCTTCCATTGTATCAGTTTCATTTGTGTTAGTGTACTTTTTGTATCTCATACTTCCTACATCACTTATATAGACTTACATTCCAAACTGGTTTTCCCCTAGGGGGTTTTATCCAGGGTCATGTTGACAAAAAACACTTGTGTCCTAATTTTATACATGTTAGATTTTAGATCAGCATTATATAGTTAAAAATATCTAGAGGTGTGTTATATTTATTAAGGTATGCATGTGCTAATTGTTGAGCTACTAAAAATACATGCAAGGGCATCTTAAATGCACATATAACCATAACAATGAAGCTAAAAAATTCATGAATTGTTTGTTGTCCTAAAACAACAACAAAGAGAAGTTTGACAGTTGAAACTTAGATCCAATCTCAGGTCAAAGACGGACCTAGTTGGCAGCCTCATAGGGCCTCATATTTTCTTCATGGTATCAGAGCCTTGGTGGCTTAGTCTTGTTGATTTTGGACAACATCTTGTGGACAGTTTATTGACAACTAGTGGGCAGATTTCTTGACAGCTTGTTGACAGTGATTTGTTGCAGCTTGTTGGCAGTGATTTGTAGGACAGTTGTAGGACTATTGTTGGACCTAGTTTTTAGCCTCTTTTCACACCTATTTGGATAGGAGTGACATTGAGTTTGACAACATCTTTTCACCATGTATTGACAAGAGTGAGGTTGTTTTGGACAACCTCTTTTCACACTTGTTTTGTTAGGAGTGAGGTTGTAGTTTGACTGCCTCTTTTCACACCTGTGTTGACAGGAGCGAGGCAATGCTCTTTTGCAGTTGTAGCATCAGTGTGAGTTCAATGGTCAGATATGTTAGTATCTCAGATGTGTGCAGAGGATAGGCTAGCCAAAGCTAGAAATTGGTCCCCTTGGAAGACCATGATCATTTTCGCCTTGGAGGATCTTGAACTATGGGATATAGTTCAAGCTCATGTGGTGATTCCTCCTGCACTTGCTCCATCACCATTGTTGGATGCAGATTTCAGGAAGAAAAACAGCAAGGCAAAGAGGACTATTTGTGATGTAGTGAGGTATCACATGGTACCCCACTTGACTGGTAAAGACTATGCATTTGAGATATGGGCATCATTGTGTAAGATTTATGAGAGTCCCAACCAGAACCGAAAGATGGTTCTGTAGGACAAACTCGGGAGCATTCATATGCTCAAGATTGAATCGGTCACTTCATACCTTGGCAGATTCACTCAGATTCAAGATGAGTTAGCAGTGGTCAAAGATATTGTGGATCCATACTTTATGGTGAGGATAGATTTAAACAGATTTACCAAACCTTGGGGTTCATTTGTATGAGGCATTGTAGCCCGGGAGGTCATGCCTACTTGGGAGAGACTTTGGGATGACTTCATACAGGAGGAGTTGATATGTAGCTTTGGGTCTTTAGGACAACAACGAATATCTGAGGTTGATGAGGATCTCTCTCTTTGGACAAAGGAAAAGAAGAAGGTCGGCATGGGTGCAGGACAAGGTCCCAATATGGGGGCCAAGACACAGGGAGAGAGTGGCAGTGGAAAAAAGAGGGATATGAGAAAAGTGAAGGGATTTTCTTGTAAGAGGATGGGGCACTATGGTAGACAATGTCCCAATAGGAAGAAGAGGTCACGTGGTAAAACAAATACAATGGATGAGGCAGAGTTTCAAGCACAATTTGAGAGGGAGTGTGCCTTCCTCATTTGTTGCACTTCAGTTGAGACAAAACCCAACATTTGGTACATAGACAACGGGACTTTGAGCCACATGACTGGTTTTAGAGAGCACTTCGCTTACCTTAGAGATCCAGAGGTCAATATGGATATTGCGCTTGGTGATGACACCATAGTCAGAGTTGTTGGGTGTGGCGCAGTTACCTTTCAGAAAGATGGTTTGCCACCTATTTTGTTCAAGGATGTTCTCTACATCCTTGGGTTGAAGAAGAATCTGATATTAGTTTCCAGCCTCCAGGATAGGGGTCTTGAGGTATCCTTCAGAGAGACAAAGGTCCTCATACACCCTAAGGGGTCTCGTCTCACCTCAGGGCAGGTGATTGGAGAGAGGAATGGGAAACTATATAGATTTATTTTTTAGCCCCTGCATGCTTTGGCAGCGAGTAGCGATAGCAGGATTCAGTTGTGTGAGTTGTGGCATCAAAGGATGGATCACCTTCATCATGGGGATCTTAGAGGGCTGAGAGAGGTTGTGACAGGAGTTCCATATTTCAATTCAAAGCATCAGGATTTGTGTAGAGGGTGTGTGTTTGGTAAGTTTACCAAGGCTACTTTTCCCAACAGTGATAGCAGGTCAACTAGGGTATTGGATTTAGTACACATAGATGTGTGTGGGCCCATGTCTCGGGCTTCCTTGATAGGTTGTGAGTACTATCTCACATTCATATATGACTGCTCGAGGAAGACTTGGATCTATTTCCTGAAGGCCAAGAGTGAGGTCTTCAAGAGGTTCCAAGAGTTCAAAGCTCTTGTGGAGAACCAGACAGGAAAGAGGATCAAGGTCTTGTGGTCATACAACGGAGGTGAGTATGCCTCTAGGGATTTTGTAGAATTTTGTACCCGTGCAGGGATTAAAATACAGATGATCGTACCTTACAACCCCCAACAGAAGGGGGTTGCCAAGAGGAAGAACAAGGTGATTATAGGTGGAACGAGATCTATGATGCATGATTAGAGTTCGCCTCTATACCTTTGGGCCGAGGCAAGTGTTGCTGCAGTTTATCTGTAGAAAAGGAGTCCCCACGGTATTTTGGGGAAGAAGACTCTTGAGGAGGCCTTCACTGGTAGGAGTTCCAATGTTGAGCACATCGGGATTTTGGTTGCTTGACTTACTCTCATGTCCCCTCATAGAGGAAGACAAAGCTAGACCCCACAACCCAGCATGGGATTCTAGTTGGGTACTCAGAGGTCTCAAAGGCCTATCGGATTTACATTCCATCATAATAGAGAGTGGTGGTGAGCAGAGATGTTACATTTGAGGAGGGTAGAGATTTCTGGAGGTCTCTCAAGTCGAGATTCAATATTGAGGAGGATGCAGAGACACATATTGATGTTTCAGAGGGAGCACAACCTCAGTTGTCTAGTACACCATTTTCAGGGGTGACAGGGTCACCTTGCACAACTTCAGGTTCACAGTTGTAAGGGGTTCAAGTAGAGGGTGCAAAGGCTTCAGGATCTCATAGTGTTGGGATTATATCTGAGGCATAGACGCTTGGGAGAGGAGATCTTACTCCTCCCTTGGTTACTTTAGGGAAGAGAAAACCAAGATGGTTTCAGCAGACCCTGAAGGAAGCCAAGGAGAATGTAGGAGATCCCAAGATATAATTCAGAGAGAGAAAAACGCTAGAGAGGCTTGGGTCCTACTTGGCAATGGTGACAAGCATCACAGATGCAGAGCCACAGACATTTGCGTAGGCAGTTGACTAGCAGGTTTGGCAAGAGGCCATGCTAGAGGAGTATGACTCCATTATGTGCAATAATGTTTGGGAGGTGGTTCTGAGTTCGAAGGGGAAGTCGGGTGTGACTTCTAGATGGTTGTACAAGACCAAGCATGTTGCAGATGGAAGCATAGAGAAACACAAGGCCCGGTTTGTGGTGCGTGGATTCTCTTAGGTAGAGGGAGTTGATTATGATGAGACATTTGCACCAATTGTGAGATACACTTCCATTAGGAGTATTATTTCAATAGCGGCAGAGATGGGTTGGAGGATACATCAGATGGATGTAAAGACCACATTTCTCAATGGATTTATTGAGGAGGAGGTGTACATTGAGAAGCCACAAGGGTTCGAGGTGAGTGAGAGAGAGTCTCATGTGTGCCTTATGTGAAATGGTCTGAAGCAAGCTCCTAGAGCTTGGTATTCACACACTGACTCATATTTACTTCAAATTGGATTTGTGAAGAGCGATGTTGATCCTAAACTCTATTATATCATTAGAACCGAGGACACACTCATTCTCATTTTTTATGTGGATGACTTGTTCATCACGGAAGAGGAGCATCTCATAGATGAGTGCAAGCAGGGACTTGCATCAAAGTTTGAGATGAGCGACATTGGTTTGATGCACTATTTTCTAGGCATGGAGGTATGGCAGGAGGAGGGTCACATCTTCCTGGGACAATGGAAGTATGTTGTAGACATTTTGAGAAAGTTTCAGATGCAGGACTACAGGCCTATGTCGAAACCCATGGTCACCAAATGGAAGAAGCTTAGCGCTTCAGATTCCCAGTTGGTGGATGCTACATGATATAGACAGTTCATTGTATCGTTGATGTATGTGGTAAACACTCGACTAGATATATGTTTTTCCATGAACACTCTCAGCCAGTATATGGTAGAGTCGAGCAGTGTTCACTGGATTGGGGAAAAACATGTTTTGAGGTACATTGCAGGGTCAGTGGATTATGGCCTGGACTATGTCAAAGGGGATGGAGTCATTTTGGTTGGCTACACAGCCTTAGACTGGGAAGGATGTGCTATTGACAGGAAGAGCACCTCAGGGTGCAGTTTTGGGTTGGGGTCAGGACTTGTTTTCTGATACAGTTGGAAACATAAGTAAGTTTCTTTGAGTTCAGCTGAGGTAGAGTATATGGTGGCCAGTCAAGCCAGTTGTGAGGCCATTTGGCTTCGTAAGATTCTAGTAGGATTGTTTGGTCAAGAGTTTCCTCCCATTGTCATTCACTGCAATAATCAGAGTTGTATCAAACTCTCTAAGAATCCAATTTTCCATGACAGGTCAAATCATATAGAGATCATATACCACTTCATTAGAGATTGGGTTCAGCAAGGGGTAGTGCAACTTCAGTACATTCTGACTAACGAGCAATTTGCATATATTCTCACCAAGGCCTTGCCAAGAGGCCAACATGTCTACTTCAGAGACAAGATGGGCTTGGTGAGAAATAATTTCCTCGGTGGGAGTGTTGAGTTTCAGTGTACCTTGGGAAGTGCTCCCCTTGTGGTTTTGAGTCTCTAACCACAAGTGGGAATTACATTGGGACTATGTACCTTGTACTTTATGTCTAATTCAACTTTGACTTCACTTAAGTCAAAAAGTTGAATTTTTGTCACTTAAGGCAAAAGTGACTAATTATTCACTAAGTGGGTGAATGAGGAGACATAAAGTGAACTCAGGGAACTTAACCCAAAGTGGGTTTGTGAGTGAGATTATTGTGGGATGATCTCAACCTTTGATTAAAGATGGGATGGAGAGATCTTAGTCATCCACCTCTTAGGTTTCCTTATGGAGGTTCAAGAGGAGCACATAGGGCCTTTGGAGGCTCATTCATTATTTTGTTTACTTGGAGAGCTAGAGGAGAGCAATAGAGATGGGAATGGAAGGTATGGATGAGGGAATAAAGGGAGCCTCCTTCCATGGAGGGCTCTAGGAGGCTTAGAATCTCATTATTTAGTGGTGTTCATACTTGCTTGGAGGAGGGCACACTATAGGAGGATGGCGCACACCTAGTGGGAATGATCTAGCCTTGGATGATTGCATATTGGTTTGTTTCGTTGGAGATGGAGCAGACAAGAACTACTTTGTGTGAAAGGATTTTTTATTCAAGGCAACAAGGAGCAAGGGCGCAAGGTTTGAGTGAGATAGAGCAACAAGTGAAGAGGGTGCACCATGCTTGGGCGCATTCATCTTCTTAGACCTTCATAGTAGCTTGAGAGGAGATACCATTGTATCAGGTTCATTTGTATTAGTGTACTTGTTGTATCTCATACTTCTTGCATCACTTATATAGACTTACATTCCAAACTGGTTTTCCCCGGGAGGGTTTTATCCAGGGTTGTGTTGACCAAAAACACTCGTGTCCTAATTTCAGTCATGTTAGAGTTTAGATCAACATTATATAGTTAAAAATATCTAGAGGTGTGTTATATTTATTAAGGTATGCATGTGCTAACTGTTGAGCTACTAAAACTACATGCAAGGGCACCTTAAATGAACATATAACCATAACAATGAAGAAGAAAAGTTCATGAACTGTTTGTTGTCCTAAAACAACAACAAAGAGCAATTTGACAATTGAAACTTAGAGCCAATCTCAGGTCAAAGACAGACCTAGTTGGCAGCCTCATAGGACCTCAGATTTTCTTCACAAACAAACTCTGCAAAGGTTTTAATTTGTTGTTTCAATTCAAACTTCAAAGAGTAGTATAATGAGTGGTTGTTGATCTGCTTGTGCTTACAATTCATATTCTAGCAGAATTAGAAACAATTGCTAACATTCAAATTCCAATGGTTCCTATAGAGTTGAGGGTGCAAAAATCAATAACAGTTTGTTCATTTTAAAGGAATGCATTCAAGCACTGGGCAATTACTAGGGTCATATTCCATTTTGGGGAAATAAGTGGCCAAGAGCATCAAGGGATTCTTTTGTCAGGGATTCAAGAACTTTTATGATATCATGCATTTCTCTGAATTCGAGATCTTCACTTTACGCTATGCTGACATGTGTTATGATATCATGCATTTCTCTAAACTATAGGTCTCCTGAACACACACTGAACACTCTACACTATGTTGACATGTAAGGAATATTCTTAGGACTGTTGATGTTTGGACAACATTGGGAAGACATTCTCTTAGATTAATAATTAATAATATAATTATTGATTATTAAATACTATATATAATAAGTAAATGATAAAAATAATAGTTATTGATTATCCAAGGGATGCATCCTTTCATGGATGGTCACCATATGTTCTCTATATATGGAACACTCATCATTGTAATAATGGTTTTGTGATACATGAGAAGGAGTCTCATGTGTGTAGGTTGAAGAAGGCCCCGAAGAAGGCCATGTATGGACTCAAGCAGAAACTTCGAGCTTGGTATGCGAGGATTGATGGACACCTGATAAGTTTGGGATTCAACAAAAGTGTTGTCGATCCCAGACTGTACTAAAATACTGTTAATGGTGAGTCCCTGATTTTCGTCCTCTACATTGATGACTTATTCATCATCGGTACAGAGAGACTTAATGTTGAATGAAAGTATGTGTTGGCCTCTGAGTTTTAGATGAAGTACCTTGGTATGATGCATTACTTCTTGGGACTAGAGGTGTGGCAGAGAATTGATGAGATCTTCCTGAGTCAGGGGAAGTACACAGTTGAGATATTGAAGAAGTTTGGGATGTTGAACTGGAAGCGCCTGGCTACACCAATGGTAACAAATCTGAAAAAACTAAGTGTGTATTCTTCTGATTTTGACGAAATTGATCCAACTCTGTACAGATAGTTGATTGGATCATTGATGTATCTGGTTAACACCAGAAAAAATATTTGTTATGTAGTGAGTACATTTAGTTAGTTTATGATTCAGTGGAGACATACACATTGGATTGTTGTGAAGCATGTGTTGAGATACTTGCGAGGCACAATTGGACATGGTATGAGATATACTTACAGTATTGACATGAGATTGCAGGGATATACTGACTCTGATTGGGTAGGGAGCACAGTGGACAGGAAGAGCACCTCTAGGTGTTGCTTCACTTTGGGATCTTCCATGGTTTCCTGGTGTAGTAGGAAACAAACTTTTATGGCCTTGAGCACCGCAGAAGCAGAATACATTACATTGAGTGTGGAAGTCCACGAAGCAATGTGGCTTTACAAGCTCTTTACAGATTTATTTGGACATGTGTTGGATTCCACTGTTATTCCAAGACATGGTGCAGAGGAAGGAAGTATTGGTGCAGTACCTTCCTACAAATGACCAGGTTGTTGATGTTATTACCAAACCAAGATGAAGTTTGAGTACTTCTATGGTATACTTGGCGTGGAAAAGAATGCCTCCCTCGCTGAGAGGGAGTATTGATGTTTGCAGCTTCCTGAGACATTCTCCATATCGTACTCATCTATGACTGCATTGAGTTGATCTGTGAGGACACTTATCCAAGAAGGGATATCCCAACGTCCCTTGTGGAGAGCACATGAAGACACGCCCCATGTGGAGAGAACATGAGGACATGTCAAGGGAGTTGATCTTGATGTCACACACTATGGGGAGTTGACCCTAGTGTTTATAGAGGGAGTAGCCTCTAGAAGTTCACATGGGAGTGCCATGTGTGAAAAACATTCTCTAGATCGTACTCCTCTGTGAACTGAGTTGAGTTGGTCTGCAAGGACACTTATCCGAGAAGGGATAAGTGGGTTTGGGCTTATAGCCCAACATCCCTTGTGCAGAGCACATGAGGACATGTCCCTTGTGGAGAGAACATGAGGAAATGTAAAAGGAGTTTACCTTGGCGTCACACACTATGGGGAGTTTTTCCTAGTGTTTCTAGAGGGAGTAGCCTCTAGAAGTCCACATGGGAGTGCCATGTGTGACAGACCTTTTTCTACTACAATGGTTGTGTACCACTGGCAGAGATTGTGTGTCTCTGGATAGTAGTTGTGTACTACTACAGTGGTTGTGTACCACTGACAGTCACTATGTGTCACTATACAAGAGTTGTGTGCTACTAGCAGTGGTTGTGTACCACTGGATAGTAGTTGTGTACTACTATGGAAAGATGCCTCCCTAGCTAACAGAGAGTGTTGATATTTCAACATCGGGCAGACCTTCTCCTAGATTGGGCTGCAGACCAAGGGAGACAGGATACATTTATCATAAAGGTGCACTTGTGGTAAATGGGCCCAGGCGTAGTCCTTCCTTGATCATGACAAGGAATAATATGGACTTGAGGTGCTTGAAGTGCCTTCCATGTGTTAGTTAGCATCATGTTGGCATTCACTCATAGGTGTGTACCTCTGGTGAAAGATCTTGTTGTGGCATTTGTCCTAGTCATGGTCATTTGACAAGGAATGATAAAGACTCAAGATGATCTATGTTATTACATGCGGACCTACAGTGAGCCTGATCTCAGAGAGAGACAATTGGCTCAGAGGGAGAGCCGCAGAAGGAGTTTCTCCTTGGTTCAGGTGGGAGAGAGATGTCTCCCAAGACTGACAGACAAGTGTCATGAGTCTAGGGTGAAGTTTGTATACTTCAGAGACAAGCTTGGCATGATGAAGAATGTCTCCCTCGTTGAGAGGGAGTGTTGATGTTTGGACAACATTGGGAAGACATTCTCTTAGATTAATAATTAATAATATAATTATTGATTATTAAATACTATATATAATAAGTAAATGATAATAATAAATAGTTATTGATTATCCAAGGGACACATCCGTTCATGGATGGTCACCATATGTTCTCTATATATGGAACACTCATCATTGTAATAATATATCGATCATATATGTATGAAGAAAAACAACAAGGACTATGTTCAAGATTTTAGTTATTTGACAACTTTTACTTAGTAGGGGCGTTCTATGTTTTGCAGGGTTAAGAAGCATTAAGAAACCGATAATTCAAGGAAGGATTCAATTATTGTTCACCAAACATTGAGAAAGTTGTCTTTCACTTCTTTTGTTGTACCATTGACATTTTCAATGCCTGTTTATTTTCGATCTAATTACTAAAACAACATTTCAGAACTTTTAGGTGAAAGAAACAGACATGCTGAATAGAGTGGATGTCATAACCACTTGGATAGAGAAGGCCGCAACCTTTATTCAATGGGTCAATGTCCTCCAACTTTAAGACATGAATGGATTCTTTCCAATCTAATTAAAAAAACAACACCTCAGAACTACTCATTGAAAGAACCAGCCATGCTGAATAGAGTGGTTGGCGGAACCATTTGAATGGGGCAAGTAATTTGGATTATTTTCGGCATGAAATGAGAGCGGAGATATAATAAATAAATGCATAGAGATATCGCAGATATCCAATAATATAACAGAAATGTATTAGAGATGCAACCATAAACACAGAGATACAATAATACACGATTTCTATTAATGAAAGAAATGTACAGAGACTGTAAAAATACAAAGTGAAAGACTTGCTAGAATGGTGGCAGCTTATCTCTGAGAAGAGATGTGACCACTACTCGCATTCACAAGAAGATGATTTTATAATAACGCTCTAAGGGCCTTTTTAACATAAGGAAAATCCAAAACCCTAACCTTGGAAGATGAAAAGCCAAAAGGTTTGCGGGCAATGGAGGTAGTTGATACGCCAACTTCTCAGGGGCATAACTTTTGCATACGATCTTCGTTTGGGGCGCTCGATACACCGTTAGAAAGATCTACTCGAGGAATACAACTTTGGTGTGAGCAACATCTATGATATTCCCCGTTTCCCCAAAAAACATCGTTTAGGGCCTCAAAACGGCTCTGGAAGTTCAAGACCCGAAAAACTGCTAAAAATAGTAAATTACCAAAATTGTCAGAAAATTGTTTTGAGCCAGTTGGAAAAGGTGGGTGGCCACCAATATCCACATGAATCAATCCTCCCTCCTTAGGAAGCAATGGTCTCCATTGCGTTGAGTGCCCACGGGAGAGGAAAAACGTTTGTTGAATCTGCATCTTGATGAGTTGTTTGCCTTGTTGGAGAAGTTGCATTGCTTAGCTTGTTGAAGGTTGTCACGAACATGTGGCTAGAAGGGTTGGACCTTTTTAACCAATATGGCTACATGGGATGCTTGCATGTAGAAGGAATATTTACACTTTGATGCAATCTTGTCGATCTATTTCTATTGGATAGAAGGTGCTTGGGCCGAGACTATAGTGGTTGCAATATCCTTTTGTTCACCTTTTGAACAAATTGTGAAAAAGTTGAATTTTATAGTATGAGATACTACTTTGCGGCACTGTTTAGGTGGAACAGTAGCCGGAACTACCTCTGGTATTCTGTAGAGATGAACCCCCAGAGAAACAATGACACCACAGGGTCAAGACTTATAAACAACATGACATTTCCACATATATGGTTGGCCCAGGAGAACATCACATAATACCTCATCCTTGAAGGGTTGGATGTCGTATGACAATCGACATTGTTGGCTAACACGGAGATTTCATCCCTGGCGAAGCCACCTGATGTTGTATGGTTGTGGGTGTGGTGTTTTCGACAATCCCAACTGTTTGACGACCTATGTTGAGATGAGATTCTTCTGGCTTCCACTATCAACAATAAAATGCGGCGGGGTCCCCTTCACCCACATTTGTGAATGAAAAAGACTCTCCCCTTCTTCAGGATCTATTGGTTCTTCTGGTTGAATTGTTGCGGTCGTGACAATAGCAGTGGGGTTTGCGTCAATGATCTGTCTTTTACCAGTATTTTCAGAATTAGATTTTGAACCAGGGTTCGGCTCCTTGTCTTTGATCTCGACCACCAATGATTGTTTTGAGCGACATTCATCGGTGTTGTGCTAGGGGCTTTTGTGGAAATCGCACCATTTTTCGGTGTCCTCATTCATCTTTCCGTGACCCTTCTTTTCATGTGGCTTAGACTGGTTTTCAGGAAGCTGTTTGTTAGAGTCGTTTTTCTCATACTTTGGTTGATGCAAATTTGTAGATCCGAACTCTCGTTTTTTCTGGTGCTTAAACTTTTGCTCAATTTTAACAACATATCGATAAGCAGAACCGAGTGATGAGATGTCCAAAAAATCCATTTGAGTTTGGATGTATCTGCGTAGAGCCCCGTAGTATTTTAGAACCAAATGTTGTTCAGATTCCTTGATACTCAGTTTGGTGCACAATGTATGGAAAGTATTGGTGAAATCTGAAACTGCTTGGCCCTTCTCTTGCCGCAGTGTGGTCCATCTCATGTATTGGTCCTCATGGTTTCCAACAGGGTAATATTATTCCTTTATCGCATCCACAAAAAAATTTCAAGTGGGCTCGGCCCCATATATTCCAGACTCCTCTGTGGAACTCTGCTCCCAGTAAGTTTCCCACCAATGTTTAACATGGGGGAGAGCTTTAAGGAGTACGAAGGTGATTTTTTCTCTGTCGGAAAAATTGTGAACAGAGAAATAACCTTCTAGGAGGTTTAACCATTTGTCTAGGGCTTCTGCATCTATCTATCCTTAAAATATAGGAATATCAAAATTAACTTGTACCTTGAAAAGTGAGGTGCCTCCAAAGTGGTCATTTGATGAAGATGTGTCTGTTGCTATCGGCAGGCATTGAAGGATGTGGGAAAAATTCTCCATCGTTCCGGCCCTCTGTCACGTGAAAGCTTTCTCAAGCAACAGATTGATAGGATCGTCTACTCCGTTGTTTTTTCTTTTTTTCCACCATGGAGGGTTTCTTGGGCATGCGAGAGAGATTGTCTTCAAGAGAAACAAGCTCGAGACCCAACTTGCTATATTCGGACCTAGTCGGGGACATGCACTGGAAAAAAACGATCAAGAGTAGCTTGCTCTGATACCACTGATCTGGATTATTTTTAGCACGAAATGAGAGCGGAGATATAATAAAGAAATGCACAGAGATATCACATATATCCAATAATATAACATAAATGTATCAAATATGGAACCATAAACACAGATATACAGTAATACATGATTTCTATTAATCAAAGAAATGTACAGAGACTGTAAAAATATAGAGTGAAAGACTCGCTAGAATGGTGGCAGCTTATCTCTGAGAAGAGATGTGACCGCTACTCACATTCGCAAGAAGATGATTTTATAATGAGGCTCTAAGGGCCTTTTTAACATAAGAAAAATCCAAAACCCTAACCCTAGAAGATGAAAAGCCAAAAGGTTCGCGGGCCCCGATGGAGGTAGTTGATACGTCAACTTCCCGAGGACGTAACTTTTGCATACGATCTTCGTTTGGGGCACTTGATATACCGTTAGAAAGATCTATCCGGGGACTACAAGTTTGGTGTGAGAAATATCAAGAGACATATGTGTTGCTCCCCGTTTTTCCAAAAGATGTCGTTTAAGGCCTCAAAACGGCTCCAGAAGTTCAGGACCCGAAAAATTGCTAAAAATAGTAAATTACCAAAATTGTCAGAAAACTGTTTTGAGCCAGTTGGAAAAGGTGGGTGGCCACTAATATCCACCTGGATCAGCAAGGTATGACTTTTATTCAATGGATCAAGATCCTCCCAACTATAAGAGATGATGTGGTTTCTTTCCGATTCATTTACATGCCACGAATTCCATGAGCAAGGCAGGCTTGCTACTATGTCATGACTTACCTTGTAGGAATCTGAAATCTGATTGGTCTTATTTTCCAAATCCCAAAGAAGAGGGAAAGACTGATACCATCGTATCAGCTCCTGGAGCTGCTCATAAGAGACAAAGGATAAATTTTCAACCCTCTATTGATTCAAGGCTGACAAAAATGAGTTCAGAAATGAACTTGTCAGTTTTTGATGAAGATCCGAATGCCTGTCAAAGATGAGGACTGTCTTTTGGCATTTTTTTTTCCCAATATTAGTATTTTCCTTCTAGAAGTACAGTACCGTGGGATGTTCATATCCAATGGCCTAGTTTATGATTCTACAACTATAGGAGGAAGAACTTGTTGCTGAACACTGCAAGCTAGTTGAGCATGTCACAGACATTATAAGGGAGATTTCTGTCCAAACTTCAATCTGTATCGAATGCAGGCTCACTGAACCAATTCAAGAGTGTGGCCGAGTTTTCTGTGCCCAAGTATTTTTGTTTCTTTTGAGTACTTTCAGACACCATATGTTAATACAGGAGATGAAGTTGCTATCTAAAGATGATCAACCAGAACATGGTGTAGATCAATACATATCCAGATTGATCCAGATTCTTTTGCACAAGGGAGCAGGAATAGTCAGCCTCCAAGCTTGGCTAACTTGATTTGAGAGACTTCTAAGTGATCATAGTAGCTCAACTGGGATGAGATTTGTATATAGACAAATCTAGGAGGTCATTCTGCTGCAGAGAGCCAGTAGGAGGGTTTATCCCAAAAAATGGTTACATGTAGAACTAAATCTTACATGCTTACCATCATCATTATGGAGATGCATGATTAGTTCAGTGGCATATGAAATGCAAATCAAAGAGTGGAGATCGCAGTTGTTGCAGGGAAGTTAAGTCTTTGGCTGGTGGAGCTTGCAAAAGAGTGTTCTGTCAAATTGTTACTGACATTGTTTCATTCAATGAAGAGATTAGTTTGTACCATATAATGGCAGTAAGTTACATTGGGTAAAGTCAAGGAGTTTGCCTGTTTTGGCCTTTTTTCATAGAGCTTGTCTGTTATGGGTTGTATGCTGTAGTCCATGTCCATTGTACGTGTTAGGGTTGTTCCTTTTCCTGTTTATAGTGCTCATCTCTTATGATAGATTTTGATATCTTAAATGAGGCTTTGGCTAATGTGGTTTTCATAGAAGTTTTATTGGTGACAGCCTTGGAAAAATTATCAGTGGAATTCAATAAGTTGCTTGACAATGAAAGATTATGAAATGCCATATAACTATTGGCAAAATCATTTTACTATCGTTATTCTCATCAATAAAGCAAACCTACGGTAGTAATAATTGATGCATTGCAATTGCGTGGCAAAATATGAGATTTATTGTACAAATGTTGAGTAAAAACTGCGATTGAAAATACTATCGCTGTATCACACACTAACCACTAGCAGGTTCAATAATGTTGACGTCAAGCTGTATCAGCAAAAGGCCTTCAATGAAGACATAATGCAGCCTGTACAGATCATTAATGGACCATTAAATCAATGCAGATTAGGACAGGTAGAAAATCCCAGAAGGCAATTCAATATAGCAGCAAAGCAGTCCAGTAGGGTGGATATCTGGAGGCTGCAGAATAATGCGAAGAGACATTTAACTAAGTGTGCAGAAGCTGGGAGAATTGGCGTGTTAAGGGAGAGCGATGCAGCAATTGTTGCTGGTGCCGAATCTTCACCGCAGGTATGTTTGTGTGTTTTGTATAGAAAAATGTAGCCTTTTGATTGTCTGATCTATGCTTGAATTTTTTAATGCTTGTCCTGCAATTGCATTTTATGATTCAATTGCAGGTATCTGCGTCTAATGCCAAGGCAGTACTGAAGTTTCATAGATTACAGGAGGCAGATGCAATTTTGATGTGTACAGATAAGGAAGAACGTACAAATATGCCTATTAGGTTTCATGGGATTGTGGGTGATTCATTTGTTCTATGAGCCTTTTGTCCCAGCAAAAGTGGACATGGCATTAGGAAGTGAATTGCGATGATAACCTCTAAAATTGAAGAAATTTTTTGGAACAAAAGATGAAAATATTAATCAGATCTGATTTCTCTTAGTGGATGGCTTAAGGAGAGGGGATAATATTTTGAGGTTTGAAAGTATAGTTACGGCTGCAATGGATTCATCCAACCGCAATGCACTTCATTGTTTCTCAGGGCTAGAACAGTGGGCAATGCATGTTCATTTGGAAACAAGTGCTTCAAAGTTGGGAAGTATTTAGAAGCATGCACAGCCTACGGGGAAGGGTTAAGAGCATGATCCCATGAATGCGGTATTACTTTATAATGGTTAGCCTACAGGTCAACTTTTGATCAGTGGGACAAGAAAATTGTAATCTAGCATCAAGCATTTAACGTTCCCCCATGTCCCCTTTTGGGGTAACTTAAGGGAATGCACTAGGTGAAAGTCGCCCTCAAAAAATGAGATGCTCCCATTCTTCCCTTTTACTGAATTCCATTGTTTTGAACCCTCCTACCTATTAATTATAGGGAATATGAAATTTTTTAAGTAAAAGTTGGCATTCTTCTTTATTTTCTATCATTTTACTTAAATTTTAAAGAGTATCATTAATTGTTTCATGATGTTTGAGAGTGGTTCCAACTTCATCAGACTTCATATGGAGAAAGTATAATTTTATATCCCATTCAAAATTAAGCAGCGTTATCAGTTTTCAGGATTTCAAGATTTTCCTAATCGCAGCATTTCAATTGGACTCTATGATGTATGAGGGCATGGGATTGACGTTTAATCAAGAGCACCAAGCTATGTACCTGTTGTTTGTGGTGTTGATTGTTGAACTCATTTGTCATGATTTTAGCAAAAATGTATCGGGGAAAATGTGCCTATAATGCGATTATGAGTTCAACAGCAAACCAAGGGCCTTCTTATAGAGCACATCAGAGTCCAACGCTAAACCCATAACTTTATTCTTCTAGAAGAACCATTACCATAGCCATTTCCTTTGCCTGAAAAAGGGGTGGAGGGCATGGGATTGGCGTTTAATCAAGAGCACCAAGCTCTCTATGTACCCCAATGTTGGTGGTGTTGATTGTTGAACTCTTTTGTCATGATTTTAGCAAAAATGTAATGGAGAAAATATATCTACAATGCAAACTATGTAAAATACAATGTACATGTAAAGATGAACAAGACAAGAAAAAAAAAGAAAAAAAGAGGATTAAAAGAAATAAGAAAAATAAAGAGAAGAACAAGGAATGGGGAATGAAGGGGCATGGTTGCCGGCCTTCCCCTTACCCCTAACTCTCCCTATTTTTTTTTCACTTTCATTCTCAAAGGGTCTTTTGGCTAAGAGGAAAATGTATCGAGAGCTATGAAAGATTGAACCAGAGATTGCTGAAATGAAGAAATTGAGCCCCACTTGAAGTTGGTTTTCCCATTTTGGGTTTCTAGGGTAAAAGTTTTGAGTTCATGGTGATTGATTGTGTTTGATTTCATTGTTGTGCAAATTCTATATGTGAGATTCTTGTTCCTTATTCACGGTGTTGCTATTAGTTGCATTCTTGGTTATGATGAAAGTTCCATATTAGAAATATGTTAATGTCACTCAGAAACAATATACATTGGCAAAATTATGAATGGAAACAACACTTGAATGTCCACCGTCCATTTCCCTATGAAGTCTAAGATCTGTGGTTATTAAAAATGTGTGTTGCAAATTCTTGGCTGAGTTCCCATTCTTAGCACTTAATATTAGCAATTCAAATTTGTTAGGTTGACTTCTTCCTTGGGTTGTTTTCTCTATCCCTTCATATCATTGGCATTGTTTGTGAGTCAATTCCATCGCCTAGGTCGAATTTCTTACCTTACTTGGGTGTTGGAGGCTTCCCACAGGCTATACGACCAATTGATTGCAGAGGTAAGTCAAATTCATCATTGTATAGGTCGTACGTGGTCGTAGAAGGTTATTTGGCATTAGAACGATTCATCTCTTGGTGTGTTTGAAGAGTAATTTCACTATTGATTGTTGTAGTATGAAGATAAAGGTTGCAAGGTCAAGTTTTGAGGGTGTGTTTCAATTTGCTACTATTGTGGATCTGAATTTCATTGTTGTTAACCTCCTACCTTTTCCTGCTTTGAATGGTGGATATTAAGCATTGATTGCATTGGATGGGACTCAAACTAGGGGGTATTATCAACAAGTTGAATGAGGTGTTGGTATACGACAATATTCCCTACCACAATCCCTTATGAATAAGAAAATTGAGTTCCTACATTCATTGGATAGGTTATCCAAAAATGAAGGTATTACTAATAAATTGCAAGTTAGTTTAATGTATTTTATGCATCGGATCGTTAAGAATGCGAAATACATAAAACTTATTATCTTGTTGCGGAATATCAAATGTGACTTTTACTTGATGTGTATCGATGAATAAAGAGATTAGACATTAATATCCATGCTGCAAATTAAGAGAATAGAACAACAAAACAGAAAGAGAAATAGAGACAAGAGGTTGATAACGGAGTTCACCAATCGTTGGCTACGTCTCTGGGCTCGCTTCCAAGTGGAGGACCTCTTTATTGCTCTTTAAAATGCTCAAAGTTCTCTTACAATTGCTCTTTGTTGTAAAATAGCATGCTTCAGATCTATTGTGCAAGACCTCCCTGCTCAGATTCATGCATGCATCATCAAAATCCTCTCAAGAACATGGAAAAAATGCCTCTCAAAACATGAGAAAAGGCCAAAATTTACAAACTGCTCCTTCAAAACCCTGCATAAAAAAGTCTCCTACAAGATTCAAAAATTCTGGTTTATATAGTTTTTAAGGCTCAGATGAGGAATCCCAACTTCCCTCAAGATCTGGCCTCTTTTTGGGATCAAATCCCCCTTCAAATGGCCTCAAAATACTCAAAAAACAATTTTTGGGCATAATATCAGTCAAAATCCCCAAAAACTATACAAAAAACCCACTTTTCAAAAAATTACACAGTGTAACCCCTTTGGGCTAGGCGCGCGCCCTTAGGAAATGGTCATATGAATCTCATATGGCCAAGTGCCAGCCCTTTGGGCTGCGCGCTGGCCTTAGATAAGCGTTAGCTCCTGGTTTCGGGGCGCAATCCATGTAACCAACTCCTAACCACTATGTGCGCATAGGGATAAGGTGCCCAACAATGTATTCTAGTCATGGTAACAAACAGAACCATGGGCTGGGGCTTAGCCCCAACCCCCTTCCGTCTCCCATACAACATATTATAATTTAAATACAATATTGTGGGTTATGTGTAATAAGCAACATGGTGGGTGCATTGGTGATATGGCTCTCCCCAAAGCGCTTGGCATGGTTGTTGGTCGCGGGTTCAAAACCCATGGAGCCCAAAAAAAAATTGAAACTTGTCATACGTGTGATGACTGGGTGCCACGTGGTTTCCCATGCATGGGCCACGTGGCACCACCATATTTGCCTAAATCACATGCCACGTGTCATATTCTGATTGGATCTTCCATCTACCCAGTCATCTGCTGCAGTGTTGCCACATCATCATCATTAATTTTTCTTTGGTGATGTCATGCTGACGTCAGCATTGACTTTTTGCCAGTCCCTTTGACTTTTTAATTGTTTGAGAAAACGGTCAGAGTGCGATAACTCTCGCATATGAAGCCCGTTTGAGAAAGTAAATATACTTCTGGAATAAGCACGATGAGACGGTTGCAATGCAATTGGTTTCACTAAACTATGAGAACTTTGATTTTTGAGCATTTTCTGAGCCTAGGGAGCCTCCTGGATCAATAGGTTATGCAGAGGCCAAGCTACAAAATTGTCATATTTTACTGAATATCTTGTACACTTGCCAACAATTTATGTAAGCTCTTATTTACATTTGCATGCTCCATTGTCACAACTATCTCAAATCTCTACTGACATATTTTAATAAACTGGTGTTACACAATATTTTGTCGCAACTGACGATGTTTACTTATCCTCTATCATCTAGAGCATACAAGCTATGATTGTTGAAGAAGAACCTTACTTTGAGATAAGGCAAGCATGCAAAAGGGGTTAAACATGTTATTAGGGCCTTTAAAGCCTTAATTTAAGAGAGTGTCGCATCTTGCATCACTGCAGAGTGTGACACCCTCAAGTGTCGCATGTTGCACCATTGCAAGGTGCAATATTGTCTTAGGTTGTTCCACTGTAGGGTGTGACACTGCTTAAAAGGGGAGAAAACGATAAAATTCGAGAAGATTCTAGAAGATAATCTTCAAGATGAGGTGTCCTCCGTTCAGTTTGGATCTCACCCGTAATTCTAATCCAAGGGGATGCTAACCTCCTCACCCTTTTCCTCTTCAATTTATAAAATGAGATTTCCCTCATGAGGAAAGGTTAATAGTTAATGGAGAATAATGATTAACAACTTTGCTTCTGGTTTTTTATTAGAATATTCATAATAATTCTTTGGCTTTGAGGGATTCAATCTTAGCTAAAGGAGTCAGTTGATGGTGATGGATTTCATGGATGCATTGTGGGTATTCGAGCAGTGAACTTGTTGGAAGGAGCTTCACAACATCAAGGGGTTGGTTGTAATATCTTTTCATTATCGTTAGTACAACAATATTGTTTCTTTCCCACAAAGGTTGTTTATGTTTTATTATCTTTGTTGTATTTCTCCTTGATCATTTGCATAGGTTTCATCAAAATATACTATTGTTGCTTTCAGTCTTGTTGGCTTGTGTCTTCTTACAAGTTATCATTCACAAGTCTCAGGATGGAGCTGGAAACTGCAGCTAGCTAGAACAAATGTCGATTAAAAGGTGTGAACTCTTGCTAGCTAGTATTTTTTATTACATAAACTTAGGGAAAGTTATATATTATGTCATGTTTTTTTCTAGTCTTGGTTTCTGAGTCTAGGGAGATCAGTCTGTGTCCGCATATACTGATTTGTCTAATAACAAAATTGGTGACTCCACTGGGGACATATCCTTCAAATTTGTTCTCTTGGTCTTGCTACCTTGCCTTGTTTTAGATCTTTGAATCTTCACCTGACACCATGTAATTAGTCAACCCTGAAATTCACTGGAAATCTTCTTTATTTTTTATTTTTTCCAAGGTTTTCTTGATTGTTGCACCTTGCCTTTGAGAATCGTGTGCGTCATTGTCGCACTATGCATAGTTTGCAGTGTGCGACACTCTAGATTTTCGCTATGTGTGCCACAGTAGCCTATGACACTTCTTGAAAAATCAAATTTTATTTGAATTTTTCCTGCCCAGGTCTCAGATCTTACCTTTGCTATGAATCTTAGGTTTGCTTTATAGTCTTGTTAGTAGTCTTAAAGCTTGTTTTTTATCATTGTTTCAGTTTCTTCATGATTGCTTGGCTTTGTCTTTGATAATTTTTTGCCTATATCTGAAAGAGGTATAATCTCTTAGCCTAGTCTTTGAGTGTCTCTTAGTTGGCTCTTAATTGCTCTTGTCAAAGTATTTTATTGAATGGTTTTCTCTTATCTTTTGTGTTAAGGATTTTGTTTTAAAAAAAAAAAGATTTTCTATCTTTTGTTTTGCATTTGGAATATCTTTGCAAATTTGGAAATATCATTGTGGGAATTTTTATTGTATATTTTTCTTGTGTCTTGAGTTGTGGAATTTTTTTTGTTTCTTTCATTACTAACTTTCATATTAATTGAAAAAGAAAGAACTTAAGTAGAATTGCATTCATTCGCATTTTTAAATCAAAGGGAAAAAGCTTATGCATTTAGACTTTTAGGCTGAATTAGAATCATTAAGTCATTGATTGTTTTGTGAAAACATTGGGATCTTTCTTGAAAAGAATTTCATTTTGAGTTTTGTGTTTCAAAAGAAAAGTACATTCTCTCTCTCATGTAATTAGGATTCATCAAATGAAAAATTGCATTTCATATCTTATTGCATGATATTTTGAGTCAAGGTCAAACATCATCATTTTCACTTCCGCATCCTTTTGAGTAAAACAACGGCCCTTAAAACAAAGCGCTAATAAAATTCATTCGATATTTTTTATCTGGTAGCACACCAACATTAGCTTAGGTGTAGAGATTTGGAATAGGTGGTGAGGATAAATCTCCAAAGTTGTCAAACAAACATCGGATTTTGTGCTAGGGAGACAAATCCAATTGTCATATCTCTATCCTAGGCATCTGTTCTCACACAAGGGTAAATCATGAGGTCACATTGGGACCAGTGGAGAAACTAACCCCGCTTCGTTGGTCTTGGTGGTGTGGTTTGCATGTATTACAAATGGTTTCGTTAGACACTTAGGGATCACTTGGGAGGTATTACCTCGGTTTGAGGCACCTCTCAAGGGGATTTTGAGTTTCGACCCTGCCCTTTCGTGTATACCTGACTTTCGACTGTTTCCCCGGGCTTGGGTGTTGTAAGTGGTAACCTTAGAGGCCATAATCTTTAGGGATCCTACAAAAGGTGACTGCGAAGGGGAAAGCCTTTGTTTTACCTGGGTCAAACATTGGTCAAACTCACTCGGGCTCCTTGGAGGGTAACCCATGGTTCTTTTGTGTGGGAAATTGCACCAGGGTGTAAGTCCGTTTAGCAAGTCTCTAATGTAACTGGTCCACCCACTCTAAACCAACCCTTTTTACATTGCTCTCACGATGTTGGATTTTATCACCAACTAGTGCATTCACTGTGAAAATTTTTGTTTGCATGGTTTGCTTCGTAGTTTGTTAGTCGAGTGTTGTATGTTTTCTATAGTGGGCTTTAAATTTTCTACCCTCTTTATCGTGGTTGACGATGGTCTTCGTCGAACACATAGGATGCAGGGATTGCCTCCCAAAGATTATCAACTAATACCTCGACATTCACTAGAAGATACTTCTCGTGGAGATATTGTTGACGAGGAAAATTGATGTGACACTAGGACTGTTGTTACTCCTTTGATTGAACATTCTGAGGGAGTTATCACAAGTGTTCAAGAAGGTTTTATCCATCCTGAAAACCCACCATTAACTAATCCCCTTGGTCCACTTTTAGTCCAAGTAAATTCTTTATGAGAAATTGTAACTGAAGATTATCCTAGATTACCATCAAGGCCATTTGAAGAAGAAAATATGGAATCAGGACAACCTAATCAAAGTGGAGGATTTACAACCCCTATTCAAACCTTTGGCATATTAGATCGAAGTAGAACTCTAGCTCGTCCTTTATGGTGAACTCCTTGGGTCGTGATATTTTTGATAGATTAGGCATCATTCAACCATCTTTTACTACACCACTTACACTTGTTGTTACTAGTACAGTAACCACATCATCAAACATTTTCCTTGGTCATCTTGTGGGAAAAATAGGTAATATTGTTGCAATCTCAAGTCATGTATCAATTGGGATAGGTCTTGTCCTTCCTATTCAATTAAATAACACTATGACGATTGTGCAAATTCAACCTTTTCAAGCTGGTATCTCTTCGACATCTCAGAATCTCATTGGAACATCATTTCTTCCTAGAGAAATTCAATCACTTCCTCTCGGATATAATGCTCTTAGTGGACGAATTCCTATTCCTACCCAGATTTCAATAGGAATATTGAATCCTCCTAGAGGACAAAGTGGTCAACATTTTTCTAGGTCTCAATTTTCTATTGGGACACAAATTCTGGTTGGGGGGCAACCTTTAGTTGGAGGAAAAAACCTTATTATGGGTCAACCTTTTACTAGATCACACGTTATAGGACCATCTTGGAATCTTGGAACACAACAACATCTAGGGGGCAAGCTACCTTGGCAGGCCCTTCATGTGGAGGAACCCATCACGCAGGTCCCTCTAACCTTGTTTTCCTAGGTCTCAATCCTCGGCAATTTTTCCGGTACTACCCAAGCTAGACCCTCTAACCCTGTTTTCCCAGTTCTTAATCTTGGGAAACCTTTTCCATGAACCATGAACCCTACATGGAGTCAGCCTGGTCAAATGGGTATTGATCCTCAAGGAGGTATGCCTAGACAACAAGTTAACCCTGCTTATATGTCCTAAAACCCCCAACAACAACATGTAACGGGATTAATATATAATCCACCTTTACAAGCTACTTACAATCCTACTGGTATTTCAACGGGACAATTTCCATTTTTATCCACTTTGGATTTACCAGACTTGTCTCGATTAATGAATGATCACATTTCACACTCTCCTTTTTGGTCAGTTATTCTTGCCAAATTACCCTCAAATATTCCAAAGTTCAATGGTAAACCGGGAGATGATCCTAATAATCATGTTATGACTTTCCATATTTGGTGTTCATCAAAATCATCGATGGATGATTTTATACGCTTACTTCTTTTCCAAAGAACTCTTACGGGGACCATAGCTAAGTGGTATATTGAATTACTTGAAGGATTCTTCCATGACTTTAATTCATTAGCCATGGCCTTCCTCACATATTTTCAACTACCTATTCAATATGAAACATATATTGAAATTTTAAATTCACTTCGACAAACCAAATCTACTCATATTTCTGATCATATCCATGAGTGAAGAAGGCGAAGACAACTAATCAAATCTCACATTCCTGATCAATTGTTAGTTGAATGGTTCACTAAATCTCTTCTAGGACCCATCACTCGAGATGTTTCTATGGGAGGAGTAGTCACTGAGGAACAAGCCATTAGTCATGCCCAGTATCTTGATTTGGTATATTCTCAGACTGACACATTATACGATACGATTCCTCACGCTCCTCTCTCATCGAGAAATCCAAACCCAACACCTCTTGCAGAATATCACATTGTTGATGGTCTAATTGGTTCTATTAATCAAGAGAATAAAAGTAAGACCTCTATCACAACTTCCAACCCCAAGACAACTCCCACCACAACAACTACTCCAAATACTACACCTCCTGTCACTCCTTCTAGTAACACTTCTGAGGTTAATGCGGTTCAATTTATACCAACCGCTAAATCTCAACAAACTGGAAATAAGAAAAAGGGAAAAGTAAAAGCAAAACAAAATGTCCAACCATTAGAAAAATCGAAAACTCCACCTATTGAAGATAAGGAAAAATGTAAACCTAAATATCCCTGTCTCATTTGCAATGAGGATCATTACACTGAAGATTTTCCACGTCGTGCCAATGTAAATAGTTTATTTAAAGAAACTTCAACCGCACCCGATGTGTTGACCAATTATTTTCCATCTCAGCAAACTCAAATAGTTACTCAAGAACAACCCTCTATGTCAGGAAGCTCTTATGTACTTATGTGTACAACAGATAAAGATAAATAGGTTTCACTCATAACATTACCCAAAGACTATCCTTGCTCGAATGGAAGTGTTGATGATCAACCTTCTACGTCTACCCCGCCACCTTCTAGTCCTATACAGATTGATCGACTGAGTTCAGACACAGTGATTAGACCTCCTCCAAAAGGTGTTGTTCGTAGGTTGTCTTTTAATCCGCATGCGCGAGCTACTCAGAACTACAGTATTGTAGAATATTTATCTCAAGCTCCTTCTGTGATGTCGGCCCTCGAAGTCCTCCAAACTTTCCCTACACAACGAAGAGCATTGTTTTCATCCATTGGTGGAATTGACCCTAGTGATGCAAATATGATAGCCTTTGACTTGGAAACTCATCTTCCAAGGCTCCCTCACCAACTTGCATTTCAAATTCATTTCATTGTGCAACAAAACACTGTTTTTCGTATTGTTATAGACAAAGGAGCCTCAACCTGTGTGATGTATCTTAACTGTTGGAAATCTATTGGTTCTTCATCGATTAACCAATCACCTAATACATTAAAAGCATTTGACGGTAGAGGATTTAAATTGTTTGGAGTACTTAATGCATTACCAATTTAGTTAGAAGGTACGACATTAATTGTTGAAGTAGAAGTTGTCGATGAACTACTCGATTATAATCTTGTTCTAGGACGTAGTTGGATTTATGCCATGTTTGTCGTAGTTTCTACCCTGTTTCGTGTACTATGTTTCCCTCATCAAGGAAAAATAATCAAGGTAGACCAACACACTTACTTCAATTCTGATCCATGCATTGGTAGTGTTCCTTTTATAGAGAAAACCCCATCTTGATATGAGGATGTTAGAGTGGGTCTTTTGATTCATCTTTGATGGGAATTTTTCCACTCCCACCACCTGACATTCCTCTAGTTGTCACCCAAGTCAACATGATTTCAACTAATACTAGTAAATCCATTGACTCATATGATCCTTGGGTAGTACCCAATCCATATGAATATGAAAGTTACGATAGAATGCCACTTAGTCTGATTGAAGTCGCTTATCAAGCAATCTAGTATGCTCGTGTGGTTGCTTCTGACACTAGTGACCCCATGAGTCATGTCTTAGATGAGTACTCTCACTCCTCTTAACTTATTTATATGGCATCTCCCGATCCTTTTGACGATACTTTTCCCACCGATGAGAGTGTCATAGAGGTCATGTCTTTGGAAGAAACTCCTTGGGATGATAGTCATTATCGTTCCTCTTTCTTCCTTAAGCCCAAGACTATTGAGACTCATCCTAAAACTTTTGTTTTACCTAGGATACTTATAGATTCTCATCATGATGTTTTATTTGAAGGTAATTTGGGAAACATATCTGCTACTATACCAATAGATATCTCAATGAAACCTAGAATCGTGGAAAAAATTCATATAGGTGCCTCTTGTTATCCTGATGAAATACAAATTTACACAACCTTATTCAAAGAATTTCACGATATATTTGCTCGTCTTATGAAAAAATGCCTGGAATTGACCTGAATATTTTTATTCATGAAATTAAGACTTATCCTGAAGCCAAGCATGTTCGGAAAAAGATTCGCCCCATTCATCCACAAAAAGTTGTTGCTATTAAAATGGAAGTTGAAAATTTTCTTAAAGCAAGTTTTATTTATCTTGTACCTCTTATTGATTGGGTTTCCAATATTGTTCATGTCACTAAGAAACAAGGTACAATCCGCATATGTATTGATTATAGGGATATCAATAGGGCTTGTCTTAAAGATAACTACCCAACCCCTTTCGTCGATCAGATCATTAATGATTGTGCTGGGAGTGAAATCTTCTCATTTATGGATGGTTTCTATGGCTATAATCAAATTAACATACTACCATCAGATCAACACAAAATCGCTTTCATTTGTCCTTGGGGTACCTTTGCCTATAAAAAACTCCCTTTTGGACTCAAAAATGTCGGCACAACTTTTCAACGAGCTATGTCTTATGCTTTTCATGATATTAAAGGTATTATGCAACCCTATCTTAATGACTTACCTGCACATTCCATGCAGCGTCAAGATCATCCTGCACATCTTCGAGCTATTTTTCTCAGATGTCACTTTTACAATATTCGCTTAAATGCACATAAATGTGTATTTTGTGTGGAGTTGAGACGACTCCTTAGTTTTATCGTTTCCAAGCAAGGGATCCATGTTGATCCCTTGAAGATTGAGGCCATCTTGAACTTACGTCCTCCTTTGACTCTCTGCCAACTCCAAAGTTTGCAAGGGAGGCAAGCTTTTTACATCAATTTGTTCCTAAATATGCATAACTAACCAAGGGTTTTATCCAGCTTCTTAATAAATGGGTTCCCTTTGTTTGGGATGATAGTGCTCAAACAACATTTGATGTTCTAAATCACATGTTGACTCATGCGCCATTGTTACATCCCCTAGACTATAGTCGAGATTATTTTTTATACCTTGTTGCTTTTGATAGTACCATTGCTATGGTACTAGTACAAGAATATAATTCGAACGATGAACATGTGGTCTACTATTTGAGTAAGAGCATGTCTCCTACTGAAATCAAATATTCACGTGTGGAGAAATTGGCATTGACTGTTGTTGAAGTTGTCCAACATTTTCGTCACTACATCTTACTGCACAAAACCACCATTATTTCTGATTGTAACCCTATACAACATATCCCGACTAGACAAGTGTTGGGGGGAAAATACTCAAAATGGATTTTCATCCTACACGTGTTTGATTTGGAATTCGAAAAATCCAAATCTAAGAAATATTTGGTCTTTGCTGAGATAATTTGTGACCTTCTCTCATCTAAATATGAGAGTTTGACAGAAGAATTGGTTCATGATGAATCACTTTTTCTAATCAGCTCTTCTAATCCATGGTGCAGAGATATCATCATCTATCTCCAAACCCAGACCTTTCGGCCTAATCTGTCTCGTATTGAGTGTCATCATATTCGATACCAAGCTCGCCAATACATCATTATTGGCGATACACTTTATCGTCGTGGTGTCGATTCTATTTTTCGGTGGTGTTTAACACACGAGGAAGATGAGGGAGCCCTTAATAACTGCCATGCTAGAGCATGGGATGGTCATATGTCTAGGTATGCCACAACCTAAAAAATTCTATGGGAAGTATATTTTTGGCCGTCATTATTTAAATATTTCCTCCTTGCGGTCCAAAAATATCATGCACGCCAGATATATAATCATAAGTTGCACACCCCTCCTACTCCTCTTCACCCTGTAGTTTTCGTTGGTCCATTTGAAAAATGGGGCATTTATTTCATGACATGTAACCCTCACTCATTCGTGGGCATGGATACATTATTGTTGTTGTAGACTATTTCACTAAATAGGTCGAGGTGATTCCCACATATAACAATACCCAAAAAACTGCAACTCTTTTCATTTTTAATCACATTATTACTCGATTCAGTGTGCCTCAGGCCATTGTCACTGATCATGGCACTCATTTTCTCAATTATATGATGTCGGACTTAACCGCCAAGTTGGGTTTACGGCATGAAAACTCAACTCCTTACTATCCACACGCCAATGGCCAAGTCGAAGCTACCAACAAAGTTTTTTCAACTATGCTTCGTAGGATGATAGAGATTCACAAATCGAATTGGCATACAATGATTTTTTCATCATTATGGACATATCAAACTTCAGTTAAAACAACTATGGGTTTTACGCCATTTCGGCTGGTGTATGGTTTAGAAGTTGTGTTTCCTATTGAATGCAAAATACCATCTTTGAAACTAGCTGTCGAATTTCTTCCTAATACCTTAGTCGAGGAAGAACGCCTTTTACATTTGACACAATTAGATGAAACTCGTCGTGATGTTTCCCTCGCTAATGAAACTTAAAAAAAACGTTTCAAAGCTCAATATGATAAAACTGTTAAACCTCTTGTGTTGTCTGAAGGTGACTTGGTCCTGTTATATGATCAGGATCGGGAAAACTTAGGAGATGGAAAATTTGAGTCCATGTGGCATGGCCATTATATTATTAAATGTGTGTTAGAAAAATAGGCTTACGAGCTAGTAGTTTATGATGGAGTTTCTTTGGGTGAACCCAAAAATGGAATTTACCATAAAAAGTACTATGCTTAGAGTTATTCTACATAAGTGTTTTGTAAATATTGTACCATACTTTAGTGTGTTATTGTTTCATTTTTCATCGATTTTTGCCTACTGCTTTGTTGGTTGTGGAGCTTGATTATCTTCCTGAGTCAGAGGTCCTTGCTTTCAGCCGTGTTTATACCCCATGAAGTATTTACACCCCAGAAGTATGTACACTCTTCCACGCGGGGGAGTGCAGAGGGGGCGTACCCCCTCTGCGGGGTCCGGGGGGGCTATCCCCCCGGCTGGGGGGTCTGGGGGCAAGCGGGCCCCCAACGGGGGTTCGGGGGAAAAGCCCCCGAAGCAAAAATTGCCTTGTAAAAGTATATTGTAATTTCATTGTAAATCTGGACCGTTCATTATAAGGTCACAGATCTAACGGTAGAGATTATGTTAGGGTTTTTTCCCTAGAAGGCAACCCTCTTTTATGAGGGAAATGTATTGCGGCTATGGATGATGGTGAATATATTGTATTCTGAGAGAGGAGATTGTGAGAGAAAGAAGAGGAAGTTACAACGGGTTTTGTTGTAGGTTGTATCCCTTCATTTGCTGGATAATAATAATAAAGGAAGGACCTGGCAATTTCTCTGGTGGACGTAGCCCACACTGGGTGAACAACGTAAATATGTGTCTCTCTTGTATTGTGTGTCTTCTGTGTTTTGTTTCTGCATTTGTTTTATTTTATTTCTCCGCGGTCCTGTTTTTCTAACAACTGGTATCAGAGCGTAAGGTAACTCGCAGGAAAAGAGGGTTCCTGGTTCGA
>ML810495.1:13859-29609 GCA_009831015.1 Picea engelmannii | reverse complement strand
CTTGCTCAGTTTCAGTTGGTCTTCAAGAATGAAGATGAAGATGAGAAATTTGCCAGGTCCAAGAAGGTTCAGAGTCCAGCATATACATCAGCGGTGGAGTTGTTGAGATCAGTCTCCAAGTGGGAGATTGTTGGTTGTGGAGCTTGATTATCTTCCTGAGTCAAAGGTCCTTGCTTTCAGCCGTGTTTATACCCCATGAAGTATTTACACCCCAGAAGTATGTACACTCTTCCACGCGGGGGAGTGCAGAGGGGGGGTACCCCCTCTGCGGGGTCCGGGGGGCCTATCCCCCCAGCTGGGGGGTCTGGGGGCAAGCGGGGGTTCGGGGGCGAAGCCCCCGAAGCAAAAATTGCCTTGTAAAAGTATATTGTAATTTCATTGTAAATCTGGACCGTTCATTATAAGTTCGCATATCTAACGGTAGAGATTATGTTAGGGTTTTTTCCCTAGAAGGCAACCCTCTTTTATGAGGGAAATGTATTGCGGCTATGGATGATGGTGAATATATTGTATTCTGAGAGAGGAGACTGTGACAGAAAGAAGAGGAAGTTACAGCGGGTTTTGTTGTAGGTTGTATCCCTTCATTTGTTGGATAATAATAATAAAGGAAGGACCTGACAATTTCTCTGGTGGACGTAGCCCACACTGGGTGAACCACATAAATCTATGTCTCTCTTGTATTGTGTGTCTTCTGTGTTTTCTTTCTGCATTTGTTTTATTTTATTGCTCCGCGGTCCTGTTTTTCTAACATGCTTATCTTGCATTGTGTTTTATTTTCAGATGTCAGCGTCCCCTCTACCTTATGTTGGATTTGTTGATGGTGTTAGCCGCAATACCCAGAACCTTGCATCTGCTGCATGGGAAATCTACACGCCCACTGATGAGTTGATAAGTCTACACGATATATGCCTTGGATGTGCAACCAATAATATTGTGGAATATAATGTAGTCATTGAACTATTAACCGAAGCCGTTTAATTTGGTATTCATGGCTTAGTTGTCTGACTCGAATCTCAACTCGTGGTACTACAGTTAAGTAACCTTTATTCTATTTGAAGTCCTACTCTTTACGGGTATATTCAAGGGTTTGCCTCTTGGAAAGAGAATTTGATTATTTATAATTTCAACATATTCCAAGAAGTCTAAATATATTGATAGATGCTTTAGTTAATCATGTGTTAGATATACATTTGCAACATCTGTAAAGATAGCATACACACTTTGCATTGAATAAAAAAAAGGTAGAAATCATTTTATATTAAGGTTCCAAAAAAATTTACAAAATGTGTTAAGACGACACCAAGTCTATGGATTTCATATCGATACATGTTGATGGTCAAAAGACTAAATAAATCCTAATCATGGTGCTCATGGTAGCACACTAGTTCCTAATCTACCCTCCGGAGTAGATGAGTTATACGTCCAGAAACCCATGTCGTGATCTATAGGTACTGATGTGGTATGTCATCAATCTGAGCATCTGGAATACCCATAGTCAGCCCCTTGATGTTATGCCCTATCTCCTCAAGCTCCTGTGTTGTCTCACGATTCTAAGCCACCATAGCAGTTATCTTTCACTTCTTCTAGATTAGTGAGTCCCCATACAGCCTAGGTGGCCCAATATCTACATGTTGAAAGCCAAATTAGTCTCAATACACCCAAAAAAATAAAATTAAAATGTAATTTAAAAACAATCCTGCTTCATTCTACTGATACCCCACTTGAAGGATTAGATCTGGATCTCCTTAAAATCTATCCCTTCATAAGCGTAGTCCTCTACAATAATGAGTTGTTTCTTAATCCATTTGAATAAATTCTCATCATAGGATATTATGGGACCTCCACCATAGCTTTTCATCAAGTCCACCCACCTCTTCATTCAAGGCTCTTGGGGATCGAGGTCTTCGTCTAGCACCATAGACTATAAGCGCAAAAGTGGAACTCTTTCCAGGAATAAAGAGACTAAGATTGACCTGTAACTGAATTGCTTCAATCGACCGGTCTTGCACTTTGTCAACT
Source organism: Picea engelmannii (assembly GCA_009831015.1). Lineage (NCBI taxonomy): Eukaryota > Viridiplantae > Streptophyta > Pinopsida > Pinales > Pinaceae > Picea > Picea engelmannii. The sequence goes on along the minus strand of ML810495.1, from coordinate 27,590 downwards.
GATCTTTCATGCTTTCGAGTAGTCCCTCGCACCAATTAAACATTGTTGGAGCCATAAAATCTACTACATATTGTATCGGAGAGTTGGTGGATAAATGAGGAGATTCACTTCTAGCAACTCGAGTGATGGTGAATAGAACGATTCTTAAGGGGAGGTCTCTCACATTTCTAATAGGAATATTCTCACTATTTTTCATTGTCTCGAAAATGCAATGTTGTGCAATATAATTCTCAATATTTTCACCACCTCCCCTAAATCTAGACAACGAAATTCACTCTCCTCGCCCTAGATCCTGGTTAAAAAATAGATTTCTTCAATTTCCAAAGCCAAATCGTGGACATCGACCTTGAACACATGTTCGTTGGGTTCCCACATCTTCACCAATAACTCTAAAAAATTAACTTGAGCCCTCGTGCCGTGGATTTTGAAAAATTTCGCCAATCCACACCTTCGGAGAGCCAAAATAGTGTTTGGATTATTAATGACAATTTGATTTTCTAATTCATGCTCTCTCTCCCTCCATTCCAACATTTTAACCAATCAAAATTCTGCAAACAACCAAGAAAGAATTTATTTGTGAGACAAGAACCAAAATTTTCAAGCATTACTTCTCAAACTCCAAGAGAAATTTGGGTTTTCTAGGTGTCTCCCTCTGAGTGTTATACATAGAGAAAAAAAAATCTAGAGTGTCACAGTTCCCGATATGGGCAGCCTGTGACACTTGGGAGTCATGTTTTAGGGCTTAGCCACAAGCTCAAACCACCAAAAAACAACTTGAAATGATAGAAAATGACCATAAAATGAAAGAGGAAGAAAAGAGTTATTACTTGGAGAAAACAAGAGTCTAAATCATCCATTGATCTGCTCGTAATCCTTGCTTAAAGTTTCAACCAAAAGAGGGTTTTTTTACTATGAAAGAGGTAACAACACGACGGTGAAAAACAAATTACATTTGTCTATTTTTAACCTAGTGAAGAATATTCCTTTTAATATTTTTTTATATTTTTACTCACTTTTATAGAGTCCTTAATTGGTTGATTTAATTATAAAACATGATTGATGGTTTTTTCTAGATTGTGCAGGTAACGGGTCGTATTTGAAACATAAAGTTACGATCAAACATATTTTTTATTGTTTTTTCCAAAGAAAAAGAAAAACTTAAAAAAAATACCAAGAACATGATAGGGATTTTCTTTAAGCTCTTTTCGAAACCCTATAAATACAAAAAGATTGCTAAGAGAACTTGCTTTTTTCCATGCTCATTAAAGATTTTGAAAGAGCATCTATTCAGTTTTAGTTTACCCCTTTTTCAGGATGAGTATGATTAATTACGAAAAATGAATACTCTAGTCGATTGTGGCTAGAAGAGTTCTCCTAGGTATTATTTAATACTTTTTCGGGCTTGGGAGACTAAATTTATGAAAAAGTTAATCCTGGAGTTTTCTTTAAGTGTTTTTCAAACTCTCTAAACATGAAAAACCACCGATTTTAATTTCTTTGAACTCGTAAAATTTACATTGAAAAACCCATATGGGATTGAACTACTCCTTCCTAGGGTTCGTTAAAAATACTCCGAAGAATTCATCTGAATGATGAGATTATAGTAAAAGCATATGTTATCCTCCTCAAGCTTGTGTAAAAATAAATAGGTACTCTCCAGACATGGTGGGGGGGAATTGAGAAAGGGAGCTTGTATAAAATCTATATCAATCTTTGGCAACTAGTCGTTTTTTAACATGACACCCTTTGACTCCTTGTGCCAAGGATGGAAAATCCATTTGTCTCTTGTTGATCATATTCCTCTGTGAGTCTACACTTTGGTCTGTGATCCTCTTTGATTCAATGCTTCCAAGACAGTTGTTGTGTCATCCATATGTTCAAGAGAAGTCCAGTTGAAAGAAACCTTTTACAGTGTCATCCATCCCTGAGTCATTCATACAACAATCCATGCTCTATCTACTTCAAATCTGTGTACTTTTTTCATGTCGTTGATGGGGGATACATCAAGGCCCTTCTACGACAAATCTCTTCCTATCAACTTTAGCACATTATCTAGGAATACGATTTAGAAACTTTACAGTAACTTGGAACTTGCATGCTTCAATGGCAAGTTTCCTCACCTTCGACGATAGGTTTTCATCAATGACCTTCGATCGAATAATTCTATGGGTGTTCGACTTCAACTCATTTATTCACACTCAATAGAATGTACTTATGTACCTTAAGGGTCATTTTCATTATTGGTGGTTCATTTCACCTCTTTTAATGGTAACCACCATTGACCGATAATCAGATGGTTTCTACCATGTTCTATTTCAACACCTTTATTCACGCAATCAGATTTATAATATGGCAAAGAGGAAATGAAGGCCATGGGTCTTGTCAAATGGATCTAGGTTGCGATGGAGTATTTTGTGTATGTATTGTTGCATAGATCCACAATGTATGTTTCGTGGCTATGTTAAAAAGTTTGAATCTTTGTAACATAGATCCACAGTGTATTTCCGATGACTATGTTTAGATTTGAAACATGTTGGCATGGATCCACGGTGTAATTTGGTGGCCATGACATGACATGGATATTTTATTTGATTCATTTATATTCTAAGTATGGGAATGCCTACCTCAGAGATGATATTGTATTTCCTTGTTTGTTGTTGACAGATCTCCAACCGATGAGTTCTTTGTTCCAATACCCATATGACAAAGTATTTCAGCTATCACCCCTTCTACCTTCGTACTTTGAGGAGCATTATGTTACACAATATTTTGTCGCAACTGACAGTGTTTACTTATCCTCTATCATCCATAGCATACACATAATGATTGTTGAAGAAGAACCTTCCTTTGAGAGAAGGAAAGCATGCAAAAGAGGTTAAACATGTTATTAGGGAATTTAAAGCCTTAATTTAAGAGAGTTTCACATCTTGCATCACTGTAGAGTGTGACACCCTCAAGTGTCGCATGTTGCACCACTGCAGGGTACGACATTGTCTCAGGTTGCTCCACTGCAAGGTGTGACACTGCTTAAAAGGGGAGAAAATGATGAAATTCGAGAAGATTCTAGAAGAGAAGCTTCGAGATGAGGTATCCTCATATTAGTTTGGATCTCACCCATACTCCTGATCCAAGGGGATCCTAATATCCTCACCCTAACCTCCTCACTCTTTTCCTCCTCAATCTATAAAAGGAGGTTTCCCTCATGAGGAAAGGTTAATATTTAATGGAGAAGAATGATTGATAGCTTTGCTTCTGGTTTATTATTAGAAGATTGATAATAATTATTTGGCTTTGAGGAATTCAATCTTATCTAAAGGAGTCAATTTATGGTGATGGATTTCATGGATGCATTGTGGGTATTGGAGCAGTGAACTTGTTGAAAGGAGTTTCACAACATCAAGGCTTTGGTTGTAATTTATTTTCATTATCATTAATACAACAATATAGTTTCTTTCCCACAAAGGTTGTTTATGTTTGACTATTTTTGTTGTATTTATCCTTGATCATTTGCACAGGTTTAATAAAAATATACTATTGTTTCTTTCACTCTTGTTGAATTGTGTCTCCTTACAAGTTATTATTCACAAGTCTGAGGACAGAGCTGGAAACTGCGACTAGCGAGAACAAACGTCGTTTAAAACGTGTGAGCTCTTTCTAGATAATATTTTTTATTACATAAACCTAGGGAAAGTTATATATTTTGTCATGTTTTTTTCTAGTCTTGGTTTTCGAGTCTAGGGAGATCAGTTTGTGTCTGCATAGACCGATTTTTCCTATAACAACTGGAACGAAACAAAGTGGAGATATTTTTATACAGTGAATATTTATGTAATGTATATTTCTCTAAAACCACACGGAACTCGGTTGAATAGAATCGAGTTGATAAATGGCTAGAGGAGATAGAAAATTATAATACAACATGATATAAGAGATAAAGGAAAAGGTGTAGATAGAGTGTTCTCCTTAGGCCTAACTATGATGTCTACGTCACATGCTTTAAAATTAGAACGAGTATATGCAGAGCCATCCTTTGCCTACTAGTAGTTAGTAGCTAAGAAAGCTTGCACAATAGAGTTCTATTATCTTGGTATATAGAGTTGCAAAGCACTCTTATTTCCTCATCATTGAGCATTGGTCTTGGCACTGCAAAAACAATCTTTGAAGCCAACAAACATTGTATTATCATGCAGGTAAGGGATATAACATAGAGGGGGGGGGTTACAGTTGGTTGTTGCATATAAGTTTCACCCAAGAGAAGGTATTGTAGCCATCAAAAGAGTATAGGCTACACCAAGAACAGAGAACTCACATAACATTGGTATTTGGTCACTAGTTTCAGAGTATTTGTAGAGCATTGTTTATTATTGATTGAATTCTCATTGTGTTGCCAACTAGTTGTTGTCTGTAGGTTACAACCAGGGAGGATTTGCAACAACATAGAGAAGAGATATCCTTGTGTATCACAGAGGAACAGAGGCCTAGTAGCCTTTTTGAAGACAGAGCACTATGTACAATCCTAAGAATAAAGCTTAGAAGAGACTTCTGCACTTTGTACAGTTGGTTGTTACATATAAGTTTCACCCAAGAGAAGGCCTTGCAGTGATCAGAAGAGAAGAGGCTACATTGAGAACATAGAACTCACATAGAATTGGTATATGGTCACTAGTTTCAAATTATTTCTAGATCATTGTTTATTATTGATTGAATTCTCATTTTGTTTCCAACTATTTGTTGTGTGTAGGTTACAACCACGGAGGATTTGCAACAATAGAGAGAAGAGACATCCTTATGTATCAAAAAGGACAGAGGCCCAATGACATTTTTGAAGACATGGCACTTTGTACAATCCTAAGAATAACGCTTAGAAGTGAATTTTGCAAAGGATTTGTGTTGGTGAAATGAGGGGGCTATAAGTCTCTCGTTTACGGATCAATGGTAATGGGTTTTCTTCTAGAAGAAGAAATCCCTAGGGTTGGTACTGAAATTTGATGTTCTCTAAAACAAGAATGCCTAGAGTTTTTTGTTGGGCTCTAACATCCTCTAAAAGGAGGAGGAGGTAGACTTTGGCATCTTATGCTAAGTCAATTTGTTGTGTTTTCCATTATGTTTGTCTCTATGAAGGTGGTGGCACAATATTAATAGTGTCAATATCCACCCTCTGTAAAGTTGTTTTCTCTAGAACATTTTTCTCTATCACACTTCCCCTCACCACCTCTTCCTATGCATATTGTAAACATTCAAGGGTCGAGTCCATGAAAGGGCCCTTGGTCTCCTCCCTCCAAGCAACAATGGTGTCAATCTATCAAAGTTTCCTGACATTCCCTCACTCGCTATCAAATATTGCAGTAGATGTAGACCATGCCATTAAAGCATTGGGATTTTGAATTGCACTAAGGTCATAAATTATAGTACATAATTTATAAGGTGGCGGGCCATAAAATTTCAATTTTAATGAATTGAAATTTTAATTTGAAAATTTTTAACTTCTTGCACTCGGTGTCTATATTTTTTCAACACACTCCAATGGTTCTAGCATCTTGAAGATCTACATGTTTGGCTAAGCACTTTAATGACAAGTATTTGTAAGTTGGGTACTCTTATGTTATTGCTTGTCCACCAAGCATTTACAATAAATAAGATAAATATAAGAAAATACAATGAAATTTGAAACAAAGGGAGAAAAAACATTGAAATTTGAAACAAAATGAAGCTTACTTGACATTTTGGTCTTCATATTTTGAACAGTGATGTCAAAGACAAATGTTCCAAGGACCATCCTATATATTTCCATCTCTTTATAAATCTTTTCATGTTCGTATGGAATTGGCACCATCCTTTGAATATGTGAGGAATCCATCCATAACCTCAACATCAAATCTAAAACTACAGGAGTAAGATAATGCAGGGTTAGGTAGATCCTTGCAACATGAATGGAGAGATGGAGTGTATTGTTCTATTTATCACCAATCACCCTCCATATCAATAGTAATTTATCTTATGTTTCACCCTCTTTGTCCTCATAATAGGCATGGATGAGTTTTTTGGTCATATCCATGGCCTCATACAAGTAATTAATTGTTTATTGTCTTTATCAACCAAGCGAATTAAATTTACCAAAAGTTTGTTAATGGCACACACATCTTGTATGACACTAGCTTATGTATGCCCTACCCCTTCGATTTAGTGATAAATGATGAGACATGCCATTCATTTGAAGGTAACATTATTTTCACCTCCCACATACAAGTAAAAAGACATTGAATATAAAATGAAGCTAGTGGCAAAACATTTCATTACAAGATGCACCAACTCCTTATTTGTGAATTGCCTCATCAAACTAAGTAGAGATTCCTTATTATATATAATTTTTCTAATGCTCCTAGTCAATTAAATTATATCCTAAACAATTTTGTCCATATATATCCTCTAAAACAAAATCAATGCAATGGGAAACTTAAAGAGTCCAAAACAAGGTCGGATTCCTCATTGTCAACAACCTGCCAACAATAATATAATTAATAGCATTATCCAATATGACTTGGAAAACATTTTGCACACCTATCTATTGGATGAACTATTCGATAACTCACATCATTATACCACATATTTAACATGTGTGAATGCATCAATATATTTAATAAACATTGCCATGCCCCCGGCCCCCCCAGGGACAATTGACCAAAAAATTAAGAAGGGTCTTTCCCTTCTAATCAATGCAATAATCTATCATAACAATGCATCTAGTGACTTCTCATAATTACTTGAGCTCTTCTAATCTATGTGTAATGAAGCATTTCATTTTGAAGTATGGTCCCTCTCAACTCATCATAGGTAGGGGCTTGTACTATATGCCAACAATAGCAACATCATCGAACATATACTAGTAGAAAAGGTTATTCTTAGTAGCATTGATAGGAACATCACTCCATAGAAAACATCTACCTACAAGCTCCTTTGTTTATTGCTTCTTTATTTTAATCATTGGCCTAATATAAGGTTGTGCGCTAATTGTATTTAATAGAACAAAGCAATGTGAGATTGTTGAGGGCATTGTGGAAGGTGAGGTTGGGGGAAATCCTTCACTTTTCGTTGCTTGGAATATTGCAACTCCTTCTAAAAGCTCAAATATCAGAGTGTTCCATTCATCTTTCCTTTTGCTCATATCTATAAGTGATTTATTGGCAATATGCATGATTTCTAGGGTTGTTTGGACAAATACCAGCTTCACTCTCTAGAATTTGTGCAAGGTGGTATTTCAACTTGTTGATTCCCCCCATCATTTCCTTCCCGCACAACTTGCAATTCAATGTTTGTTGATTATTGGGTTCAATGGGCTCGTCATATTCTCACATAGGGTCTAAAGCTTTCAACATTATTATATAGCAATGATTAAACCTAAGGAAAAAAATGGAAACGAAGATTCAAAGTACAAGAATGTTGCAAAAAACAAGATCTAAATAAGTGGTAGATCTTCCATTAAAAGTCGACAAGAATAGAGAAAACTAATGGATATTGCAAAACCTGTCAAAAATCTCAAAAAACATATTGATTGTTATACATGCTTGTAAATATAGAAACAATGGATGTGAATCAATCTTTACTCCACAATAATATTTCAAAACCTATCAAAAATCTCAAAAAACAAACAAAAACCATATTGATTGTTATACATGCTTGTAAATATAGAAACAGTGGATGTGAATCAATCTTTACTCCACAATAAACGTTTTATGAAAAATGAAAACACTTTATTTTCGGTTCCTAGCTCATAGAAAAATGATGGAGGCATCCTTTGATTTCAATCCCCTTAAGTTTGTTTTGAAAATGGATTAAAAAAGTCAATTTTATTTTTATTTTACAACAAATTGTTGGTGGGCTCAACGATTCTTTCTATCAACTCACGATAGTTTATAAAAGATCACCAGCATAGATCCATCTTAACCCTAGATCTATCAAACACCAAGAGGGGTCAAATCTCTTGAGGTGAAAACCTTTAACCTTTCCTCAAGTTGAAACAATGCATGTAATAGTTGTATTGTTTTATTAAGCCGACTTTATTTTTATAAATTTTATTACGATTATTAATTTATCCAACTGTATTATTATAATTATAACTATAATTGTAATTATGATCTGGATTATTTTCGAAACAAAATGAAAGCAGAGATATTACAATGAAATACACACAAATATTGCTAGAAACAGAGAAATACAACAATACATGATTTCTATTAATGAAAGAAATGTACGAAGACTGTAAAAATACAAAGTGAATGAACTCGCTAGAATGGTGGCAGCTTATCTCTGAGAAGATATGTGTCGGCTACACTCATTCGCAATAAGATGAGTACAATGAGGCTATGAAGACTTTTTTACAATAAACATGAATTCCAAAACCCTATACATCCAAAAACCTAACCCTAGGAGATGAAGCGTCAAAATTCATGTGGGCCCCGTTAGGGTAAGTTAGTACATCAACTTCCAGGGGTCGTAAATTTTGCATACGATATTTGTTTTAGGAGTCTGATAGCCCATTGGAAAGGTATTTTAGAGAACTACATAGTATGCCATCAAAATCTAGCTCTATTGATAGTTTGGTTGTGGCAAGCCCAAAAATTGTTGTTTAGGGCCTCAAAACGGTCCTCGAAGGATAGAAAGATGTACTGACATTGAAAATGCCAAAATAATCTAGTTGGAATAATTGGGCAGCCACCAATATCCACCTAGATGTTGTGTAGGGATTCAAGACAAACATGGAAATGCAAAACCCATAATTACAAAGAGATGTCACATTTACAGAGAAACGTGTTGAACTGAAAACTGTCAAGATAAGCCAAGTGGAATTTGGAACAGGTGGTTGGCCACAAATATCCACCTGGATCAATCCTCCCCCCTTAGGAAGCAATGGTATCGATTGTGTTGAGTGCCTGGGGAAGAGGGGAAAGCATTTGTTGAATCTGAATCTTGGTGAGTTGCTTTCCTTGCTAGATAAGTTGTGTTGCTTGACCTGATGAAGGCTATCATGAACATGTTGTTGGCAGGGTTGAATATATTCCACCAACCTATTGTATCTTGGCTTGACGGGGCATTGCATAGGCACTATCGTAGGTGAAGAAGTAATATCTTATTTCCCTTTTGCAATCTTCTTTTGTTGGATAGAAAGTGTTAAGGCTGCAGTGGTTACAATGCCCTTATGTTCATCCTTTGAACAGATTGTGAAGAGGTTGAATTTAGCAGTATGAGATATTACCTTGCGACATTGTTTTGGTGGAACAGTAGTCGGAACTACCTATGGTATCATGTAGAGCTAACCCCCCAGAGTAATAATGAAACTATGGGGTTGAGACTCATAAACAACATGATGTTTCCGCATATATGGTTGGCCCAAAACAACATCACATACATCAAGAGGGGAAACATCACAAACTACCTCATCCTTGAAGGGTTGAATGCCATAGGACAGGAGACACTGCTAGCTGATGCACAGATCTCGTCCCTAGTGAAGCCACCCGATTTTGTAAGGTTGCAAGTGTGGTGATGTCGACAACCCCAATTTTTTTACGACCTCAGCTGAGATGAGGTTCTTCTAGCTTCCACTATCAACAATGAAATGCAATGAGGTCCATTTCACCCACATATGTGAATGGAAGAGGTGCTCCCCCTCTTCAGGATCTGTTGGTTCTTCTGGTTGAATTGTTGTGGTAGTGATGGTAGCAGTGGGGTCTGTGTCGATGATCTACCTTTTTTAATTATTTTCTGGATCAGATTATGAATCAGGTTCGGCTCCTTGTCTTTGATCTCGGCCACCAATGACTTTTTTAAGAGACATTCTATAGTGTTGTGTCAAGGGATTTTGTGGAAGTTGCACCACTTCCCAATGTTGTTTTTCATCTTTCCCTTATCCTTCTTTTCCTGTATCTTGGACTGGTTTTCAAGAGGTTATTGGTTAGGGTTGTCTTTATTATTCTTTGGTTGTTGTGGATTGGTAGATCCGAACTTCCAATTGTTCTGGTGCCTAAATTTCTGCTCGATTTTGTTAGCATATCGATAGGCAGCTCCCAATGATGAGATTTTTAGGAAATCCATTTCAGTTTGGATGTACCTATGCAGATCCCTACAATATTTTAGAACCAGATGTCGCTCGGAGTCTTTGATACCCATCTTGGTGTGCAAGGTATGGAAAGTATTTGTGAACTCTAACATCAATTGACCCCTCTCTTGTCGTAGTGTGGTCCATCTCATGTATTGGTCTTCATAGTTATCAACAGGGTAATATTGTTCCTTGACCGCATCCACAAAAAAATCCCAAGTGGGCTCGGCCCCATATATTATAGATTCCTCTGTGGAAATTTTCTCCCAATAGGTTTCCCACCAATGTTTGACATGGGGGAGAGCCTTGAGAAGTGCGAAGGTGATCTTTTCCCTGTCGAAAAAAATGTGAACAAAGAAATAACCTTCTAGCATGTTTAACCATTTTTCTAGGGCATCCACATCTATCTGACCTTCAAATATGGGAATATGAAAATTAACTTGTACCTTGAAGGGAGAGGTTCCTCCAACGTGGTCACATGATGAAGATGCACATGTTGCTATCGGTAGGAATTGAAGTATGTGGGAAAAATTCTCCATCATTTCGTCCCTTGGTTGCGCGAGAGCTTGCTCAAGCAACATGTTAATAGAATATTTTGCTTCATCGTTTTTCTTTTATTCCGCCATGGAGGGTTTCTTAGGTGTGTGAGAGATTTTAATGGCTAAAGTGTCCTCAGACACACACTTTTATTAATAAGAAAATAAATTACATAAGAAACTTTGCAAGAGTTTACACCCGAACAACACAATACTCTTGCAATGAGCTATATATAAGCTAAATGTCCTAACAAACTCAAGATATGGATCGCTTATTAAATAAACAAGTGTCCATTTACAATAAATGATATCTTAACAATCTTAAAACAATACTCCTATTTTAGAGCCTAAGATATGACACCTCTCTAGAGTCATATCTTTTACAACAATAATTTTTTTCTAAAAGTCTATATTTATTAATCAAATATTCTAGATTATTAATTTAATATTCTAAATTAATAATCATTTTATTCTAACTTTATAAACTATGTATTTTGGATTATCTAACATTCCCCCCTATGATCCAAAGATACATTACAACAGATACCAAGTTCATCCCTGAACTTAGTAAATTTTATTCTGCCAAGAGGTTTCGTGAAAATGTCAGAGACCTGAACTTTTGAAGGACAATAAATTGGCTTGATGACATCCTTTGCAATAAGCGATATGATATGATGATACTTGGTGTCCACGTGCTTTGTCTTTGAATGAAAAACGGGATTCTTGGCAACCTTAATGGCTGACTGGTTGTCGATGAATAATGATGTAGCTTCTGCTTGAGAAATGCCCAAGTCCTGTAAAATTCGGCGCAACCAAACAATTTCACATGTTGCTTCCCATGTTGAGATGTATTTTTCTTCTACTGTAGAAGTAACAACTGTAGCTTGTTTCTTACAATTCCAAGATACTACTGCTGAACCCATGTTCATTAAATAACCTGATGTTGATGCTCGATCATCAATACTTCCGGCAAAATCAGCATCTAAAAATCCACCAAGTACAAAATTTTTAGTCTTTTTGTAAAGAAGACCAAAATATTTTGTTCCTTGGATATATCGAAGAACTCTTTTGGCTGCATTCCAGTGGTTGTCCCGTGGTTGTTGCATAAAGCGGAAAAGAATATTGACTGCATAAGATAAATTTGGACGAGTGTTTGTCAAATAAATCAAGTTGCCAATCAACTGTCTATAATTAGTGTTGTCTACCAATTCCCCCCCTTCAAATTTTGAAAGTTTCAAGTTTTGTTCCATAGGGGTAAGAGAGGGTTTACAATCCTGCATGCCAAACCGCTAAATAATTTATGTTGCATACTTACTCTACGAAATGAAAATATGATGTGGACGTTGGAATACTTCAACACCAAGATAGTAATGAAGAAGTCCCAAATCCATCATCTTAAAACCTGCATGTAACTCCTTTTTCACCTGTGAAATATGATCATCATTGTTTCATGTAATGAGCAAATCGTCTACAAACATAATAAGAATCACCAGATAAGAACCCTGTTGACGGATATACAACGTATCATCATATTCACTGCGATGAAAACCAACCCTCCTAAGGTATTCATCCATTTTGGTATACCAAGCTCGAGGATCTTGCTTTAACCCATATAAAGCCTTAATTAATTTGTAGACTTTATGTTCCTGCCCTGCAATTTCAAAACCGGGTGGTTGTTGCATATACACATCTTCCTGTAAGTCTCCATTGAGAAAATAAATTTTTACATCCATTTGATGAACTTTCCAACCTTTCTGAGCGGCCAATGCAAGTGTTAAGTGAATGGTATTCCATTTAGCTGTAGGAGCAAATGTTTCCTCATAATCAATGCCTTCCTGCTGCGTGAAACCTTTAGCCACTAGTTGGGCTTTATACTTGTCAATTTCGCCATGTTGGTTGCATTTAATTATGTAAACCCATTTGCATCCGATGGGTTTAACACCTGTAGGACAATCAACAAGTTTCCAAGTGTTGTTATCAATGACTGCTTGATATTCCTCAACCATAGCCTGTTGCCATTCTTTATGGTTGATTGCTTCTTTGTAGGTGGAAGGTTCAGTAAAATCATGTGCTACTAAGGAAAAATTCCCTTCATTGTTGTGTGATACCCTTGTTCCCATTTTAGTTTGCTCATCAGGCCTTACATCTTTCAAAAGTTGAACTACCCATTTTGGTAGTTGATGTTCACTGGTTTGGGGATCTGAATTACCATTATTGTAAATTGGATTAATGTAAACTGATGTTCATTGATCAGTTGAAGAGTTTGGAGGTGGAGAATCATTGTCAGATGAACTTTCACTGCTAGGAGATTTAGATGAACTGCTGGAAGAACCAGGGGATGTTGTCGAAGTAACTGGACTGGATGAAACATCTTCAGATGAAGGAAAATCAAGTTCATACCAATTATGTGAATTTGGCGAACTTTGAACTTTTCATTTTCTTTGATTTCCTTTAGTTTCTAACTTTTGAAGAAGACTTTCTATTTCATCGGCACTTTTACTTTCAGTTTCATAAAAAATGACATCCTTGCTCACAATAAATTTTCATTTGACAAAAGTCGATACCCTTTCTTCTCATCAGAATACCCAATCATTGTGCATTTCAAGCTTCTTGAGTCAAGCTTAGTTCGTTTTTCTTTCGGAACTAAGGCATAACATATTGATCCAAAAACTCTAAGATGTTTAACTCGAGGTTTGAAACCAAACCATGCTTCATAAGGTGTGATTCCATCCAAAGAAGCAGTGGGAGATCTGTTCCTTAAGTAGATAGTTGTATGGATAGCTTCTGCCCAATATGTAGAACTTAACCTTTTAAAACTTAACATGGATCTTGCCATTCCTAACAAAGTGCGATTCATTCGTTCTGCGACTCCATTTTGCTGAGGAGTGTAGAAATTAGTAAGATGTCTTCTTATCCCATTGTCTGTGCAATAAGTGTTGAATTCATTTGAAGTGAATTCTCTGCCATTATCTGTCCTGAGTGTACCTATCTTTTCTTTAACTTCATTTTCAACAAGTTGTCGAAAAATCTTAAATTTTTCAAATACTTCTAACTTTTGCTTCAAGAAGTAAACCCAAGTTAGTCTACTGAAATCATCAACAAAGA